>JBAIZL010000004.1:54937351-55467351 GCA_036971475.1 Prosapia bicincta
CGGTTTGCATTCTGAACTTGGCAACGCCTACAGCTCGTGGAACTCTGTGGTCGATGGGCCCTGTGCTGACTAGGTTTTTCCATTTTCTTCCTGCTGATTGCTGTGTGAGGTGCAGTTTGCTGGCCCGGTCGATAGTTGCATTGATGAGGGCTTTCGTGCTTTACAGCGAATGCATGCAAATGGGTTGTGCCATGGATGTGCCTTTCTTGGCCAGAAAGTCTGCCCTCTCATTTCCATAGATGCCAACATGGCTTGGGATTCATTGTAACGCTATAAGCCAACCCCCATTCGCTGCTTGTACTGCTGCTATTTCTCCATCTTAGTTAGTCTGGGGAGTTCCCACTGCTAAGTATCCCTCAAAAATGCGACTGTAGTAGGCAGCTCCTGTTGCACCTGTTTCCGGTATTGAAGATCCATCCGTATATATATGTAACCATTCTGGTTGTGGGTACTCTTCATTGATTCTATGCTGGGCTGCTTGCCTCAGTTCTACGTCCAGGGATGCTGATTTCGACTGACTGTGGTTCTTTAATCTGAAATTAGCTTTTGGTAAATTGTGAATAAACTCGCGGTATTATGTAAGCAGTGCTGGCTTCTCTAAGGCTATTCCATACTTCAAGGCCACCCTCTCATAGGACGCCATTGGGGCTTTTTGAATCTTCAGTCGGGCCGTGGCTTGTCTGTAGTTTGTCCAATGAGTGTGTACTCCTCTGTGTCTCTGCCAGAATCGGAGAGCTATTTTCTCTCTATGACTTTCCATTGAACTACACTTCGTTTGTGCCTCCATTGCTGCAATGTTTTGAATTTCCGCGCACTGTTCGACATGAGGACCCCATGTCAGACGTCTATCAAGTACTACACACAGATATTCGGAGAGACTACTTTTTTTCAACGGATCGCTTTTGTAATACAAAGAGATGCGGGGTACTTTGGTGGAAAGCGGAATAGTTGAAAAGTGCTAACCGTCATCGAATTATAACTGGTCCACATTTCCAACTTTCTGAGAGCGTAATTTAACGCTGTTTCAAGCGCTAGGATACTGCTGCTCGTTGCCCACATAAGTACGTCATCCGCATATAATAGTGCTTTGATTCCTGTCACTTCCTTAATGGCGTCAAGTACGTCATCAATCATGATGTTAAACAGCGTGCAGCTAAGCACAGCTCCTTGAGCGAGGCCTTGTTTTTTAATACGAAATCTCGACTTTCGGTTGCTGTATTGCACTCGAAATATTCTTTGTGGCAGCGACGATTTGATCCACCTAAAAAGGTTTCCGGATTTGTTGCCAATTTGTGTAAAAGCATTGGCCTCAACACGGTATCGTAGGCGGCCTTGAAATCCACTAGTACCGCCAGAGTAGACATCCTTTTGTGGTATCCATCTTTGACGTGTTGTGTAAAATTCATTAAATGACCCATAGTACTAGGGTGTCTTCGAAACCCGGCTTGAGCATTGTCTAGCATGCCTTTTTGTACTGATTAAGTCGGTGGACCGCCATCTTTTCTGCCACTTTACAGCTGGCGCTGGTTAGGGATATAGGCCTGTAACTTTCGGGTTGATCAGGGGGTTTATTCTTTTTCAGAACAGGTAATATTTCGGCTCTTCTCCAGGTTCACTAGGGCTAGAAAGGTTATATATATATATATATATATATATATATATATATATATATATATACATGAAGTTATTATTATTACACTTGTAAATATTTTTTTCCACCACTAAATCCAATAATTTTACCTTATGTGATGAGGTCCCTTTCCGTCAATTGACCATTGTCGAATCACTGATTATTTTTCTCTATTTTTCTGGTGTGAATGTTCGGTCCGTGATGTTGGTATTTGTTGACGTCATACATACTTCTTCTTGAGCCGCATGTATAATGTTTCTAAACAGTACGTCTTCTGCATATGTTGTCTGTAGGTTCATTAAATTGTTCTATACGTTTTTATAAATGTGGTATTTTTCTAATGAGTTTAGTTCTATTGGGTTATTGTTTATATCCAGTATGGTTAGGTTATTTTCGTAATATCTTATTTCATGTTTATGTGAACAGGGATTCGACAATGGTCAATTGACCGAAAGGGACCTCATCACATAAGGTAAAATTATTGCACTTAGTGGGGGGAAAAGTTATGTACAAGTAATAATAATAACTTCATTAAGTCAAAGTCAGTGCAACGGAAAAATAATGGACAACGTGAAATATCACGATATATATATATATATATATATATATATATATATATATATATATATATATATATATATATATATATATTATAACATAAACGTAGGAGGCTAAAGAATAAATTCAGTCTATATCCAAAAAGAAAAACAGTCGAAAGAAATATTAAGCAAAAGCGACAAGAATAGTTACTAAAAATTCAAACAAAGTTCTTAACCATTGTTCTACTTCAAGTATAGTCATAGAGGGGCTGAGGGAACCTTTGACAAAAGAAGGGTCCAACTATTTTAAGATGGGACTTTCCAAGCACCAAAATACCTGGGTTATAATAACACTGTACCGTTAGAGAAGCCGGGGTGTGGAGATAACCAAATTAACTAAAATACGTAAGGGGGGAAAGATGATGCGAGGTTGGAAAGGAAGAGATCGGGAGAGTCTTGGAGGAACTTCAGAAGAGGGCAGACGTATTGGGGGGAGGGTCTATCTAAGTGTTAGCAATGTTAATATAGAGTAAATTTTGTTAATATAATTAAGGGAATTTTAATTTTTTGTATGTGTATAATTTAAAAAGTGCGAGGTAAATAATTTAGTAAGGAATTAGGAAAAGTAATTTAGTTGTGTGAAAAGTGCATCGAAGAAGTATCAACGGTCAAGATCCCAGGAACTCAACAAACAATAAGTACTTTCTTTTTACATTAAAATTAGCCAACAGGGTTTTATAAACAGTAAATTCAGAAAAAAATTAATATTATTAGTATAGACTAATAATATAGTTTTTTTCACCACGTTCTAATTTATAAAAAGATCCATAATAACGACCAGAGAGAAAGAGGAATTAACACTGTAATTATTAGATTTTATTGTAATAACTTAAAGCCTCAAGAGTCCTCTTTTATTTGTAATTGTAATATTAGTTAAGGAATCAATCTTGCCACTAAGTAGTATTTTGATGATATATGTCAATATTATTACTATTATTCTTAATGCATAAAATATCAAGAAACGCCAAACATTCTTCTCTATTATTATTAATAGAGAAATTATGAAATTTATATTATGTTAATAATTATGAAATTATTCTTCTCTATTTCATATTTAAATCTTATATGTCACATACCTAACCCATACTCTTGGGAATTATGAGAATTAATTTTTTTAATTGTTTTTCAAAATTTTGTGTAAGAGTTCTGCTATAAAAGGAGATGGCATTTAATAGCATTTAATTAATCGTGACTTAGCAAATTTATGTATTTTTTAATTGTGTATTGAGTATGTGTGTAGGGTGTAGTTTGAAGTGCCTATATATTTCGTATTGTTCGGTTGTGTAGCGTTGGTTATTTCTGTGTTGTTTATGAAGAATTTGTAAGTTAGATGTTATGTCTGTGTAGTCGTGTTTTGCGGAGTTGAGATGATCGGCGAAGTTTGATTGGTAGTTATTGTTTTTTAGTGCTTTTATATGTTCTTGGTAACGTGTGTGAAATCACCTCCCTGTCTGGCCTATGTAAAAACTGGGGCATGAACTGCAAGTTAGTTTGTAAACTCCAGTGGTGTTGTAAATGTCGTTGATTTTGCTGTTGGGTTTAAATTGTTTGTTGAGAGTGTTGTGTGTGGAGTAAGCTATTTTGTAGTTGTATTTTCGTAATGTGTTGGTTAGACTGTGGGTTTTGGATAATCTGTAAGGTATTGATAAGTATTTTATGGGATTGTCATCTTGTGTGTTTGTATTTGGGTTATTATGTTTATTTTTTAGGCGGTTGTATAATTTGTCTATCATTGTTGGGTTGTATCCGTGGTATCTACCTTTATTAAAATATACCTATGAAGTATCCAGTTAGGATAGATTTGGTTGTCATTTTCTGCATCGGCCCAAATCTATCCTGACTGGGTACTTCGTAGGTATATTTTAATGTAGGTATATAGTAATGTTGTATAAAACTATAACCAAATCTATCCTGACTAAATACTTCGTTGGTATACTTTAATACAAATAGATAGTAATGTTGAATCAAATTATTACCAAATCCTATCCTGACTGGATACTTCGTAGGTATACTTTAATAAAAATAGATAGTAATTCTGAATAAAATTACTACCAAATCTATCCTGACTGGATACTTCGTACGTATATTTTAATGTAGGTATATAGTAATGTTGTATAAAATTACAAATCTAGACGTAGTGCAGTGCCCGGTTCACGCTATAGGCCTACATGCCATTACAACCTAACATTTAAAATGTGAAATAAAGTAACTTTCACAAAAATACATAAAAATGTAAGAACGTACATATGGAAAAACGTAAAAATACATAAGAAAAGTAAAAACAAATTCACTAAAATAGCGTTAATTGTACGTCAATAAAGGTTAGTTTAGGTTATGTTTTTTTAGGTATATTTTAAAAAAACGGCGTCAGCGACAAAAAATAATGTTGGATTATTGTCTAGGACGTAAAAATACATACGAAATGTAAAACATTTCACGAAAATAGCGGTAGTCGTAAGTTGGAACTATTACAAAAATTAAAATCTCGGGACTGAAGAGGATATTTTTAATTGTTGATATGATTTCTTTTGTGGGCATAATTATTTCAAGTTAATTGTTTTAACCTTGGCAATAAATGGGTTTAGATTAAAATAAGGTATATTTTATGTGAATTTGTATATTTTTAATTATTGACAGGATTTCTCTAGTAAGCCTAATTAAAACTATTTCAGGCTTGATGTGTTAACTTCAATCAATAAATGAGTGTAAAGTAAAATAAGTAATATTTTATACGTATTTGACTGTATGTAGTCACCACTCTAATGTACAGGTGATACTTGAGATACGAATTTATGTTTAAATAATTTATAAATGTCTTTTGAATAAAAATGGCAAAGTTAAATTTAATTTTTACATAGTGAATTTTCTTCCTTTCTTCTCATATCACAGCGATGGGCATATTCTATTTACTGTAAAGAATGAGTGGAAAGTAAAATGGAGTTAATATTTTTATTCATATAAAATATAGCTCTGTTGTAATTAACCATATGTATTTTTATTTTTTTAATATTTTTTTTATATAACATAAAAATATTTTATAGGTATATTGCAATTAATCATGTGTATACTTTTTCCTTAATATCAATGGCATTACAAATATTTTGCAACAGTTTTTTAAACTGTAGCTCTTTTCGCTGTAGCCGGCGCAACAGCGAAAATAACAGATTCGCCCATCTTACATTACATCAGGCATCTTGCCTGACATTACTACTCCCCCCCACTTCTGCAGTAAACCCTACATTGCTTCTCAGCTATGACGTCACGCGCATGCGCATTACTGCAAGATTTTGGGTACACAAGGGTTAGTCATCGCTTCCCCTACATTCTCTCCCCGTCAAGGAACCGAACTGACGCATGCGCGTTGATGAAAGATCTAACATAGGGAAGATCTACTTGTGAGAAGTGGGGAGGCGAGTAACACTCATTCCTCGTGTGCGAGTCTTGAAGGTAGGTCGTTAGGAGTTTAACACGGTAAAACTTTTTTGGTAGTATTTTAAAAATTTCACCTGTCTAGTGAGTCGCGGGTTAGTAAGAATTGAAGAAAATGGTATCCAAGTTTCTGGTTTCACCGGCTCCTCCAATCGAAGTATTTGTTTTAAACAAGCGTTTTGGAGATGACACGTTTCCTAAGAAAGTTAATTTAGGAATTGGAGGTAAGATATTCATTGCATGTACTGTTTTTTGTAATAATGAATAGAATAAATGGTAATTGTGGGTTTTAGCGGCCACCTACGATATTTTGGGAAATTGTTCAAATGCCCAAAATATGACGATATCAAAAAGTTTTTTTTTTTTTTTTTTTTTTTTGTTTTACCGGGGAATGGGAAACAAATGTCCACATTCTAATTAACCTAATTTTCTACTACTATCTATGATATAACATGCTTTCCCTCCCAATTATATGCCGCTATAAATCTTCTGTTTGTAAAAAAATTGGTTAAAATACAGTACACCGGCACTATACGATATTTTGGGAAATTGTTCAACAGCACCAAATTGGACGATATCCACAAGAAATTAATTTTTTGTGACCTTGGAAAGTTACTTTTTTTCAATTTAAAGTAGGGTACTAAATTCAGCGCGGATGTAGAAGTTGTGAATAGGCGCGGAGTGATACTTACGTCACAGTGCTGCGCATAAGGTTGTACGCATTGTCCGCGGTACGTCACGCAACCTTACGTGTGTAGATATTTGAGAAACAACTTCTACAGTTAGGATAGATTGGTTTTAAATTTATAAAATACTGTATACCTATATTAAAATATACCGAAAAAGTGTAAAGTCAGGTTAGGTTTGGTTTTAATTTTATACATTGAAATTCAGTTGTAAAATCACGAAGCATTTGCATAACTCTGCGCCTATTCACAACTTCGCGTAATTTTTATACATATATTTAAATATACTTATAAAGTCTCCAGTTAGGATAGATTTGGTTTTAAATTTATACAATACTGTATACCTATAATAAAATATACCTAAAAAGTGTCGTCAGGTTAGATTTGGTTTTAATTTTATACATTGAAATACAGTTGTATCACGAAGCTGTTGTATCACTCCGCGCCTATTCACAACTTCTACATCCGCGCTGAATTTTTTTCGCTACTTTAAATTGAAAAAAAAGTAACTTTCCGAGGTCAATTTAAAAAAAATTCTTGTAGATATCGTCCTATTTAATGATGTTAAACCATTTCCTAAAATATCGTATAGTGCCGGTGTACTGTATTTTTACCAAAAAATTTAATATTTTCATAATTATTTCAATTAATCTTATTTGTATGGTTTTATTTTCAGACAATATATTTTTCAAATTTCACAACTATTTATTCGGTAATTATGAGTATTATTGGCCACCTGAAATATAAATTGAAATTTGTTCAAAAAAACAAAATAAAACGATATGCATAAGAATTTGTTATTTAATCTCCTCGGAAAGTTACTTTTTATCAATTTTAAGTTGGGTTAAAAATTCAGTGCCGAGCATCAGTTGTGCATCGGCCGCGGTGTGATTCAGTGATGTCACAATTGTATTGGAGTCTTAGCTATCTAAACTTTATGAATCAAAAACATGTCCTTTAACTGTAATAACTATTATTTTTGTTATTGCTTGGGAAGGTAAATTGGTAATTGTGAGGTTTAGCGGCCACCTGAGATTTAAAATGAAAATTATTCAGAACACAAAATAGGACTATATGCACAAGAATTTTTTTTAAATTTTACTATCGTTTTAAGTTAAAAATAAAAGGAGTGTAAATGTTCAATGCAATATTTTCTGTTTTGTGCGTGGAATAGGGCCTGTAAATGTTTGTTTCATTTTTTGAGTAATTTTGTGACATCGCAAAAATATAAGGTGTATGTGCGGGTTTTTTTACAATCTCAACGTTTGTGTGCCGGGTGAAACATGGTGCAAATATGTCTGTGTATTTTTTTCAATTTATAATTTTTTGTAACCCAACAGCAAGTTTAATTAAAATTCGAGGCATTTTCCGAGTTATTACGTCAAAGAAATAAGTATTTATTTCCCGATCCCACGTGTTTGATTTTAGCGAAACGTGGTACCATGAATCAAATATTGCATTGTTAAAGTTGATTTTTTTCAATTTATATTGTTTTGGGACTCTACAGCAAGTTTAATTACTTTTCGAGGCATTTTCCGAGTTATTGCTTTAAAAAAATAAGTAGGCCTATTTCTTTTCCGTTCCCACGTGTTTGATTTTAGCGAAACGTGGCACCATGGTGCAAATATTTGTTCGTTAAAGTTGTTTATTTTCAATTTATAATATTTTGGGACTCTACAGCAAGTTTAATTACTTTTCGAAGCATTTTGGGAGTTATTGCTTTAAAAAAATAAGTATTTCTTTTCCGTTCCCACGTGTTTGATTTTAGCGAAACGTGGCACCATAGTGCAAATATTTGTTCGTTAAAGTTGTTTATTTTCAATTTATAATATTTTGGGACTCAACAGTAAGTTTAATTACATTTCGAGGCATTTTGGGAGTTATTACTTCAAAAAAACTAATTCATTTCCCGTTGTCACGTTTTCGACTTTAGCGAAAAAAATACACCAAGCGATGCAGAAAGTCATTAGGTATAAGATAGAATATTATAAAAACTTTCACTTACACGCCAAAAAGTAAAAATTTTGGAAAATAAATTATAGGGCAGGTCCTCCTCCCCTCTATGGGATACCTAAAACGTTTTGGCCCAATTTTTTATGTTTGTTGTAACTCGCAAGCAAAATGCCTCGAAATGTAATTATACTTTCTGACTAAAAAAATTCCAAATTTGAAAAAAATCAACTTTGCACGCATCTATTCAACACGCTCTTTGTGATGTAAGATCTATCTTTTGTGGCGATAGAAATAAAATGTTCAATTCAGTATTTTCTTACAGACAGTGTGTGGAATATGGTCTGTGTTTGTTTTGTCTTTTGAGTAATTTTGCGACTTAGAGGATGGTCGGGTGGTATCGGCCACATTAGCTTTTATATTAGCCATTAAATAGTTTTGTTTCAAAATATAAAAGAAATATTTTTCGCAAATTTGAAAACCTTTGAATTTTTTGTATTACAGATTATGGAGGATGGTATTGGACAGTCATGTTGTGCTCAATCAAGAGACTTAACTTATTTTAAATATATATTCATAAAAAAAAGTCATAAAACCATATTTTAAAAAAATCAAGTATAAAACTACATTTTTTTCATTTTTATAGTTTTAGTTGAGCTTTTGAGAAGTAGAATACATATTAACGAATATTTTATTAGACTAGGTTGAACATTAAAAACTCTTTGTCTTATCTCATTTTATTATTTTTTTTTTGTATAAACATCGCACTGGTAATAAAGACTACCTCCTCCTAAGTCGAGACAATTTTTCGTGAGCCCAGACCTTAGCACATGCAACACTGTATTCATTCTTCTTCAAAAACTCTCCACAAATAATGTAGTGAGTGACATCGTTAGCCTTGTTTATGCTAATTTCGCCATTAATATTTAAAGCTTTCTTAAAATTGTATTTTTGTAATATTTCCTTAGTTTGTTCTCCACAAGTTTCATTTTCACTGAGTGTTCCACAAATTCCCCTTAAATATAACTCTAAGCTGTCCCCTAATGAGCTTCTTGGAACACTTTATTTTTCACTTGCTTCTCCTATTATATTGCTCTCTTCATAGATTATTCATTCAATTTCCTTTTTATCTTTCCAATTTCTCTCTGAAATTCCATTAATTAGAGTTTTAACTGTAAACATTTTCAGATTCCTTTGTCCGACTCCATCCGAAAGTACATTGTCCGATACCACCCGAACGGCAATCGTTATGAATTCAACTATAGAGAAGTTATTAGTCTGTAGGCCTATAGGAATTCATTTAACTTATTACTTACTGAAGTTATTATCTCCCAAACCTAACTTTGTACAGCAAAGAACACCAATAAACAACAAACACGAACACCAATATACAACAAACACGTGACCCTAGAACTAAAGGACACAGCATTATCATTCAATATGGTGACAACTACTCCATTTTCCTTAAAGAAACAATCTAATGGGATGACAGTTGCTGTTGTTAGTCGTTTGCTGGTTAAACATGATTTGTCTGATACTAGTCGACTTTCCCCTATTATTGCCAAAAAATGTGATCTGTGTGTGTGAGTTTTATAATTCTATAAGGTTTGTGTGCTGTGGTGGTATTAGTGCTTTGTCCAAGACAGCAAGCTCAACTTTATAACAATGGTTTACAGTGTAGTTATTCAGCTTAAATGTAATTATTTAGTGCTCATTAAGCTGAATAACTGCACTGTGAACCTTGTGTTATTCAAAGTTATGGAATCCCGTGCTGGATAAAACCATATAATGTTCAAAGTTCCTAATTACTTTCTGCATCGCCTGGTATAAATTGTTTTTGTAATACTTTATTAGTAGTACCTGTCAAAGTGTTACTATTTTTTTTTTCATATGTTATGCAATAGCAATTTTTGTTTGCAGAGTGATTTTAAGTGGCTCAAACTGTAGATAGTGGTTAAAGTTCAAACTATTTGAAACAACTTAAAATACCAACATAGAATAAACTGTTAAAAGCAAGTTTCTTGATGTAATCATCTTGAATTCACTGATTAAACTGATTTTAAACTACTCAACTAAGTGAATACGTAATTGCTTAATTGCTGACGCGTTTCAAAACTATCGTTCCTTTTACAAAGCTAATTTAGTTTGGTAGTTTAAAATCAGTGTTAAAAGTAAGTTTCATTATAAATCAGAGCAGTATTTTATACCACAAAACAATATAGTTGGTTGTTGTAATAATCTTGATTCCACTGATTGCATCATAGTAATTCCCTGATTACCTCAGTAGCAGGGTTGGCTTCTTCATTGAAACATTGATTTCGAAATGTGCCAGCATATTAAGTTAATACGGTTAAAATGTCTAATCATGTACTGGTTATCGAGAAGTTGATGACCAACTGTACTTGGATGAAGGGGAAGTCTCTTTTCTTGTGAATGTAGTATTTAACTCAGTAAAATAAATAAGAGTAAAGACTTTATTATGACGGGATGTGGGTGTACTTTGTGAACATTATGAGTTATGATGTTGAAAAGTGTGTGTGAGTTATAATGTAATTGGGTGTCAAGCATGTGAATAGGATGTAGTTTGAAATGTTTGTATATTTTAGTTGTTCGGTTGTGTAACATAGGTTATTTCTGTGTTGTTTATGATGAATTGGTAGGTTGGATGCTGTGTCTATATAGTAATGTTTTGTGGACTTGAGATGTTTGGCGAAGTTTGATTGTATGTACCCGCAGGGGGGTGCGTACCAGCCGCACCTACGAGGGGTTTGGCGTCCCTCGCGGTACCCTAGCCTAACACTACACCACTCACAAAGCATACACACACACCAACACAATCTATACACATTTCAACACTTACATCTTCTCTTAGGGAATTTTGACTGGTCAGAACCGTTGTGCGTTGGGAGTGCTGAAAAGTCCAGAGCGTGACAAACTCTGGCCTTGGACGCTGCTGTGAGCTTGCTCTGCCGAAGACGTATTTTGATTAGTTTTATTTATGTAACAAGTATTTAAAAATTTAACTTCAGTTAGGCGATGATAACCTTGATAGGTTTTTCGCCTGGAAAAAAAATTATTGTTTGTTAGTGTGTTTATTTGTACTTGGTAATGTGTGTACAACGACCTCCCTGTCTGGCCTATTTAAAAACCGGGGCACAAACCGCAAGTTAGTTTGTAAACTCCAACGGCGTTGTAAATGTCGCTGATTTTGTTGTTGGGTTTAAATTGTTCATTAACAGTGTTGTGTGTGGAGTAGGCTATTTTGTAATTGTACTTTTGTAGTGTATTAGTTGGATTGAGGATTAGGGATGATTTGTATGGTATTGTTAACACTGCAGTGGTCGCGCGGTTTACTATTATAATCCAATTTAAAATAACTTTTAAAATATAAATATTTAAAAAAAAATATCTTATAAGGATTTTAGGGTGTTTGAAGAGTTATATAGACAAAAAATGTGATGAAAAACTTTCTTATTGTAGCACAAAAGTAATATATAGGCCCTAACATAATTCTATGTTAGGCCATGTGTTAGGTCAACCTAATTCACTTTCATTGTCACTTCAGTTTAGGCAAGACAGCGTCGTATTTATTCAAGCTCTAGCTCAGACATTGTTTACAGATAAATGTGTTACTGATTTAAATATTCACAGTAAATATAACAAAATATCTATTTAAAATACAAAATATTAAAACTACTTCATGTATAGGAAACATCATAATTGTTCGCACGGATTACTATTGTAATCCAGGTGATTTAAAAATAATTTTAAAAAAATAACGTACCTACTTACAGCTCTGCTACTTTACTGGTAACAGTGGGGATATGTGTGTGAAAGGTAGACGAATGCTCAATGTCATAAGTTTGACCGACTCAAAATAGCAGACAAAATTTTATCCTGGATTACCCTAGTAATCCACACGACCGCTACAGTGTTTAGCATTCATGGAAAATTTGTTGGCAGACAATGTGTTAACATAACAACAAAACTAGTAGTCTTGAATTTTGTAATCCATTACGTTCGTTGAATCTTATCAATCACTTGAACAATAGTTTGGGACTATCCGAACTTAAATTTTGTAAATTTGTTTAAACACAGAAACAGAATGTTTTAGATCGCTATGTGGCGATCTTCATCAGTGCCTTCTGCTTGGAGATGTCGGGTCAAGCAGTGATGGTTTTAAAGGTAAGTTTTCGATAGTGTGTTCCTCGACTCTTTGTTTAAGGCTGCGACCTGTTTGTCTAATGTAGAATTTGTTACATTCGTCTGAACTGCGACAAAAGTAACAAATTCTACATTGGACAAACAGGTTGCAGTTTTAAACAATGAGTCGAGGAACACAAACAGAACACCAACTCAACATTTTACAATCAAGATAAAAGAAACAGGATACAAATACACCGACATTTACCATATCCTAGAAATCCTTCACATCAACAAATAAGGACCACATTTCAACACACTGGAACAATATGAAATTTACAGACACTCAAAAACACAAAGTACAAACATATTTAACGAACAAACACAATACAAATCTCACATACAGTCTTTAGTACTATCGAAAACCTGCCTTTAAAACCATCACCGCTTGACCTGAGATCTCCAAGTAGAAGTGGCTGATTAAGATCACTACATAGTGACCGAAAACGTTCTGCCTCTGTAAGTTTCAAGAAATTTACAAATTTAAAGTTAGGATAATCATAAACTATTGTTTAAGTGATTAAAAACTAGTATGTTGTTCACTCTTAATTAATGTTACTGTTCTCCTATTTTAAACACTTGTAAATCACTTTTGAAAATATCTACTCACTAAGACCTAAAAATATGACTGACTATCGACATGTCATCGCATTCCTTCACCGCCTAAATGTACTTTTTTAAATTTAATATTTGAATATTTAGAAATTATGATTTACAAATTTATTTATTTATCATAGTATTGAAATATTCATATTACTTTGTGTTTAGAGTTTAATTATTTTAACCTATTTATTTTCCAATTTACTTGTTATTTGTTATTAGATTTATCGTTATATTGATTTGTAATTATTGTTATATTGTTTTGTTATTAATTGTGATGTTTTCTTTTATTTATTAAGTTTTTCTCATTGTTATGTATTTATTTTTACATATTTTTGTTATTACTGTTGTTTAAATTTTGTTTTATAATTTTGTTTTATTTAAATTTTAATTATTTTGAATTATCTAAAATATTTTGCTTGTCATCTATTCCTAACTGGCGATGATAACCATAACTGGTTTTTCTCCACGAAAAAATGTAGTTTATCTTTGTTGTTGGTGTCGTGATGTATTGTAATTTATTAGTTTTGTATGCTATTTTGTATCCTGCTTTTTGAATCTTGTGGGCTATTTTATTTAATGTTCTGTTTATTAATGGTATTGTGGTGTATTTGTTTTCCCTCTTTGTAGTGTTTTTTGTATATTGTGCCATAGTTTGTCTGTTATTGTGGTGATGTATCAATTTGTGTATGCTAAATATTTAATGGTGTCTATAGTTTTTTGATTGTTTTCTCTGGTTATTGGTATTTCTTTAAATATGTGGAGCATGGATCTAGGCAGCTGTATATGGTGATTTGAGGTATTGTTAATATAGTGTGTCTGTCGCTGTCTGTTTCCTGTAAATGTTGAAGCTGTGTTTTTGTGTCGTTGCTTTTCATTATGGTGAGGTCGAGAAAGTTTAGGGATCAGTTGGTTTCAATCTCTGAGGTGAACTGGAGTTTTTGATGTATTTCATTAGTAATTAGTGTAGGTGAGTTTTTCATATTGTAGGGTGTTCCCTCTGTACAGTGTTTTGATATCATCAACGTATCTGTACCAGTAAATGATTTATAATGATATTGTTTGTGAGTATTTTGGTGTTCTCTATGTGTTGTAGGAAAAGTTTGCTTAAGATGCTGCTGATAGGACTTCCCATAGGTAGGCCATCTGGTTGGGACTAGAAATTTGAGTTGTGGGTGAAATAGTTTTGTTTGGTGATAATTTGGAGGATGTTTAGGATGTTTCATTGGCGTGGGTTTTTGGTATGTTGTTCTGCATTAATTGGGTCTTTAGGATGTTTAAGGTTTCGGATTGGGGTATGTTTATGTCGACAGATAGTAGTGTTGAATTGTTTGGTATGTTTGTCTTTTATTTTTTTATGAGGTTTGTTCTGTTCTTTTATGCAAGTGTCTGTGTTCAAGTTAATAGATTGTGTGATTTTATTGTCCATGTATTTTGCTAGTTAATGTGCAGGGGCATTTTGGTAAATAATGATAGCTCGGATGGGGTCATTGAGTTTATGAATTTTAGGGAGAGCATGGAGGGTAGGTGCTTTAGGGTGGAGTTGTTTTAGGTGGTATTTTTTTATTTTGGGTGATAATGTATTTTCTGAGCTATTTATTAGTTTTGTTGATGATTCTGTGCTATTTCTCAGTTGGATCTGTATGTAGTTGTATTATATTGTTATTTTTTATGTATTCATTTGATTTTGTCGTTTAGGCTGTTTGTATTAATAATTACTGTGGTGTTGCCTTTGTAAGCTTTGTATTAATAATTACTGTGGTGTTGCCTTTTAAGCTTTGATAAGCGTGATATTGTTTAGTCGTGCTTTTTGTTTTATGTTGGCAGTGATTTTATCACGCCAACAACAAAGATAAACTACAAGCACCAAGCATATACAATTTAAACTGTACAAACTGCAACAAATTCTACATAGGGTAAACAGGTCACAGCTTAAACAAAGAGTCGAGAAACACACAAAATCGCCCAAACAGATCTCCAACTCAACATTCTCCAATCACCTAAAAGAAACAGGACACAAATACACAGACATTTACCATAACCTATCTTCCACATCAACAAAAAGGACCACATCTCAACATACTACGAGAACAATATGAAATTTACAAACACAACAAAATACAAATATATTAAAAGAACAAACTCAATACAAATCACACATACTCTTTGATACTATCGAAAACCTACCTTTAAAACAGTCACCGTTTAACCTAACAACAACTCGAAGCGAACAATTTATACACTGATGAAGATCTCCGAGTAGCAATCGAAAACATTCTGTCTCGGTTTTTACAAAATTAAAGTTCAGGTAGTTGTAAACTAATGTAAAAGTGATTAATTTTCATTAAAATGTTCAGTTATCTATAAGGTAACTTATAGGAACCTATAAGGTAAGGTGACTTATTATAGGATATGTGCGTACCCATTCTGGTGGGAATTTATTATGAGGTTTTTCACTAGAATGGGTACGCATGTGCCCTGTAAATACTTCACAGTCACTCTGCACCTGCATGGGAAAATGCTTGAAACTACATAATAAGAAGCAACATCAAAGCTATAACACATCTCGCACAACAATAATCTAATAGCTGATGTAATACACTGGAGAGAAGACAGCAAACGTAACTTCTATATCACAATGGAACTTTATTTTCTAACTTTACTAGGATGAGTAGAATAATTTAATGGTAACTGTTATTTTGCACATTGGGCACCACCTGAGATTAAAGTATAAAATTGTTTAAAACATGACCTAGGACGATTTCTGTTAGATTTTTTTTGTATAAAATTGTTTATGTTTTTATATAAAAAAAACAGGCTTATTATGGACTAAGTTGACAAGGGGACATATCTCAGCAAATAGTCATCATCAATAATCGAAGAAGTGCTACTTAGCCAAGTTTAATATATTATTATATGTTCAAGTGTTTAACTAAAGTGGAGATGGAATCAAATAATATTAATTTAGAAACATTTGAAGGTAACTTTCGGGATATATGAGTACCCATTCGTGGGAAATAGCCATTTATTATGAGGCTTTACTCCTGAATGGGTACTCATATGCCCTGATAACTGCACTGTGAACCTTGTGTTCTTCAAAGTGGCCCAAACTGTAGATAGTGGTAAAAATTCAAATTATTTAAAACGATCTAAAAATACCAACATAGAATAAACTGTTTAAAGTAAGTTTCTCTATAAATCAGACCAGTTATTTATACCACAAAACAATATAGTTGGTTGTTGTAATAATCTTGATTCCACTGATTGCATCATAGTAATTCCCTGATTACCTCAGTAGCAGGGTTGGCTTCTTCATTGAAACATTGATTTCGAAATGTGCCAGCATATTAAGTTAATACGGTTAAAATGTCTAATCATGTACTGGTTATCGAGAAGTTGATGACCAACTGTACTTGGATGAAGGGGAAGTCTCTTTTCTTGTGAATGTAGTATTTAACTCAGTAAAATAAATAAGACTAAAGACTTTATTATGACGGGATGTGGGTGTACTTTGTGAACATTATGAGTTATGATGTTGAAAAGTGTGTGTGAGTTATAATGTAATTGGGTGTCAAGCATGTGAATAGGATGTAGTTTGAAATGTTTGTATATTTTAGTTGTTCGGTTGTGTAACATAGGTTATTTCTGTGTTGTTTATGATGAATTGGTAGGTTGGATGCTGTGTCTATATAGTAATGTTTTGTGGACTTGAGATGTTTGGCGAAGTTTGATTGTATGTACCCGCAGGGGGGTGCGTACCAGCCGCACCTACGAGGGGTTTGGCGTCCCTCGCGGTACCCTAGCCTAACACTACACCACTCACAAAGCATACACACACACCAACACAATCTATACACATTTCAACACTTACATCTTCTCTTAGGGAATTTTGACTGGTCAGAACCGTTGTGCGTTGGGAGTGCTGAAAAGTCCAGAGCGTGACAAACTCTGGTCTTGGACGCTGCTGTGAGCTTGCTCTGCCGAAGACGTATTTTGATTAGTTTTATTTATGTAACAAGTATTTAAAAATTTAACTTCAGTTAGGCGATGATAACCTTGATAGGTTTTTCGCCTGGAAAAAAAATTATTGTTTGTTAGTGTGTTTATGTGTACTTGGTAATGTGTGTACAACGACCTCCCTGTCTGGCCTATTTAAAAACCGGGGCACAAACCGCAAGTTAGTTTGTAAACTCCAACGGCGTTGTAAATGTCGCTGATTTTGTTGTTGGGTTTAAATTGTTCATTAACAGTGTTGTGTGTGGAGTAGGCTATTTTGTAATTGTACTTTTGTAGTGTATTAGTTGGATTGAGGATTAGGGATGATTTGTATGGTATTGTTAACACTGCAGTGGTCGCGCGGTTTACTATTATAATCCAATTTAAAATAACTTTTAAAATATAAATATTTTAAAAAAATATCTTATAAGGATTTTAGGGTGTTTGAAGAGTTATATAGACAAAAAATGTGATGAAAAACTTTCTTATTGTAGCACAAAAGTAATATATAGGCCCTAACATAATTCTATGTTAGGCCATGTGTTAGGTCAACCTAATTCACTTTCATTGTCACTTCAGTTTAGGCAAGACAGCGTCGTATTTATTCAAGCTCTAGCTCAGACATTGTTTACAGATAAATGTGTTACTAATTTAAATATTCACAGTAAATATAACAAAATATCTATTTAAAATACAAAATATTAAAACTACTTCATGTATAGGAAACATCATAATTGTTCGCACGGATTACTATTGTAATCCAGGTGATTTAAAAATAATTTTAAAAAAATAACGTACCTACTTACAGCTCTGCTACTTTACTGGTAACAGTGGGGATGTGTGTGTGAAAGGTAGACGAATGCTCAATGTCATAAGTCTGACCGACTCAAAATAGCAGACAAAATTTTATCCTGGATTACCCTAGTAATCCACACGACCGCTACAGTGTTTAGCATTCATGAAAAATTTGTTGGCAGACAATGTGTTAACATAACAACAAAACTAGTAGTCTTGAATTTTGTAATCCATTACGTTCGTTGAATCTTATCAATCACTTGAACAATAGTTTGGCACTATCCGAACTTAAATTTTGTAAATTTGTTTAAACACAGAAACAGAATGTTTTAGATCGCTATGTGGCGATCTTCATCAGTGCCTTCTGCTTGGAGATGTCGGGTCAAGCAGTGATGGTTTTAAAGGTAAGTTTTCGATAGTGTGTTCCTCGACTCTTTGTTTAAGGCTGCGACCTGTTTGTCTAATGTAGAATTTGTTACATTCGTCTGAACTGCGACAAAAGTAACAAATTCTACATTGGACAAACAGGTTGCAGTTTTAAACAATGAGTCGAGGAACACAAACAGAACACCAACTCAACATTTTACAATCAGATAAAAGAAACAGGACACAAATACACCGACATTTACCATATCCTAGAAATCCTTCACATCAACAAATAAGGACCACATTTCAACACACTAGAACAATATGAAATTTACAGACACTCAAAAACACAAAGTACAAACATATTTAACGAACAAACACAATACAAATCTCACATACAGTCTTTAGTACTATCGAAAACCTGCCTTTAAAACCATCACCGCTTGACCTGAGATCTCCAAGTAGAAGTGGCTGATTAAGATCACTACATAGTGACCGAAAACGTTCTGCCTCTGTAAGTTTCAAGAAATTTACAAATTTAAAGTTAGGATAATCATAAACTATTGTTTAAGTGATTAAAAACTAGTATGTTGTTCACTCTTAATTAATGTTACTGTTCTCCTATTTTAAACACTTGTAAATCACTTTTGAAAATATCTACTCACTAAGACCTAAAAATATGACTGACTATCGACATGTCATCGCATTCCTTCACCGCCTAAATGTACTTTTTTAAATTTAATATTTGAATATTTAGAAATTATGATTTACAAATTTATTTATTTATCATAGTATTGAAATATTCATGTTACTTTGTGTTTAGAGTTTAATTATTTTAACCTATTTATTTTCCAATTTACTTGTTATTTGTTATTAGATTTATCGTTATATTGATTTGTAATTATTGTTATATTGTTTTGTTATTAATTGTGATGTTTTCTTTTATTTATTAAGTTTTTTCTCATTGTTATGTATTTATTTTTACATATTTTTGTTATTACTGTTGTTTAAATTTTGTTTTATAATTTTGTTTTATTTAAATTTTAATTATTTTGAATTATCTAAAATATTTTGCTTGTCATCTATTCCTAACTGGCGATGATAACCATAACTGGTTTTTCTCCACGAAAAAATGTAGTTTATCTTTGTTGTTGGTGTCGTGATGTATTGTAATTTATTAGTTTTGTATGCTATTTTGTATCCTGCTTTTTGAATCTTGTGGGCTATTTTATTTAATGTTCTGTTTATTAATGGTATTGTGGTGTATTTGTTTTCCCTCTTTGTAGTGTTTTTTGTATATTGTGCCATAGTTTGTCTGTTATTGTGGTGATGTATCAATTTGTGTATGCTAAATATTTAATGGTGTCTATAGTTTTTTGTTTGTTTTCTCTGGTTATTGGTATTTCTTTAAATATGTGGAGCATGGATCTAGGCAGCTGTATATGGTGGTTTGAGGTATTGTTAATATAGTGTGTCTGTCGCTGTCTGTTTCCTGTAAATGTTGAAGCTGTGTTTTTGTGTCGTTGCTTTTCATTATGGTGAGGTCGAGAAAGTTTAGGGATCAGTTGGTTTCAATCTCTGAGGTGAACTGGAGTTTTTGATGTATTTCATTAGTAATTAGTGTAGGTGAGTTTTTCATATTGTAGGGTGTTCCCTCTGTACAGTGTTTTGATATCATCAACGTATCTGTACCAGTAAATGATTTATAATGATATTGTTTGTGAGTATTTTGGTGTTCTCTATGTGTTGTAGGAAAAGTTTGCTTAAGATGCTGCTGATAGGACTTCCCATAGGTAGGCCATCTGGTTGGGACTAGAAATTTGAGTTGTGGGTGAAATAGTTTTGTTTGGTGATAATTTGGAGGATGTTTAGGATGTTTCATTGGCGTGGGTTTTTGGTATGTTGTTCTGCATTAATTGGGTCTTTAGGATGTTTAAGGTTTCGGATTGGGGTATGTTTATGTCGACAGATAGTAGTGTTGAATTGTTTGGTATGTTTGTCTTTTATTTTTTTATGAGGTTTGTTCTGTTCTTTTATGCAAGTGTCTGTGTTCAAGTTAATAGATTGTGTGATTTTATTGTCCATGTATTTTGCTAGTTAATGTGCAGGGGCATTTTGGTAAATAATGATAGCTCGGATGGGGTCATTGAGTTTATGAATTTTAGGGAGAGCATGGAGGGTAGGTGCTTTAGGGTGGAGTTGTTTTAGGTGGTATTTTTTTATTTTGGGTGATAATGTATTTTCTGAGCTATTTATTAGTTTTGTTGATGATTCTGTGCTATTTCTCAGTTGGATCTGTATGTAGTTGTATTATATTGTTATTTTTTATGTATTCATTTGATTTTGTCGTTTAGGCTGTTTGTATTAATAATTACTGTGGTGTTGCCTTTGTAAGCTTTGTATTAATAATTACTGTGGTGTTGCCTTTTAAGCTTTGATAAGCGTGATATTGTTTAGTCGTGCTTTTTGTTTTATGTTGGCAGTGATTTTATCACGCCAACAACAAAGATAAACTACAAGCACCAAGCATATACAATTTAAACTGTACAAACTGCAACAAATTCTACATAGGGTAAACAGGTCACAGCTTAAACAAAGAGTCGAGAAACACACAAAATCGCCCAAACAGATCTCCAACTCAACATTCTCCAATCACCTAAAAGAAACAGGACACAAATACACAGACATTTACCATAACCTATCTTCCACATCAACAAAAAGGACCACATCTCAACATACTACGAGAACAATATGAAATTTACAAACACAACAAAATACAAATATATTAAAAGAACAAACTCAATACAAATCACACATACTCTTTGATACTATCGAAAACCTACCTTTAAAACAGTCACCGTTTAACCTAACAACAACTCGAAGCGAACAATTTATACACTGATGAAGATCTCCGAGTAGCAATCGAAAACATTCTGTCTCGGTTTTTACAAAATTAAAGTTCAGGTAGTTGTAAACTAATGTAAAAGTGATTAATTTTCATTAAAATGTTCAGTTATCTATAAGGTAACTTATAGGAACCTATAAGGTAAGGTGACTTATTATAGGATATGTGCGTACCCATTCTGGTGGGAATTTATTATGAGGTTTTTCACTAGAATGGGTACGCATGTGCCCTGTAAATACTTCACAGTCACTCTGCACCTGCATGGGAAAATGCTTGAAACTACATAATAAGAAGCAACATCAAAGCTATAACACATCTCGCACAACAATAATCTAATAGCTGATGTAATACACTGGAGAGAAGACAGCAAACGTAACTTCTATATCACAATGGAACTTTATTTTCTAACTTTACTAGGATGAGTAGAATAATTTAATGGTAACTGTTATTTTGCACATTGGGCACCACCTGAGATTAAAGTATAAAATTGTTTAAAACATGACCTAGGACGATTTCTGTTAGATTTTTTTTGTATAAAATTGTTTATGTTTTTATATAAAAAAAACAGGCTTATTATGGACTAAGTTGACAAGGGGACATATCTCAGCAAATAGTCATCATCAATAATCGAAGAAGTGCTACTTAGCCAAGTTTAATATATTATTATATGTTCAAGTGTTTAACTAAAGTGGAGATGGAATCAAATAATATTAATTTAGAAACATTTGAAGGTAACTTTCGGGATATATGAGTACCCATTCGTGGGAAATAGCCATTTATTATGAGGCTTTACTCCTGAATGGGTACTCATATGCCCTGATAACTGCACTGTGAACCTTGTGTTCTTCAAAGTGGCCCAAACTGTAGATAGTGGTAAAAATTCAAATTATTTAAAACGATCTAAAAATACCAACATAGAATAAACTGTTTAAAGTAAGTTTCTCTATAAATCAGACCAGTTATTTATACCACAAAACAATATAGTTGGTTGTTGTAATAATCTTGATTCCACTGATTGCATCATAGTAATTCCCTGATTACCTCAGTAGCAGGGTTGGCTTCTTCATTGAAACATTGATTTCGAAATGTGCCAGCATATTAAGTTAATACGGTTAAAATGTCTAATCATGTACTGGTTATCGAGAAGTTGATGACCAACTGTACTTGGATGAAGGGGAAGTCTCTTTTCTTGTGAATGTAGTATTTAACTCAGTAAAATAAATAAGACTAAAGACTTTATTATGACGGGATGTGGGTGTACTTTGTGAACATTATGAGTTATGATGTTGAAAAGTGTGTGTGAGTTATAATGTAATTGGGTGTCAAGCATGTGAATAGGATGTAGTTTGAAATGTTTGTATATTTTAGTTGTTCGGTTGTGTAACATAGGTTATTTCTGTGTTGTTTATGATGAATTGGTAGGTTGGATGCTGTGTCTATATAGTAATGTTTTGTGGACTTGAGATGTTTGGCGAAGTTTGATTGTATGTACCCGCAGGGGGGTGCGTACCAGCCGCACCTACGAGGGGTTTGGCGTCCCTCGCGGTACCCTAGCCTAACACTACACCACTCACAAAGCATACACACACACCAACACAATCTATACACATTTCAACACTTACATCTTCTCTTAGGGAATTTTGACTGGTCAGAACCGTTGTGCGTTGGGAGTGCTGAAAAGTCCAGAGCGTGACAAACTCTGGTCTTGGACGCTGCTGTGAGCTTGCTCTGCCGAAGACGTATTTTGATTAGTTTTATTTATGTAACAAGTATTTAAAAATTTAACTTCAGTTAGGCGATGATAACCTTGATAGGTTTTTCGCCTGGAAAAAAAATTATTGTTTGTTAGTGTGTTTATGTGTACTTGGTAATGTGTGTACAACGACCTCCCTGTCTGGCCTATTTAAAAACCGGGGCACAAACCGCAAGTTAGTTTGTAAACTCCAACGGCGTTGTAAATGTCGCTGATTTTGTTGTTGGGTTTAAATTGTTCATTAACAGTGTTGTGTGTGGAGTAGGCTATTTTGTAATTGTACTTTTGTAGTGTATTAGTTGGATTGAGGATTAGGGATGATTTGTATGGTATTGTTAACACTGCAGTGGTCGCGCGGTTTACTATTATAATCCAATTTAAAATAACTTTTAAAATATAAATATTTTAAAAAAATATCTTATAAGGATTTTAGGGTGTTTGAAGAGTTATATAGACAAAAAATGTGATGAAAAACTTTCTTATTGTAGCACAAAAGTAATATATAGGCCCTAACATAATTCTATGTTAGGCCATGTGTTAGGTCAACCTAATTCACTTTCATTGTCACTTCAGTTTAGGCAAGACAGCGTCGTATTTATTCAAGCTCTAGCTCAGACATTGTTTACAGATAAATGTGTTACTAATTTAAATATTCACAGTAAATATAACAAAATATCTATTTAAAATACAAAATATTAAAACTACTTCATGTATAGGAAACATCATAATTGTTCGCACGGATTACTATTGTAATCCAGGTGATTTAAAAATAATTTTAAAAAAATAACGTACCTACTTACAGCTCTGCTACTTTACTGGTAACAGTGGGGATGTGTGTGTGAAAGGTAGACGAATGCTCAATGTCATAAGTCTGACCGACTCAAAATAGCAGACAAAATTTTATCCTGGATTACCCTAGTAATCCACACGACCGCTACAGTGTTTAGCATTCATGAAAAATTTGTTGGCAGACAATGTGTTAACATAACAACAAAACTAGTAGTCTTGAATTTTGTAATCCATTACGTTCGTTGAATCTTATCAATCACTTGAACAATAGTTTGGCACTATCCGAACTTAAATTTTGTAAATTTGTTTAAACACAGAAACAGAATGTTTTAGATCGCTATGTGGCGATCTTCATCAGTGCCTTCTGCTTGGAGATGTCGGGTCAAGCAGTGATGGTTTTAAAGGTAAGTTTTCGATAGTGTGTTCCTCGACTCTTTGTTTAAGGCTGCGACCTGTTTGTCTAATGTAGAATTTGTTACATTCGTCTGAACTGCGACAAAAGTAACAAATTCTACATTGGACAAACAGGTTGCAGTTTTAAACAATGAGTCGAGGAACACAAACAGAACACCAACTCAACATTTTACAATCAGATAAAAGAAACAGGACACAAATACACCGACATTTACCATATCCTAGAAATCCTTCACATCAACAAATAAGGACCACATTTCAACACACTAGAACAATATGAAATTTACAGACACTCAAAAACACAAAGTACAAACATATTTAACGAACAAACACAATACAAATCTCACATACAGTCTTTAGTACTATCGAAAACCTGCCTTTAAAACCATCACCGCTTGACCTGAGATCTCCAAGTAGAAGTGGCTGATTAAGATCACTACATAGTGACCGAAAACGTTCTGCCTCTGTAAGTTTCAAGAAATTTACAAATTTAAAGTTAGGATAATCATAAACTATTGTTTAAGTGATTAAAAACTAGTATGTTGTTCACTCTTAATTAATGTTACTGTTCTCCTATTTTAAACACTTGTAAATCACTTTTGAAAATATCTACTCACTAAGACCTAAAAATATGACTGACTATCGACATGTCATCGCATTCCTTCACCGCCTAAATGTACTTTTTTAAATTTAATATTTGAATATTTAGAAATTATGATTTACAAATTTATTTATTTATCATAGTATTGAAATATTCATGTTACTTTGTGTTTAGAGTTTAATTATTTTAACCTATTTATTTTCCAATTTACTTGTTATTTGTTATTAGATTTATCGTTATATTGATTTGTAATTATTGTTATATTGTTTTGTTATTAATTGTGATGTTTTCTTTTATTTATTAAGTTTTTTCTCATTGTTATGTATTTATTTTTACATATTTTTGTTATTACTGTTGTTTAAATTTTGTTTTATAATTTTGTTTTATTTAAATTTTAATTATTTTGAATTATCTAAAATATTTTGCTTGTCATCTATTCCTAACTGGCGATGATAACCATAACTGGTTTTTCTCCACGAAAAAATGTAGTTTATCTTTGTTGTTGGTGTCGTGATGTATTGTAATTTATTAGTTTTGTATGCTATTTTGTATCCTGCTTTTTGAATCTTGTGGGCTATTTTATTTAATGTTCTGTTTATTAATGGTATTGTGGTGTATTTGTTTTCCCTCTTTGTAGTGTTTTTTGTATATTGTGCCATAGTTTGTCTGTTATTGTGGTGATGTATCAATTTGTGTATGCTAAATATTTAATGGTGTCTATAGTTTTTTGTTTGTTTTCTCTGGTTATTGGTATTTCTTTAAATATGTGGAGCATGGATCTAGGCAGCTGTATATGGTGGTTTGAGGTATTGTTAATATAGTGTGTCTGTCGCTGTCTGTTTCCTGTAAATGTTGAAGCTGTGTTTTTGTGTCGTTGCTTTTCATTATGGTGAGGTCGAGAAAGTTTAGGGATCAGTTGGTTTCAATCTCTGAGGTGAACTGGAGTTTTTGATGTATTTCATTAGTAATTAGTGTAGGTGAGTTTTTCATATTGTAGGGTGTTCCCTCTGTACAGTGTTTTGATATCATCAACGTATCTGTACCAGTAAATGATTTATAATGATATTGTTTGTGAGTATTTTGGTGTTCTCTATGTGTTGTAGGAAAAGTTTGCTTAAGATGCTGCTGATAGGACTTCCCATAGGTAGGCCATCTGGTTGGGACTAGAAATTTGAGTTGTGGGTGAAATAGTTTTGTTTGGTGATAATTTGGAGGATGTTTAGGATGTTTCATTGGCGTGGGTTTTTGGTATGTTGTTCTGCATTAATTGGGTCTTTAGGATGTTTAAGGTTTCGGATTGGGGTATGTTTATGTCGACAGATAGTAGTGTTGAATTGTTTGGTATGTTTGTCTTTTATTTTTTTATGAGGTTTGTTCTGTTCTTTTATGCAAGTGTCTGTGTTCAAGTTAATAGATTGTGTGATTTTATTGTCCATGTATTTTGCTAGTTAATGTGCAGGGGCATTTTGGTAAATAATGATAGCTCGGATGGGGTCATTGAGTTTATGAATTTTAGGGAGAGCATGGAGGGTAGGTGCTTTAGGGTGGAGTTGTTTTAGGTGGTATTTTTTTATTTTGGGTGATAATGTATTTTCTGAGCTATTTATTAGTTTTGTTGATGATTCTGTGCTATTTCTCAGTTGGATCTGTATGTAGTTGTATTATATTGTTATTTTTTATGTATTCATTTGATTTTGTCGTTTAGGCTGTTTGTATTAATAATTACTGTGGTGTTGCCTTTGTAAGCTTTGTATTAATAATTACTGTGGTGTTGCCTTTTAAGCTTTGATAAGCGTGATATTGTTTAGTCGTGCTTTTTGTTTTATGTTGGCAGTGATTTTATCACGCCAACAACAAAGATAAACTACAAGCACCAAGCATATACAATTTAAACTGTACAAACTGCAACAAATTCTACATAGGGTAAACAGGTCACAGCTTAAACAAAGAGTCGAGAAACACACAAAATCGCCCAAACAGATCTCCAACTCAACATTCTCCAATCACCTAAAAGAAACAGGACACAAATACACAGACATTTACCATAACCTATCTTCCACATCAACAAAAAGGACCACATCTCAACATACTACGAGAACAATATGAAATTTACAAACACAACAAAATACAAATATATTAAAAGAACAAACTCAATACAAATCACACATACTCTTTGATACTATCGAAAACCTACCTTTAAAACAGTCACCGTTTAACCTAACAACAACTCGAAGCGAACAATTTATACACTGATGAAGATCTCCGAGTAGCAATCGAAAACATTCTGTCTCGGTTTTTACAAAATTAAAGTTCAGGTAGTTGTAAACTAATGTAAAAGTGATTAATTTTCATTAAAATGTTCAGTTATCTATAAGGTAACTTATAGGAACCTATAAGGTAAGGTGACTTATTATAGGATATGTGCGTACCCATTCTGGTGGGAATTTATTATGAGGTTTTTCACTAGAATGGGTACGCATGTGCCCTGTAAATACTTCACAGTCACTCTGCACCTGCATGGGAAAATGCTTGAAACTACATAATAAGAAGCAACATCAAAGCTATAACACATCTCGCACAACAATAATCTAATAGCTGATGTAATACACTGGAGAGAAGACAGCAAACGTAACTTCTATATCACAATGGAACTTTATTTTCTAACTTTACTAGGATGAGTAGAATAATTTAATGGTAACTGTTATTTTGCACATTGGGCACCACCTGAGATTAAAGTATAAAATTGTTTAAAACATGACCTAGGACGATTTCTGTTAGATTTTTTTTGTATAAAATTGTTTATGTTTTTATATAAAAAAAACAGGCTTATTATGGACTAAGTTGACAAGGGGACATATCTCAGCAAATAGTCATCATCAATAATCGAAGAAGTGCTACTTAGCCAAGTTTAATATATTATTATATGTTCAAGTGTTTAACTAAAGTGGAGATGGAATCAAATAATATTAATTTAGAAACATTTGAAGGTAACTTTCGGGATATATGAGTACCCATTCGTGGGAAATAGCCATTTATTATGAGGCTTTACTCCTGAATGGGTACTCATATGCCCTGATAACTGCACTGTGAACCTTGTGTTCTTCAAAGTGGCCCAAACTGTAGATAGTGGTAAAAATTCAAATTATTTAAAACGATCTAAAAATACCAACATAGAATAAACTGTTTAAAGTAAGTTTCTCTATAAATCAGACCAGTTATTTATACCACAAAACAATATAGTTGGTTGTTGTAATAATCTTGATTCCACTGATTGCATCATAGTAATTCCCTGATTACCTCGGTAGCAGGGTTGGCTTCTTCATTGAAACATTGATTTCGAAATGTGCCAGCATATTAAGTTAATACGGTTAAAATGTCTAATCATGTACTGGTTATCGAGAAGTTGATGACCAACTGTACTTGGATGAAGGGGAAGTCTCTTTTCTTGTGAATGTAGTATTTAACTCAGTAAAATAAATAAGACTAAAGACTTTATTATGACGGGATGTGGGTGTACTTTGTGAACATTATGAGTTATGATGTTGAAAAGTGTGTGTGAGTTATAATGTAATTGGGTGTCAAGCATGTGAATAGGATGTAGTTTGAAATGTTTGTATATTTTAGTTGTTCGGTTGTGTAACATAGGTTATTTCTGTGTTGTTTATGATGAATTGGTAGGTTGGATGCTGTGTCTATATAGTAATGTTTTGTGGACTTGAGATGTTTGGCGAAGTTTGATTGTATGTACCCGCAGGGGGGTGCGTACCAGCCGCACCTACGAGGGGTTTGGCGTCCCTCGCGGTACCCTAGCCTAACACTACACCACTCACAAAGCATACACACACACCAACACAATCTATACACATTTCAACACTTACATCTTCTCTTAGGGAATTTTGACTGGTCAGAACCGTTGTGCGTTGGGAGTGCTGAAAAGTCCAGAGCGTGACAAACTCTGGTCTTGGACGCTGCTGTGAGCTTGCTCTGCCGAAGACGTATTTTGATTAGTTTTATTTATGTAACAAGTATTTAAAAATTTAACTTCAGTTAGGCGATGATAACCTTGATAGGTTTTTCGCCTGGAAAAAAAAATTATTGTTTGTTAGTGTGTTTATGTGTACTTGGTAATGTGTGTACAACGACCTCCCTGTCTGGCCTATTTAAAAACCGGGGCACAAACCGCAAGTTAGTTTGTAAACTCCAACGGCGTTGTAAATGTCGCTGATTTTGTTGTTGGGTTTAAATTGTTCATTAACAGTGTTGTGTGTGGAGTAGGCTATTTTGTAATTGTACTTTTGTAGTGTATTAGTTGGATTGAGGATTAGGGATGATTTGTATGGTATTGTTAACACTGCAGTGGTCGCGCGGTTTACTATTATAATCCAATTTAAAATAACTTTTAAAATATAAATATTTTAAAAAAATATCTTATAAGGATTTTAGGGTGTTTGAAGAGTTATATAGACAAAAAATGTGATGAAAAACTTTCTTATTGTAGCACAAAAGTAATATATAGGCCCTAACATAATTCTATGTTAGGCCATGTGTTAGGTCAACCTAATTCACTTTCATTGTCACTTCAGTTTAGGCAAGACAGCGTCGTATTTATTCAAGCTCTAGCTCAGACATTGTTTACAGATAAATGTGTTACTAATTTAAATATTCACAGTAAATATAACAAAATATCTATTTAAAATACAAAATATTAAAACTACTTCATGTATAGGAAACATCATAATTGTTCGCACGGATTACTATTGTAATCCAGGTGATTTAAAAATAATTTTAAAAAAATAACGTACCTACTTACAGCTCTGCTACTTTACTGGTAACAGTGGGGATGTGTGTGTGAAAGGTAGACGAATGCTCAATGTCATAAGTCTGACCGACTCAAAATAGCAGACAAAATTTTATCCTGGATTACCCTAGTAATCCACACGACCGCTACAGTGTTTAGCATTCATGAAAAATTTGTTGGCAGACAATGTGTTAACATAACAACAAAACTAGTAGTCTTGAATTTTGTAATCCATTACGTTCGTTGAATCTTATCAATCACTTGAACAATAGTTTGGGACTATCCGAACTTAAATTTTGTAAATTTGTTTAAACACAGAAACAGAATGTTTTAGATCGCTATGTGGCGATCTTCATCAGTGCCTTCTGCTTGGAGATGTCGGGTCAAGCAGTGATGGTTTTAAAGGTAAGTTTTCGATAGTGTGTTCCTCGACTCTTTGTTTAAGGCTGCGACCTGTTTGTCTAATGTAGAATTTGTTACATTCGTCTGAACTGCGACAAAAGTAACAAATTCTACATTGGACAAACAGGTTGCAGTTTTAAACAATAAGTCGAGGAACACAAACAGAACACCAACTCAACATTTTACAATCAGATAAAAGAAACAGGACACAAATACACCGACATTTACCATATCCTAGAAATCCTTCACATCAACAAATAAGGACCACATTTCAACACACTAGAACAATATGAAATTTACAGACACTCAAAAACACAAAGTACAAACATATTTAACGAACAAACACAATACAAATCTCACATACAGTCTTTAGTACTATCGAAAACCTGCCTTTAAAACCATCACCGCTTGACCTGAGATCTCCAAGTAGAAGTGGCTGATTAAGATCACTACATAGTGACCGAAAACGTTCTGCCTCTGTAAGTTTCAAGAAATTTACAAATTTAAAGTTAGGATAATCATAAACTATTGTTTAAGTGATTAAAAACTAGTATGTTGTTCACTCTTAATTAATGTTACTGTTCTCCTATTTTAAACACTTGTAAATCACTTTTGAAAATATCTACTCACTAAGACCTAAAAATATGACTGACTATCGACATGTCATCGCATTCCTTCACCGCCTAAATGTACTTTTTTAAATTTAATATTTGAATATTTAGAAATTATGATTTACAAATTTATTTATTTATCATAGTATTGAAATATTCATGTTACTTTGTGTTTAGAGTTTAATTATTTTAACCTATTTATTTTCCAATTTACTTGTTATTTGTTATTAGATTTATCGTTATATTGATTTGTAATTATTGTTATATTGTTTTATTATTAATTGTGATGTTTTCTTTTATTTATTATGTTTTTTCTCATTGTTATGTATTTATTTTTACATATTTTTGTTATTACTGTTGTTTAAATTTTGTTTTATAATTTTGTTTTATTTAAATTTTAATTATTTTGAATTATCTAAAATATTTTGCTTGTCATCTATTCCTAACTGGCGATGATAACCATAACTGGTTTTTCTCCACGAAAAAATGTAGTTTATCTTTGTTGTTGGTGTCGTGATGTATTGTAATTTATTAGTTTTGTATGCTATTTTGTATCCTGCTTTTTGAATCTTGTGGGCTATTTTATTTAATGTTCTGTTTATTAATGGTATTGTGGTGTATTTGTTTTCCCTCTTTGTAGTGTTTTTTGTATATTGTGCCATAGTTTGTCTGTTATTGCGGTGATGTATCAATTTGTGTATGCTAAATATTTAATGGTGTCTATAGTTTTTTGTTTGTTTTCTCTGGTTATTGGTATTTCTTTAAATATGTGGAGCATGGATCTAGGCAGCTGTATATGGTGGTTTGAGGTATTGTTAATATAGTGTGTCTGTCGCTGTCTGTTTCCTGTAAATGTTGAAGCTGTGTTTTTGTGTCGTTGCTTTTCATTATGGTGAGGTCGAGAAAGTTTAGGGATCAGTTGGTTTCAATCTCTGAGGTGAACTGGAGTTTTTGATGTATTTCATTAGTAATTAGTGTAGGTGAGTTTTTCATATTGTAGGGTGTTCCCTCTGTACAGTGTTTTCATATCATCAACGTATCTGTACCAGTAAATGATTTATAATGATATTGTTTGTGAGTATTTTGGTGTTCTCTATGTGTTGTAGGAAAAGTTTGCTTAAGATGCTGCTGATAGGACTTCCCATAGGTAGGCCATCTGGTTGGGACTAGAAATTTGAGTTGTGGGTGAAATAGTTTTGTTTGGTGATAATTTGGAGGATGTTTAGGATGTTTCATTGGCGTGGGTTTTTGGTATGTTGTTCTGCATTAATTGGGTCTTTAGGATGTTTAAGGTTTCGGATTGGGGTATGTTTATGTCGACAGATAGTAGTGTTGAATTGTTTGGTATGTTTGTCTTTTATTTTTTTATGAGGTTTGTTCTGTTCTTTTATGCAAGTGTCTGTGTTCAAGTTAATAGATTGTGTGATTTTATTGTCCATGTATTTTGCTAGTTAATGTGCAGGGGCATTTTGGTAAATAATGATAGCTCGGATGGGGTCATTGAGTTTATGAATTTTAGGGAGAGCATGGAGGGTAGGTGCTTTAGGGTGGAGTTGTTTTAGGTGGTATTTTTTTATTTTGGGTGATAATGTATTTTCTGAGCTATTTATTAGTTTTGTTGATGATTCTGTGCTATTTCTCAGTTGGATCTGTATGTAGTTGTATTATATTGTTATTTTTTATGTATTCATTTGATTTTGTCGTTTAGGCTGTTTGTATTAATAATTACTGTGGTGTTGCCTTTGTAAGCTTTGTATTAATAATTACTGTGGTGTTGCCTTTTAAGCTTTGATAAGCGTGATATTGTTTAGTCGTGCTTTTTGTTTTATGTTGGCAGTGATTTTATCACGCCAACAACAAAGATAAACTACAAGCACCAAGCATATACAATTTAAACTGTACAAACTGCAACAAATTCTACATAGGGTAAACAGGTCACAGCTTAAACAAAGAGTCGAGAAACACACAAAATCGCCCAAACAGATCTCCAACTCAACATTCTCCAATCACCTAAAAGAAACAGGACACAAATACACAGACATTTACCATAACCTATCTTCCACATCAACAAAAAGGACCACATCTCAACATACTACGAGAACAATATGAAATTTACAAACACAACAAAATACAAATATATTAAAAGAACAAACTCAATACAAATCACACATACTCTTTGATACTATCGAAAACCTACCTTTAAAACAGTCACCGTTTAACCTAACAACAACTCGAAGCGAACAATTTATACACTGATGAAGATCTCCGAGTAGCAATCGAAAACATTCTGTCTCGGTTTTTACAAAATTAAAGTTCAGGTAGTTGTAAACTAATGTAAAAGTGATTAATTTTCATTAAAATGTTCAGTTATCTATAAGGTAACTTATAGGAACCTATGAGGTAAGGTGACTTATTATAGGATATGTGCGTACCCATTCTGGTGGGAATTTATTATGAGGTTTTTCACTAGAATGGGTACGCATGTGCCCTGTAAATACTTCACAGTCACTCTGCACCTGCATGGGAAAATGCTTGAAACTACATAATAAGAAGCAACATCAAAGCTATAACACATCTCGCACAACAATAATCTAATAGCTGATGTAATACACTGGAGAGAAGACAGCAAACGTAACTTCTATATCACAATGGAACTTTATTTTCTAACTTTACTAGGATGAGTAGAATAATTTAATGGTAACTGTTATTTTGCACATTGGGCACCACCTGAGATTAAAGTATAAAATTGTTTAAAACATGACCTAGGACGATTTCTGTTAGATTTTTTATTGTATAAAATTGTTTATGTTTTTATATAAAAAAAACAGGCTTATTATGGACTAAGTTGACAAGGGGACATATCTCAGCAAATAGTCATCATCAATAATCGAAGAAGTGCTACTTAGCCAAGTTTAATATATTATTATATGTTCAAGTGTTTAACTAAAGTGGAGATGGAATCAAATAATATTAATTTAGAAACATTTGAAGGTAACTTTCGGGATATATGAGTACCCATTCGTGGGAAATAGCCATTTATTATGAGGCTTTACTCCTGAATGGGTACTCATATGCCCTGATAACTGCACTGTGAACCTTGTGTTCTTCAAAGTGGCCCAAACTGTAGATAGTGGTAAAAATTCAAATTATTTAAAACGATCTAAAAATACCAACATAGAATAAACTGTTTAAAGTAAGTTTCTCTATAAATCAGACCAGTTATTTATACCACAAAACAATATAGTTGGTTGTTGTAATAATCTTGATTCCACTGATTGCATCATAGTAATTCCCTGATTACCTCAGTAGCAGGGTTGGCTTCTTCATTGAAACATTGATTTCGAAATGTGCCAGCATATTAAGTTAATACGGTTAAAATGTCTAATCATGTACTGGTTATCGAGAAGTTGATGACCAACTGTACTTGGATGAAGGGGAAGTCTCTTTTCTTGTGAATGTAGTATTTAACTCAGTAAAATAAATAAGACTAAAGACTTTATTATGACGGGATGTGGGTGTACTTTGTGAACATTATGAGTTATGATGTTGAAAAGTGTGTGTGAGTTATAATGTAATTGGGTGTCAAGCATGTGAATAGGATGTAGTTTGAAATGTTTGTATATTTTAGTTGTTCGGTTGTGTAACATAGGTTATTTCTGTGTTGTTTATGATGAATTGGTAGGTTGGATGCTGTGTCTATATAGTAATGTTTTGTGGACTTGAGATGTTTGGCGAAGTTTGATTGTATGTACCCGCAGGGGGGTGCGTACCAGCCGCACCTACGAGGGGTTTGGCGTCCCTCGCGGTACCCTAGCCTAACACTACACCACTCACAAAGCATACACACACACCAACACAATCTATACACATTTCAACACTTACATCTTCTCTTAGGGAATTTTGACTGGTCAGAACCGTTGTGCGTTGGGAGTGCTGAAAAGTCCAGAGCGTGACAAACTCTGGTCTTGGACGCTGCTGTGAGCTTGCTCTGCCGAAGACGTATTTTGATTAGTTTTATTTATGTAACAAGTATTTAAAAATTTAACTTCAGTTAGGCGATGATAACCTTGATAGGTTTTTCGCCTGGAAAAAAAATTATTGTTTGTTAGTGTGTTTATGTGTACTTGGTAATGTGTGTACAACGACCTCCCTGTCTGGCCTATTTAAAAACCGGGGCACAAACCGCAAGTTAGTTTGTAAACTCCAACGGCGTTGTAAATGTCGCTGATTTTGTTGTTGGGTTTAAATTGTTCATTAACAGTGTTGTGTGTGGAGTAGGCTATTTTGTAATTGTACTTTTGTAGTGTATTAGTTGGATTGAGGATTAGGGATGATTTGTATGGTATTGTTAGCACTGCAGTGGTCGCGCGGTTTACTATTATAATCCAATTTAAAATAACTTTTAAAATATAAATATTTTAAAAAAATATCTTATAAGGATTTTAGGGTGTTTGAAGAGTTATATAGACAAAAAATGTGATGAAAAACTTTCTTATTGTAGCACAAAAGTAATATATAGGCCCTAACATAATTCTATGTTAGGCCATGTGTTAGGTCAACCTAATTCACTTTCATTGTCACTTCAGTTTAGGCAAGACAGCGTCGTATTTATTCAAGCTCTAGCTCAGACATTGTTTACAGATAAATGTGTTACTAATTTAAATATTCACAGTAAATATAACAAAATATCTATTTAAAATACAAAATATTAAAACTACTTCATGTATAGGAAACATCATAATTGTTCGCACGGATTACTATTGTAATCCAGGTGATTTAAAAATAATTTTAAAAAAATAACGTACCTACTTACAGCTCTGCTACTTTACTGGTAACAGTGGGGATGTGTGTGTGAAAGGTAGACGAATGCTCAATGTCATAAGTCTGACCGACTCAAAATAGCAGACAAAATTTTATCCTGGATTACCCTAGTAATCCACACGACCGCTACAGTGTTTAGCATTCATGAAAAATTTGTTGGCAGACAATGTGTTAACATAACAACAAAACTAGTAGTCTTGAATTTTGTAATCCATTACGTTCGTTGAATCTTATCAATCACTTGAACAATAGTTTGGGACTATCCGAACTTAAATTTTGTAAATTTGTTTAAACACAGAAACAGAATGTTTTAGATCGCTATGTGGCGATCTTCATCAGTGCCTTCTGCTTGGAGATGTCGGGTCAAGCAGTGATGGTTTTAAAGGTAAGTTTTCGATAGTGTGTTCCTCGACTCTTTGTTTAAGGCTGCGACCTGTTTGTCTAATGTAGAATTTGTTACATTCGTCTGAACTGCGACAAAAGTAACAAATTCTACATTGGACAAACAGGTTGCAGTTTTAAACAATAAGTCGAGGAACACAAACAGAACACCAACTCAACATTTTACAATCAGATAAAAGAAACAGGACACAAATACACCGACATTTACCATATCCTAGAAATCCTTCACATCAACAAATAAGGACCACATTTCAACACACTAGAACAATATGAAATTTACAGACACTCAAAAACACAAAGTACAAACATATTTAACGAACAAACACAATACAAATCTCACATACAGTCTTTAGTACTATCGAAAACCTGCCTTTAAAACCATCACCGCTTGACCTGAGATCTCCAAGTAGAAGTGGCTGATTACGATCACTACATAGTGACCGAAAACGTTCTGCCTCTGTAAGTTTCAAGAAATTTACAAATTTAAAGTTAGGATAATCATAAACTATTGTTTAAGTGATTAAAAACTAGTATGTTGTTCACTCTTAATTAATGTTACTGTTCTCCTATTTTAAACACTTGTAAATCACTTTTGAAAATATCTACTCACTAAGACCTAAAAATATGACTGACTATCGACATGTCATCGCATTCCTTCACCGCCTAAATGTACTTTTTTAAATTTAATATTTGAATATTTAGAAATTATGATTTACAAATTTATTTATTTATCATAGTATTGAAATATTCATGTTACTTTGTGTTTAGAGTTTAATTATTTTAACCTATTTATTTTCCAATTTACTTGTTATTTGTTATTAGATTTATCGTTATATTGATTTGTAATTATTGTTATATTGTTTTGTTATTAATTGTGATGTTTTCTTTTATTTATTAAGTTTTTTCTCATTGTTATGTATTTATTTTTACATATTTTTGTTATTACTGTTGTTTAAATTTTGTTTTATAATTTTGTTTTATTTAAATTTTAATTATTTTGAATTATCTAAAATATTTTGCTTGTCATCTATTCCTAACTGGCGATGATAACCATAACTGGTTTTTCTCCACGAAAAAATGTAGTTTATCTTTGTTGTTGGTGTCGTGATGTATTGTAATTTATTAGTTTTGTATGCTATTTTGTATCCTGCTTTTTGAATCTTGTGGGCTATTTTATTTAATGTTCTGTTTATTAATGGTATTGTGGTGTATTTGTTTTCCCTCTTTGTAGTGTTTTTTGTATATTGTGCCATAGTTTGTCTGTTATTGTGGTGATGTATCAATTTGTGTATGCTAAATATTTAATGGTGTCTATAGTTTTTTGTTTGTTTTCTCTGGTTATTGGTATTTCTTTAAATATGTGGAGCATGGATCTAGGCAGCTGTATATGGTGGTTTGAGGTATTGTTAATATAGTGTGTCTGTCGCTGTCTGTTTCCTGTAAATGTTGAAGCTGTGTTTTTGTGTCGTTGCTTTTCATTATGGTGAGGTCGAGAAAGTTTAGGGATCAGTTGGTTTCAATCTCTGAGGTGAACTGGAGTTTTTGATGTATTTCATTAGTAATTAGTGTAGGTGAGTTTTTCATATTGTAGGGTGTTCCCTCTGTACAGTGTTTTGATATCATCAACGTATCTGTACCAGTAAATGATTTATAATGATATTGTTTGTGAGTATTTTGGTGTTCTCTATGTGTTGTAGGAAAAGTTTGCTTAAGATGCTGCTGATAGGACTTCCCATAGGTAGGCCATCTGGTTGGGACTAGAAATTTGAGTTGTGGGTGAAATAGTTTTGTTTGGTGATAATTTGGAGGATGTTTAGGATGTTTCATTGGCGTGGGTTTTTGGTATGTTGTTCTGCATTAATTGGGTCTTTAGGATGTTTAAGGTTTCGGATTGGGGTATGTTTATGTCGACAGATAGTAGTGTTGAATTGTTTGGTATGTTTGTCTTTTATTTTTTTATGAGGTTTGTTCTGTTCTTTTATGCAAGTGTCTGTGTTCAAGTTAATAGATTGTGTGATTTTATTGTCCATGTATTTTGCTAGTTAATGTGCAGGGGCATTTTGGTAAATAATGATAGCTCGGATGGGGTCATTGAGTTTATGAATTTTAGGGAGAGCATGGAGGGTAGGTGCTTTAGGGTGGAGTTGTTTTAGGTGGTATTTTTTTATTTTGGGTGATAATGTATTTTCTGAGCTATTTATTAGTTTTGTTGATGATTCTGTGCTATTTCTCAGTTGGATCTGTATGTAGTTGTATTATATTGTTATTTTTTATGTATCCATTTGATTTTGTCGTTTAGGCTGTTTGTATTAATAATTACTGTGGTGTTGCCTTTGTAAGCTTTGTATTAATAATTACTGTGGTGTTGCCTTTTAAGCTTTGATAAGCGTGATATTGTTTAGTCGTGCTTTTTGTTTTATGTTGGCAGTGATTTTATCACGCCAACAACAAAGATAAACTACAAGCACCAAGCATATACAATTTAAACTGTACAAACTGCAACAAATTCTACATAGGGTAAACAGGTCACAGCTTAAACAAAGAGTCGAGAAACACACAAAATCGCCCAAACAGATCTCCAACTCAACATTCTCCAATCACCTAAAAGAAACAGGACACAAATACACAGACATTTACCATAACCTATCTTCCACATCAACAAAAAGGACCACATCTCAACATACTACGAGAACAATATGAAATTTACAAACACAACAAAATACAAATATATTAAAAGAACAAACTCAATACAAATCACACATACTCTTTGATACTATCGAAAACCTACCTTTAAAACAGTCACCGTTTAACCTAACAACAACTCGAAGCGAACAATTTATACACTGATGAAGATCTCCGAGTAGCAATCGAAAACATTCTGTCTCGGTTTTTACAAAATTAAAGTTCAGGTAGTTGTAAACTAATGTAAAAGTGATTAATTTTCATTAAAATGTTCAGTTATCTATAAGGTAACTTATAGGAACCTATGAGGTAAGGTGACTTATTATAGGATATGTGCGTACCCATTCTGGTGGGAATTTATTATGAGGTTTTTCACTAGAATGGGTACGCATGTGCCCTGTAAATACTTCACAGTCACTCTGCACCTGCATGGGAAAATGCTTGAAACTACATAATAAGAAGCAACATCAAAGCTATAACACATCTCGCACAACAATAATCTAATAGCTGATGTAATACACTGGAGAGAAGACAGCAAACGTAACTTCTATATCACAATGGAACTTTATTTTCTAACTTTACTAGGATGAGTAGAATAATTTAATGGTAACTGTTATTTTGCACATTGGGCACCACCTGAGATTAAAGTATAAAATTGTTTAAAACATGACCTAGGACGATTTCTGTTAGATTTTTTTTGTATAAAATTGTTTATGTTTTTATATAAAAAAAACAGGCTTATTATGGACTAAGTTGACAAGGGGACATATCTCAGCAAATAGTCATCATCAATAATCGAAGAAGTGCTACTTAGCCAAGTTTAATATATTATTATATGTTCAAGTGTTTAACTAAAGTGGAGATGGAATCAAATAATATTAATTTAGAAACATTTGAAGGTAACTTTCGGGATATATGAGTACCCATTCGTGGGAAATAGCCATTTATTATGAGGCTTTACTCCTGAATGGGTACTCATATGCCCTGATAACTGCACTGTGAACCTTGTGTTCTTCAAAGTGGCCCAAACTGTAGATAGTGGTAAAAATTCAAATTATTTAAAACGATCTAAAAATACCAACATAGAATAAACTGTTTAAAGTAAGTTTCTCTATAAATCAGACCAGTTATTTATACCACAAAACAATATAGTTGGTTGTTGTAATAATCTTGGTTCCACTGATTGCATCATAGTAATTCCCTGATTACCTCAGTAGCAGGGTTGGCTTCTTCATTGAAACATTGATTTCGAAATGTGCCAGCATATTAAGTTAATACGGTTAAAATGTCTAATCATGTACTGGTTATCGAGAAGTTGATGACCAACTGTACTTGGATGAAGGGGAAGTCTCTTTTCTTGTGAATGTAGTATTTAACTCAGTAAAATAAATAAGACTAAAGACTTTATTATGACGGGATGTGGGTGTACTTTGTGAACATTATGAGTTATGATGTTGAAAAGTGTGTGTGAGTTATAATGTAATTGGGTGTCAAGCATGTGAATAGGATGTAGTTTGAAATGTTTGTATATTTTAGTTGTTCGGTTGTGTAACATAGGTTATTTCTGTGTTGTTTATGATGAATTGGTAGGTTGGATGCTGTGTCTATATAGTAATGTTTTGTGGACTTGAGATGTTTGGCGAAGTTTGATTGTATGTACCCGCAGGGGGGTGCGTACCAGCCGCACCTACGAGGGGTTTGGCGTCCCTCGCGGTACCCTAGCCTAACACTACACCACTCACAAAGCATACACACACACCAACACAATCTATACACATTTCAACACTTACATCTTCTCTTAGGGAATTTTGACTGGTCAGAACCGTTGTGCGTTGGGAGTGCTGAAAAGTCCAGAGCGTGACAAACTCTGGTCTTGGACGCTGCTGTGAGCTTGCTCTGCCGAAGACGTATTTTGATTAGTTTTATTTATGTAACAAGTATTTAAAAATTTAACTTCAGTTAGGCGATGATAACCTTGATAGGTTTTTCGCCTGGAAAAAAAATTATTGTTTGTTAGTGTGTTTATGTGTACTTGGTAATGTGTGTACAACGACCTCCCTGTCTGGCCTATTTAAAAACCGGGGCACAAACCGCAAGTTAGTTTGTAAACTCCAACGGCGTTGTAAATGTCGCTGATTTTGTTGTTGGGTTTAAATTGTTCATTAACAGTGTTGTGTGTGGAGTAGGCTATTTTGTAATTGTACTTTTGTAGTGTATTAGTTGGATTGAGGATTAGGGATGATTTGTATGGTATTGTTAACACTGCAGTGGTCGCGCGGTTTACTATTATAATCCAATTTAAAATAACTTTTAAAATATAAATATTTTAAAAAAATATCTTATAAGGATTTTAGGGTGTTTGAAGAGTTATATAGACAAAAAATGTGATGAAAAACTTTCTTATTGTAGCACAAAAGTAATATATAGGCCCTAACATAATTCTATGTTAGGCCATGTGTTAGGTCAACCTAATTCACTTTCATTGTCACTTCAGTTTAGGCAAGACAGCGTCGTATTTATTCAAGCTCTAGCTCAGACATTGTTTACAGATAAATGTGTTACTAATTTAAATATTCACAGTAAATATAACAAAATATCTATTTAAAATACAAAATATTAAAACTACTTCATGTATAGGAAACATCATAATTGTTCGCACGGATTACTATTGTAATCCAGGTGATTTAAAAATAATTTTAAAAAAATAACGTACCTACTTACAGCTCTGCTACTTTACTGGTAACAGTGGGGATATGTGTGTGAAAGGTAGACGAATGCTCAATGTCATAAGTCTGACCGACTCAAAATAGCAGACAAAATTTTATCCTGGATTACCCTAGTAATCCACACGACCGCTACAGTGTTTAGCATTCATGAAAAATTTGTTGGCAGACAATGTGTTAACATAACAACAAAACTAGTAGTCTTGAATTTTGTAATCCATTACGTTCGTTGAATCTTATCAATCACTTGAACAATAGTTTGGGACTATCCGAACTTAAATTTTGTAAATTTGTTTAAACACAGAAACAGAATGTTTTAGATCGCTATGTGGCGATCTTCATCAGTGCCTTCTGCTTGGAGATGTCGGGTCAAGCAGTGATGGTTTTAAAGGTAAGTTTTCGATAGTGTGTTCCTCGACTCTTTGTTTAAGGCTGCGACCTGTTTGTCTAATGTAGAATTTGTTACATTCGTCTGAACTGCGACAAAAGTAACAAATTCTACATTGGACAAACAGGTTGCAGTTTTAAACAATGAGTCGAGGAACACAAACAGAACACCAACTCAACATTTTACAATCAGATAAAAGAAACAGGACACAAATACACCGACATTTACCATATCCTAGAAATCCTTCACATCAACAAATAAGGACCACATTTCAACACACTAGAACAATATGAAATTTACAGACACTCAAAAACACAAAGTACAAACATATTTAACGAACAAACACAATACAAATCTCACATACAGTCTTTAGTACTATCGAAAACCTGCCTTTAAAACCATCACCGCTTGACCTGAGATCTCCAAGTAGAAGTGGCTGATTAAGATCACTACATAGTGACCGAAAACGTTCTGCCTCTGTAAGTTTCAAGAAATTTACAAATTTAAAGTTAGGATAATCATAAACTATTGTTTAAGTGATTAAAAACTAGTATGTTGTTCACTCTTAATTAATGTTACTGTTCTCCTATTTTAAACACTTGTAAATCACTTTTGAAAATATCTACTCACTAAGACCTAAAAATATGACTGACTATCGACATGTCATCGCATTCCTTCACCGCCTAAATGTACTTTTTTAAATTTAATATTTGAATATTTAGAAATTATGATTTACAAATTTATTTATTTATCATAGTATTGAAATATTCATGTTACTTTGTGTTTAGAGTTTAATTATTTTAACCTATTTATTTTCCAATTTACTTGTTATTTGTTATTAGATTTATCGTTATATTGATTTGTAATTATTGTTATATTGTTTTATTATTAATTGTGATGTTTTCTTTTATTTATTATGTTTTTTCTCATTGTTATGTATTTATTTTTACATATTTTTGTTATTACTGTTGTTTAAATTTTGTTTTATAATTTTGTTTTATTTAAATTTTAATTATTTTGAATTATCTAAAATATTTTGCTTGTCATCTATTCCTAACTGGCGATGATAACCATAACTGGTTTTTCTCCACGAAAAAATGTAGTTTATCTTTGTTGTTGGTGTCGTGATGTATTGTAATTTATTAGTTTTGTATGCTATTTTGTATCCTGCTTTTTGAATCTTGTGGGCTATTTTATTTAATGTTCTGTTTATTAATGGTATTGTGGTGTATTTGTTTTCCCTCTTTGTAGTGTTTTTTGTATATTGTGCCATAGTTTGTCTGTTATTGCGGTGATGTATCAATTTGTGTATGCTAAATATTTAATGGTGTCTATAGTTTTTTGTTTGTTTTCTCTGGTTATTGGTATTTCTTTAAATATGTGGAGCATGGATCTAGGCAGCTGTATATGGTGGTTTGAGGTATTGTTAATATAGTGTGTCTGTCGCTGTCTGTTTCCTGTAAATGTTGAAGCTGTGTTTTTGTGTCGTTGCTTTTCATTATGGTGAGGTCGAGAAAGTTTAGGGATCAGTTGGTTTCAATCTCTGAGGTGAACTGGAGTTTTTGATGTATTTCATTAGTAATTAGTGTAGGTGAGTTTTTCATATTGTAGGGTGTTCCCTCTGTACAGTGTTTTCATATCATCAACGTATCTGTACCAGTAAATGATTTATAATGATATTGTTTGTGAGTATTTTGGTGTTCTCTATGTGTTGTAGGAAAAGTTTGCTTAAGATGCTGCTGATAGGACTTCCCATAGGTAGGCCATCTGGTTGGGACTAGAAATTTGAGTTGTGGGTGAAATAGTTTTGTTTGGTGATAATTTGGAGGATGTTTAGGATGTTTCATTGGCGTGGGTTTTTGGTATGTTGTTCTGCATTAATTGGGTCTTTAGGATGTTTAAGGTTTCGGATTGGGGTATGTTTATGTCGACAGATAGTAGTGTTGAATTGTTTGGTATGTTTGTCTTTTATTTTTTTATGAGGTTTGTTCTGTTCTTTTATGCAAGTGTCTGTGTTCAAGTTAATAGATTGTGTGATTTTATTGTCCATGTATTTTGCTAGTTAATGTGCAGGGGCATTTTGGTAAATAATGATAGCTCGGATGGGGTCATTGAGTTTATGAATTTTAGGGAGAGCATGGAGGGTAGGTGCTTTAGGGTGGAGTTGTTTTAGGTGGTATTTTTTTATTTTGGGTGATAATGTATTTTCTGAGCTATTTATTAGTTTTGTTGATGATTCTGTGCTATTTCTCAGTTGGATCTGTATGTAGTTGTATTATATTGTTATTTTTTATGTATTCATTTGATTTTGTCGTTTAGGCTGTTTGTATTAATAATTACTGTGGTGTTGCCTTTGTAAGCTTTGTATTAATAATTACTGTGGTGTTGCCTTTTAAGCTTTGATAACCGTGATATTGTTTAGTCGTGCTTTTTGTTTTATGTTGGCAGTGATTTTATCACGCCAACAACAAAGATAAACTACAAGCACCAAGCATATACAATTTAAACTGTACAAACTGCAACAAATTCTACATAGGGTAAACAGGTCACAGCTTAAACAAAGAGTCGAGAAACACACAAAATCGCCCAAACAGATCTCCAACTCAACATTCTCCAATCACCTAAAAGAAACAGGACACAAATACACAGACATTTACCATAACCTATCTTCCACATCAACAAAAAGGACCACATCTCAACATACTACGAGAACAATATGAAATTTACAAACACAACAAAATACAAATATATTAAAAGAACAAACTCAATACAAATCACACATACTCTTTGATACTATCGAAAACCTACCTTTAAAACAGTCACCGTTTAACCTAACAACAACTCGAAGCGAACAATTTATACACTGATGAAGATCTCCGAGTAGCAATCGAAAACATTCTGTCTCGGTTTTTACAAAATTAAAGTTCAGGTAGTTGTAAACTAATGTAAAAGTGATTAATTTTCATTAAAATGTTCAGTTATCTATAAGGTAACTTATAGGAACCTATGAGGTAAGGTGACTTATTATAGGATATGTGCGTACCCATTCTGGTGGGAATTTATTATGAGGTTTTTCACTAGAATGGGTACGCATGTGCCCTGTAAATACTTCACAGTCACTCTGCACCTGCATGGGAAAATGCTTGAAACTACATAATAAGAAGCAACATCAAAGCTATAACACATCTCGCACAACAATAATCTAATAGCTGATGTAATACACTGGAGAGAAGACAGCAAACGTAACTTCTATATCACAATGGAACTTTATTTTCTAACTTTACTAGGATGAGTAGAATAATTTAATGGTAACTGTTATTTTGCACATTGGGCACCACCTGAGATTAAAGTATAAAATTGTTTAAAACATGACCTAGGACGATTTCTGTTAGATTTTTTTTGTATAAAATTGTTTATGTTTTTATATAAAAAAAACAGGCTTATTATGGACTAAGTTGACAAGGGGACATATCTCAGCAAATAGTCATCATCAATAATCGAAGAAGTGCTACTTAGCCAAGTTTAATATATTATTATATGTTCAAGTGTTTAACTAAAGTGGAGATGGAATCAAATAATATTAATTTAGAAACATTTGAAGGTAACTTTCGGGATATATGAGTACCCATTCGTGGGAAATAGCCATTTATTATGAGGCTTTACTCCTGAATGGGTACTCATATGCCCTGATAACTGCACTGTGAACCTTGTGTTCTTCAAAGTGGCCCAAACTGTAGATAGTGGTAAAAATTCAAATTATTTAAAACGATCTAAAAATACCAACATAGAATAAACTGTTTAAAGTAAGTTTCTCTATAAATCAGACCAGTTATTTATACCACAAAACAATATAGTTGGTTGTTGTAATAATCTTGATTCCACTGATTGCATCATAGTAATTCCCTGATTACCTCAGTAGCAGGGTTGGCTTCTTCATTGAAACATTGATTTCGAAATGTGCCAGCATATTAAGTTAATACGGTTAAAATGTCTAATCATGTACTGGTTATCGAGAAGTTGATGACCAACTGTACTTGGATGAAGGGGAAGTCTCTTTTCTTGTGAATGTAGTATTTAACTCAGTAAAATAAATAAGAGTAAAGACTTTATTATGACGGGATGTGGGTGTATTTTGTGAACATTATGAGTTATGATGTTGAAAAGTGTGTGTGAGTTATAATGTAATTGGGTGTCAAGCATGTGAATAGGATGTAGTTTGAAATGTTTGTATATTTTAGTTGTTCGGTTGTGTAACATAGGTTATTTCTGTGTTGTTTATGATGAATTGGTAGGTTGGATGCTGTGTCTATATAGTAATGTTTTGTGGACTTGAGATGTTTGGCGAAGTTTGATTGTATGTACCCGCAGGGGGGTGCGTACCAGCCGCACCTACGAGGGGTTTGGCGTCCCTCGCGGTACCCTAGCCTAACACTACACCACTCACAAAGCATACACACACACCAACACAATCTATACACATTTCAACACTTACATCTTCTCTTAGGGAATTTTGACTGGTCAGAACCGTTGTGCGTTGGGAGTGCTGAAAAGTCCAGAGCGTGACAAACTCTGGTCTTGGACGCTGCTGTGAGCTTGCTCTGCCGAAGACGTATTTTGATTAGTTTTATTTATGTAACAAGTATTTAAAAATTTAACTTCAGTTAGGCGATGATAACCTTGATAGGTTTTTCGCCTGGAAAAAAAATTATTGTTTGTTAGTGTGTTTATGTGTACTTGGTAATGTGTGTACAACGACCTCCCTGTCTGGCCTATTTAAAAACCGGGGCACAAACCGCAAGTTAGTTTGTAAACTCCAACGGCGTTGTAAATGTCGCTGATTTTGTTGTTGGGTTTAAATTGTTCATTAACAGTGTTGTGTGTGGAGTAGGCTATTTTGTAATTGTACTTTTGTAGTGTATTAGTTGGATTGAGGATTAGGGATGATTTGTATGGTATTGTTAACACTGCAGTGGTCGCGCGGTTTACTATTATAATCCAATTTAAAATAACTTTTAAAATATAAATATTTTAAAAAAATATCTTATAAGGATTTTAGGGTGTTTGAAGAGTTATATAGACAAAAAATGTGATGAAAAACTTTCTTATTGTAGCACAAAAGTAATATATAGGCCCTAACATAATTCTATGTTAGGCCATGTGTTAGGTCAACCTAATTCACTTTCATTGTCACTTCAGTTTAGGCAAGACAGCGTCGTATTTATTCAAGCTCTAGCTCAGACATTGTTTACAGATAAATGTGTTACTAATTTAAATATTCACAGTAAATATAACAAAATATCTATTTAAAATACAAAATATTAAAACTACTTCATGTATAGGAAACATCATAATTGTTCGCACGGATTACTATTGTAATCCAGGTGATTTAAAAATAATTTTAAAAAAATAACGTACCTACTTACAGCTCTGCTACTTTACTGGTAACAGTGGGGATATGTGTGTGAAAGGTAGACGAATGCTCAATGTCATAAGTCTGACCGACTCAAAATAGCAGACAAAATTTTATCCTGGATTACCCTAGTAATCCACACGACCGCTACAGTGTTTAGCATTCATGAAAAATTTGTTGGCAGACAATGTGTTAACATAACAACAAAACTAGTAGTCTTGAATTTTGTAATCCATTACGTTCGTTGAATCTTATCAATCACTTGAACAATAGTTTGGGACTATCCGAACTTAAATTTTGTAAATTTGTTTAAACACAGAAACAGAATGTTTTAGATCGCTATGTGGCGATCTTCATCAGTGCCTTCTGCTTGGAGATGTCGGGTCAAGCAGTGATGGTTTTAAAGGTAAGTTTTCGATAGTGTGTTCCTCGACTCTTTGTTTAAGGCTGCGACCTGTTTGTCTAATGTAGAATTTGTTACATTCGTCTGAACTGCGACAAAAGTAACAAATTCTACATTGGACAAACAGGTTGCAGTTTTAAACAATGAGTCGAGGAACACAAACAGAACACCAACTCAACATTTTACAATCAGATAAAAGAAACAGGACACAAATACACCGACATTTACCATATCCTAGAAATCCTTCACATCAACAAATAAGGACCACATTTCAACACACTAGAACAATATGAAATTTACAGACACTCAAAAACACAAAGTACAAACATATTTAACGAACAAACACAATACAAATCTCACATACAGTCTTTAGTACTATCGAAAACCTGCCTTTAAAACCATCACCGCTTGACCTGAGATCTCCAAGTAGAAGTGGCTGATTAAGATCACTACATAGTGACCGAAAACGTTCTGCCTCTGTAAGTTTCAAGAAATTTACAAATTTAAAGTTAGGATAATCATAAACTATTGTTTAAGTGATTAAAAACTAGTATGTTGTTCACTCTTAATTAATGTTACTGTTCTCCTATTTTAAACACTTGTAAATCACTTTTGAAAATATCTACTCACTAAGACCTAAAAATATGACTGACTATCGACATGTCATCGCATTCCTTCACCGCCTAAATGTACTTTTTTAAATTTAATATTTGAATATTTAGAAATTATGATTTACAAATTTATTTATTTATCATAGTATTGAAATATTCATGTTACTTTGTGTTTAGAGTTTAATTATTTTAACCTATTTATTTTCCAATTTACTTGTTATTTGTTATTAGATTTATCGTTATATTGATTTGTAATTATTGTTATATTGTTTTGTTATTAATTGTGATGTTTTCTTTTATTTATTAAGTTTTTTCTCATTGTTATGTATTTATTTTTACATATTTTTGTTATTACTGTTGTTTAAATTTTGTTTTATAATTTTGTTTTATTTAAATTTTAATTATTTTGAATTATCTGAAATATTTTGCTTGTCATCTATTCCTAACTGGCGATGATAACCATAACTGGTTTTTCTCCACGAAAAAATGTAGTTTATCTTTGTTGTTGGTGTCGTGATGTATTGTAATTTATTAGTTTTGTATGCTATTTTGTATCCTGCTTTTTGAATCTTGTGGGCTATTTTATTTAATGTTCTGTTTATTAATGGTATTGTGGTGTATTTGTTTTCCCTCTTTGTAGTGTTTTTTGTATATTGTGCCATAGTTTGTCTGTTATTGTGGTGATGTATCAATTTGTGTATGCTAAATATTTAATGGTGTCTATAGTTTTTTGTTTGTTTTCTCTGGTTATTGGTATTTCTTTAAATATGTGGAGCATGGATCTAGGCAGCTGTATATGGTGGTTTGAGGTATTGTTAATATAGTGTGTCTGTCGCTGTCTGTTTCCTGTAAATGTTGAAGCTGTGTTTTTGTGTCGTTGCTTTTCATTATGGTGAGGTCGAGAAAGTTTAGGGATCAGTTGGTTTCAATCTCTGAGGTGAACTGGAGTTTTTGATGTATTTCATTAGTAATTAGTGTAGGTGAGTTTTTCATATTGTAGGGTGTTCCCTCTGTACAGTGTTTTGATATCATCAACGTATCTGTACCAGTAAATGATTTATAATGATATTGTTTGTGAGTATTTTGGTGTTCTCTATGTGTTGTAGGAAAAGTTTGCTTAAGATGCTGCTGATAGGACTTCCCATAGGTAGGCCATCTGGTTGGGACTAGAAATTTGAGTTGTGGGTGAAATAGTTTTGTTTGGTGATAATTTGGAGGATGTTTAGGATGTTTCATTGGCGTGGGTTTTTGGTATGTTGTTCTGCATTAATTGGGTCTTTAGGATGTTTAAGGTTTCGGATTGGGGTATGTTTATGTCGACAGATAGTAGTGTTGAATTGTTTGGTATGTTTGTCTTTTATTTTTTTATGATGTTTGTTCTGTTCTTTTATGCAAGTGTCTGTGTTCAAGTTAATAGATTGTGTGATTTTATTGTCCATGTATTTTGCTAGTTAATGTGCAGGGGCATTTTGGTAAATAATGATAGCTCGGATGGGGTCATTGAGTTTATGAATTTTAGGGAGAGCATGGAGGGTAGGTGCTTTAGGGTGGAGTTGTTTTAGGTGGTATTTTTTTATTTTGGGTGATAATGTATTTTCTGAGCTATTTATTAGTTTTGTTGATGATTCTGTGCTATTTCTCAGTTGGATCTGTATGTAGTTGTATTATATTGTTATTTTTTATGTATTCATTTGATTTTGTCGTTTAGGCTGTTTGTATTAATAATTACTGTGGTGTTGCCTTTGTAAGCTTTGTATTAATAATTACTGTGGTGTTGCCTTTTAAGCTTTGATAAGCGTGATATTGTTTAGTCGTGCTTTTTGTTTTATGTTGGCAGTGATTTTATCACGCCAACAACAAAGATAAACTACAAGCACCAAGCATATACAATTTAAACTGTACAAACTGCAACAAATTCTACATAGGGTAAACAGGTCACAGCTTAAACAAAGAGTCGAGAAACACACAAAATCGCCCAAACAGATCTCCAACTCAACATTCTCCAATCACCTAAAAGAAACAGGACACAAATACACAGACATTTACCATAACCTATCTTCCACATCAACAAAAAGGACCACATCTCAACATACTACGAGAACAATATGAAATTTACAAACACAACAAAATACAAATATATTAAAAGAACAAACTCAATACAAATCACACATACTCTTTGATACTATCGAAAACCTACCTTTAAAACAGTCACCGTTTAACCTAACAACAACTCGAAGCGAACAATTTATACACTGATGAAGATCTCCGAGTAGCAATCGAAAACATTCTGTCTCGGTTTTTACAAAATTAAAGTTCAGGTAGTTGTAAACTAATGTAAAAGTGATTAATTTTCATTAAAATGTTCAGTTATCTATAAGGTAACTTATAGGAACCTATAAGGTAAGGTGACTTATTATAGGATATGTGCGTACCCATTCTGGTGGGAATTTATTATGAGGTTTTTCACTAGAATGGGTACGCATGTGCCCTGTAAATACTTCACAGTCACTCTGCACCTGCATGGGAAAATGCTTGAAACTACATAATAAGAAGCAACATCAAAGCTATAACACATCTCGCACAACAATAATCTAATAGCTGATGTAATACACTGGAGAGAAGACAGCAAACGTAACTTCTATATCACAATGGAACTTTATTTTCTAACTTTACTAGGATGAGTAGAATAATTTAATGGTAACTGTTATTTTGCACATTGGGCACCACCTGAGATTAAAGTATAAAATTGTTTAAAACATGACCTAGGACGATTTCTGTTAGATTTTTTTTGTATAAAATTGTTTATGTTTTTATATAAAAAAAACAGGCTTATTATGGACTAAGTTGACAAGGGGACATATCTCAGCAAATAGTCATCATCAATAATCGAAGAAGTGCTACTTAGCCAAGTTTAATATATTATTATATGTTCAAGTGTTTAACTAAAGTGGAGATGGAATCAAATAATATTAATTTAGAAACATTTGAAGGTAACTTTCGGGATATATGAGTACCCATTCGTGGGAAATAGCCATTTATTATGAGGCTTTACTCCTGAATGGGTACTCATATGCCCTGATAACTGCACTGTGAACCTTGTGTTCTTCAAAGTGGCCCAAACTGTAGATAGTGGTAAAAATTCAAATTATTTAAAACGATCTAAAAATACCAACATAGAATAAACTGTTTAAAGTAAGTTTCTCTATAAATCAGACCAGTTATTTATACCACAAAACAATATAGTTGGTTGTTGTAATAATCTTGATTCCACTGATTGCATCATAGTAATTCCCTGATTACCTCAGTAGCAGGGTTGGCTTCTTCATTGAAACATTGATTTCGAAATGTGCCAGCATATTAAGTTAATACGGTTAAAATGTCTAATCATATACTGGTTATCGAGAAGTTGATGACCAACTGTACTTGGATGAAGGGGAAGTCTCTTTTCTTGTGAATGTAGTATTTAACTCAGTAAAATAAATAAGACTAAAGACTTTATTATGACGGGATGTGGGTGTACTTTGTGAACATTATGAGTTATGATGTTGAAAAGTGTGTGTGAGTTATAATGTAATTGGGTGTCAAGCATGTGAATAGGATGTAGTTTGAAATGTTTGTATATTTTAGTTGTTCGGTTGTGTAACATAGGTTATTTCTGTGTTGTTTATGATGAATTGGTAGGTTGGATGCTGTGTCTATATAGTAATGTTTTGTGGACTTGAGATGTTTGGCGAAGTTTGATTGTATGTACCCGCAGGGGGGTGCGTACCAGCCGCACCTACGAGGGGTTTGGCGTCCCTCGCGGTACCCTAGCCTAACACTACACCACTCACAAAGCATACACACACACCAACACAATCTATACACATTTCAACACTTACATCTTCTCTTAGGGAATTTTGACTGGTCAGAACCGTTGTGCGTTGGGAGTGCTGAAAAGTCCAGAGCGTGACAAACTCTGGTCTTGGACGCTGCTGTGAGCTTGCTCTGCCGAAGACGTATTTTGATTAGTTTTATTTATGTAACAAGTATTTAAAAATTTAACTTCAGTTAGGCGATGATAACCTTGATAGGTTTTTCGCCTGGAAAAAAAATTATTGTTTGTTAGTGTGTTTATGTGTACTTGGTAATGTGTGTACAACGACCTCCCTGTCTGGCCTATTTAAAAACCGGGGCACAAACCGCAAGTTAGTTTGTAAACTCCAACGGCGTTGTAAATGTCGCTGATTTTGTTGTTGGGTTTAAATTGTTCATTAACAGTGTTGTGTGTGGAGTAGGCTATTTTGTAATTGTACTTTTGTAGTGTATTAGTTGGATTGAGGATTAGGGATGATTTGTATGGTATTGTTAACACTGCAGTGGTCGCGCGGTTTACTATTATAATCCAATTTAAAATAACTTTTAAAATATAAATATTTTAAAAAAATATCTTATAAGGATTTTAGGGTGTTTGAAGAGTTATATAGACAAAAAATGTGATGAAAAACTTTCTTATTGTAGCACAAAAGTAATATATAGGCCCTAACATAATTCTATGTTAGGCCATGTGTTAGGTCAACCTAATTCACTTTCATTGTCACTTCAGTTTAGGCAAGACAGCGTCGTATTTATTCAAGCTCTAGCTCAGACATTGTTTACAGATAAATGTGTTACTAATTTAAATATTCACAGTAAATATAACAAAATATCTATTTAAAATACAAAATATTAAAACTACTTCATGTATAGGAAACATCATAATTGTTCGCACGGATTACTATTGTAATCCAGGTGATTTAAAAATAATTTTAAAAAAATAACGTACCTACTTACAGCTCTGCTACTTTACTGGTAACAGTGGGGATATGTGTGTGAAAGGTAGACGAATGCTCAATGTCATAAGTCTGACCGACTCAAAATAGCAGACAAAATTTTATCCTGGATTACCCTAGTAATCCACACGACCGCTACAGTGTTTAGCATTCATGAAAAATTTGTTGGCAGACAATGTGTTAACATAACAACAAAACTAGTAGTCTTGAATTTTGTAATCCATTACGTTCGTTGAATCTTATCAATCACTTGAACAATAGTTTGGGACTATCCGAACTTAAATTTTGTAAATTTGTTTAAACACAGAAACAGAATGTTTTAGATCGCTATGTGGCGATCTTCATCAGTGCCTTCTGCTTGGAGATGTCGGGTCAAGCAGTGATGGTTTTAAAGGTAAGTTTTCGATAGTGTGTTCCTCGACTCTTTGTTTAAGGCTGCGACCTGTTTGTCTAATGTAGAATTTGTTACATTCGTCTGAACTGCGACAAAAGTAACAAATTCTACATTGGACAAACAGGTTGCAGTTTTAAACAATGAGTCGAGGAACACAAACAGAACACCAACTCAACATTTTACAATCAGATAAAAGAAACAGGACACAAATACACCGACATTTACCATATCCTAGAAATCCTTCACATCAACAAATAAGGACCACATTTCAACACACTAGAACAATATGAAATTTACAGACACTCAAAAACACAAAGTACAAACATATTTAACGAACAAACACAATACAAATCTCACATACAGTCTTTAGTACTATCGAAAACCTGCCTTTAAAACCATCACCGCTTGACCTGAGATCTCCAAGTAGAAGTGGCTGATTAAGATCACTACATAGTGACCGAAAACGTTCTGCCACTGTAAGTTTCAAGAAATTTACAAATTTAAAGTTAGGATAATCATAAACTATTGTTTAAGTGATTAAAAACTAGTATGTTGTTCACTCTTAATTAATGTTACTGTTCTCCTATTTTAAACACTTGTAAATCACTTTTGAAAATATCTACTCACTAAGACCTAAAAATATGACTGACTATCGACATGTCATCGCATTCCTTCACCGCCTAAATGTACTTTTTTAAATTTAATATTTGAATATTTAGAAATTATGATTTACAAATTTATTTATTTATCATAGTATTGAAATATTCATGTTACTTTGTGTTTAGAGTTTAATTATTTTAACCTATTTATTTTCCAATTTACTTGTTATTTGTTATTAGATTTATCGTTATATTGATTTGTAATTATTGTTATATTGTTTTGTTATTAATTGTGATGTTTTCTTTTATTTATTAAGTTTTTTCTCATTGTTATGTATTTATTTTTACATATTTTTGTTATTACTGTTGTTTAAATTTTGTTTTATAATTTTGTTTTATTTAAATTTTAATTATTTTGAATTATCTAAAATATTTTGCTTGTCATCTATTCCTAACTGGCGATGATAACCATAACTGGTTTTTCTCCACGAAAAAATGTAGTTTATCTTTGTTGTTGGTGTCGTGATGTATTGTAATTTATTAGTTTTGTATGCTATTTTGTATCCTGCTTTTTGAATCTTGTGGGCTATTTTATTTAATGTTCTGTTTATTAATGGTATTGTGGTGTATTTGTTTTCCCTCTTTGTAGTGTTTTTTGTATATTGTGCCATAGTTTGTCTGTTATTGTGGTGATGTATCAATTTGTGTATGCTAAATATTTAATGGTGTCTATAGTTTTTTGTTTGTTTTCTCTGGTTATTGGTATTTCTTTAAATATGTGGAGCATGGATCTAGGCAGCTGTATATGGTGGTTTGAGGTATTGTTAATATAGTGTGTCTGTCGCTGTCTGTTTCCTGTAAATGTTGAAGCTGTGTTTTTGTGTCGTTGCTTTTCATTATGGTGAGGTCGAGAAAGTTTAGGGATCAGTTGGTTTCAATCTCTGAGGTGAACTGGAGTTTTTGATGTATTTCATTAGTAATTAGTGTAGGTGAGTTTTTCATATTGTAGGGTGTTCCCTCTGTACAGTGTTTTGATATCATCAACGTATCTGTACCAGTAAATGATTTATAATGATATTGTTTGTGAGTATTTTGGTGTTCTCTATGTGTTGTAGGAAAAGTTTGCTTAAGATGCTGCTGATAGGACTTCCCATAGGTAGGCCATCTGGTTGGGACTAGAAATTTGAGTTGTGGGTGAAATAGTTTTGTTTGGTGATAATTTGGAGGATGTTTAGGATGTTTCATTGGCGTGGGTTTTTGGTATGTTGTTCTGCATTAATTGGGTCTTTAGGATGTTTAAGGTTTCGGATTGGGGTATGTTTATGTCGACAGATAGTAGTGTTGAATTGTTTGGTATGTTTGTCTTTTATTTTTTTATGAGGTTTGTTCTGTTCTTTTATGCAAGTGTCTGTGTTCAAGTTAATAGATTGTGTGATTTTATTGTCCATGTATTTTGCTAGTTAATGTGCAGGGGCATTTTGGTAAATAATGATAGCTCGGATGGGGTCATTGAGTTTATGAATTTTAGGGAGAGCATGGAGGGTAGGTGCTTTAGGGTGGAGTTGTTTTAGGTGGTATTTTTTTATTTTGGGTGATAATGTATTTTCTGAGCTATTTATTAGTTTTGTTGATGATTCTGTGCTATTTCTCAGTTGGATCTGTATGTAGTTGTATTATATTGTTATTTTTTATGTATTCATTTGATTTTGTCGTTTAGGCTGTTTGTATTAATAATTACTGTGGTGTTGCCTTTGTAAGCTTTGTATTAATAATTACTGTGGTGTTGCCTTTTAAGCTTTGATAAGCGTGATATTGTTTAGTCGTGCTTTTTGTTTTATGTTGGCAGTGATTTTATCACGCCAACAACAAAGATAAACTACAAGCACCAAGCATATACAATTTAAACTGTACAAACTGCAACAAATTCTACATAGGGTAAACAGGTCACAGCTTAAACAAAGAGTCGAGAAACACACAAAATCGCCCAAACAGATCTCCAACTCAACATTCTCCAATCACCTAAAAGAAACAGGACACAAATACACAGACATTTACCATAACCTATCTTCCACATCAACAAAAAGGACCACATCTCAACATACTACGAGAACAATATGAAATTTACAAACACAACAAAATACAAATATATTAAAAGAACAAACTCAATACAAATCACACATACTCTTTGATACTATCGAAAACCTACCTTTAAAACAGTCACCGTTTAACCTAACAACAACTCGAAGCGAACAATTTATACACTGATGAAGATCTCCGAGTAGCAATCGAAAACATTCTGTCTCGGTTTTTACAAAATTAAAGTTCAGGTAGTTGTAAACTAATGTAAAAGTGATTAATTTTCATTAAAATGTTCAGTTATCTATAAGGTAACTTATAGGAACCTATAAGGTAAGGTGACTTATTATAGGATATGTGCGTACCCATTCTGGTGGGAATTTATTATGAGGTTTTTCACTAGAATGGGTACGCATGTGCCCTGTAAATACTTCACAGTCACTCTGCACCTGCATGGGAAAATGCTTGAAACTACATAATAAGAAGCAACATCAAAGCTATAACACATCTCGCACAACAATAATCTAATAGCTGATGTAATACACTGGAGAGAAGACAGCAAACGTAACTTCTATATCACAATGGAACTTTATTTTCTAACTTTACTAGGATGAGTAGAATAATTTAATGGTAACTGTTATTTTGCACATTGGGCACCACCTGAGATTAAAGTATAAAATTGTTTAAAACATGACCTAGGACGATTTCTGTTAGATTTTTTTTGTATAAAATTGTTTATGTTTTTATATAAAAAAAACAGGCTTATTATGGACTAAGTTGACAAGGGGACATATCTCAGCAAATAGTCATCATCAATAATCGAAGAAGTGCTACTTAGCCAAGTTTAATATATTATTATATGTTCAAGTGTTTAACTAAAGTGGAGATGGAATCAAATAATATTAATTTAGAAACATTTGAAGGTAACTTTCGGGATATATGAGTACCCATTCGTGGGAAATAGCCATTTATTATGAGGCTTTACTCCTGATGGGTACTCATATGCCCTGATAACTGCACTGTGAACCTTGTGTTCTTCAAAGTGGCCCAAACTGTAGATAGTGGTAAAAATTCAAATTATTTAAAACTATCTAAAAATACCAACATAGAATAAACTGTTTAAAGTATGTTTCTCTATAAATCAGACCAGTTATTTATACCACAAAACAATATAGTTGGTTGTTGTAATAATCTTGATTCCACTGATTGCATCATAGTAATTCCCTGATTAACTCAGTAGCAGGGTTGGCTTCTTCATTGAAACAATGATTTCGAAATGTGCCAGCATAGTAAGTTAATAGGGTTAAAATGCAAATAGGGCACCACCTGAGATAAAATATAAAATTGTTAAAAATTTGCTCTAAAATGATAATGCATAAGAATTTTTTTCCACAGAAAGTTATTTTTTATCAAATTAAAGTTGGGTAAAAAATTCGGTGTGAAGTAGTGAGTTGTGCTACAGCAGCCTGCTTCGTGGAGTGATATAGTGAGGTCACAACTGTAGTTGGTGTTTTATAAATCTAAACTTTAAATTTTATGTACTTATTTTGGAATATATACCTATGAAGTATCCAGTCGGAATGTAATTTTATACATTTAACCAATAGGTAATGTTGTATAAAATTACAGCCACAACTATCCTGACTGGACACGCCATAGGTATATTGTAATATTAAAACAAAATCTTTCCCGACTGAACACTTCATTGGTATATTATAATATAATCATATAGTAATGTATAAAATTACAACAAAATCTATCCTAACTGGAGACTTTATAAGTATATGTATGCAAAAACCATAAAAATTAAGCCAAAACTTTGTATATCATATATCTACACACATAGGATATGATTAGAGATAGTGCGACTTCGCTGTATCACTCCACAAAGCAGGCAGCCATAACTTACTACTTCGCACTGAATATATTACCCAACTTCAATTTGTAAAAAAAATAATAACTTTCGTTGTATAAAAAAAGTAATTATGGATATCATCTTAGAACATGTTTTTCAAGAACTTTATCTCAGGTGTCCAGTTTGCATTTTAACCCTTAGCATAACATGCTATTAGTATAGAATCAATTCTGTCAAACTCATAGTTTGAATAACTAATTATATTATATTACTATAGATTGATTTCTATTTCCAAATTTTTTTATATTTGGGGTGTTAGAGAGGGTTTTTATAACTTATTTCTAAACCCTGATAACTATCAGTGTATAATTTTGTTTGCTAAAATCGATCCAATGAGAATAGGAAATACGTATATACCAAACTGGGTGTACACAGTATTGCACATAACTATATTGTCTTTGTCAATGTCAACGGATAAAATCAGTGTTACCATTAGAAAAGTTATGTATTTTTCTGTAGAAACACTATATATATTTTGTGTGGTATAAAAGTACTCTGTTTTATAATGATACTTCAGTGTCACAGTATTATCCTGTTGCAATATAAAGGTTATGTTTCTGTTGTTTAAAATAATAACCTCTATTTATTAATAACATATGTAGACAAATTGTAACTATATATTAGAGCTGTATCGTATTGTAGTACATAATATAGTGCATTTTATTAAGAAACTGAGTTTACACAGTATTGTGCATAATTATTTCTTGTTTGTCAATGTCAACCGATGAAATCAGTGTTACCATTAGAAAAGTTATGTACCTGTTGCAATATTAAGGTTATGTTTCTGTTAGAATAACCTCTGTTTATAATTTGAAATACTTTAAACACCTGTTTCTTATTTAGAATGTATTTTTGACTAACATTGTAGAAACAAAAAAATTGAGTAGACCCAATTAAAAAGTAAACAATTACACTTGTTTGCATTATTATCTTGGCAAAAAACCACTACTTTCTGATTTATTCAGCAGACCCATTTCGCGCTAGGTCAGCGCTTTTTCAATGCTGTGAATTACTGACAAGAGTGTTGCTCAGGTGTGTTGGGTTTGTGTGAGTCTGTGGTGAGTTATTGTTCATAGAGTAGTTGTTAATTATGTACTAAAATATAGTGTTTGATTGGGGGTGTGTTTTGTCATTTAGAATGTGTTGTGTATAGTATTTATGGTGTTTATATATATATATATATATATATATATATATATATATATATACATATATATATATATATATCATAGTTTTCTACTGTGTTAAGTTTTTTGCTTTTATGATGTAATGTAGGATTTTAAGATTGGTGTCTATAGCAGTCTGTGAGTGTAGTGTATTTTGGATGTGTATGGCAAAATTTGATATTGGTTGTGTCTTTCTTATCTGTTTTACGTGTTCTTCGTATCTTGTGGTAAATGTTCTCCCTGTTTGTCCTATGTAAAAGCTGGGACAGTTGTTGCATGTTACCTGCTATACGCCTGCCCTGTCGTGTTTATCCTGGTGTGTTTTTGAACTGTGAAGGTGTTTTTTAATTGTGTTGGATGTTGTGAGTGCTACTTTGTATAAGTTTGCGGAACGTGAAAACTATTTTTTGCGATGTGTTGTCGTGATATGCAAGTGTTATATATTTTTTTGTTTGTGTGTTATTGTTTTTTGTTGTGTTATGTGTGCGTTGTTTTTTGTATTATGTTGTCTATCATGGTGTGTTTGTATCCGTTTTATGGGCTGTTTTTTATTTTGTTTAGTTCATTTATTTTGCTGCACGTTAACAATTTTAAAACAAAACTATAGGGCTGAATGCTTTTGGCCACTCTTGAGGCCCATAAGTGTCTCATTCACAAATAGGAATACATTTTCAGTCTCTTATTTATTATACTGATTGTGACTTGAGCTAAAAATGTTCCACTTCATTAAGATTTTTAAAAAATTGTTTCAATTAACTAGAATAAATTTATTGCAGAAGTGGATTTTATTGTTAACTTTTTATATTCATACATTTAACTTGAATATAGTATATAAGTAATTAATGTAGTGTACATTTGTTAAATTTAGAGTTATTACATTCTATTAATTTTGTCCATTAACCTTGAAAGAGGGATAACTGAAGTTAGATATGTTTTTTTAAGATGCATATTAAAAGGAAATAATATCATAATAACAACCTCAAAATAATATCCATTTCTATGAGGTTTGTTACAGGAATCCTCCTTGAAACTCTGTAAACGCTAATTTCATTTAAAAATCATATAACCCTTAGCATACATATTACAAATCATCTTGATAAGTCAGATTTTTGCCAAACACGTATAATGTGATATTTATTATTTTTAAGTTTCAACATCTATATTGCAATAATTTTTTTTTTTAATTAATAGAAATCAAGTTAATGTTTGCATGGTATAAACTGATACATAAAACATTTATCATATTCGGATACTTGCTATTCAACACCGAGTTGTAATCATAGCAACAGGGAGCCTTTATGGACTGTTTTACATATACAGTAAACTCCCGGTTATCCGTGGGCGGATTATCCGGGGTCTGCCGTTGTTTTACAAATATCCAATTTTTATTCCAATCAGATTCATGTGTTTAAATTTCCAAACGGTGATTTACGACGTAAATACATATAAGGCTTAATAGAAGTTAAGATGAAGGGAATAGATATGTAAATATGTATGTACTAATTTTTACATTGAAAGGGAAGCATCCCGACGCGGGCCAGAGAAATAAAAGGGGCGAGCAGACTACTGTATATAAGAGACAATGACAAAATACTTGGACGCCCGAAAACCTAATGTGTATCATAAGATTGTAAACAAATGTCAGCTAATCTCGGCTATAAATAGTCTAGAACGTGACATATGCATTATCCATGTTTGTCATATATATTAACGATCTTTATGGCTTTGTGACACAAGTAGACACTGTGCGACAAAATGGTTCTCAAGAAACTTAGGTCGCACATTAAAGCTAAATCAATGCTCACAAAATAACAAACGAAAGTGACAGATTTTTTTGTTAAAAAGTGAAAGTATTATGTGTAAAGGAAATTATATATGTACATACATACTTACTTTTGACATATACTTATGTACGTATTGTAAATACTGTAATTAGACTCATAAATGTACATGTTATAATCCGTCAAAAACATCAACATTTTAAATTATTTTATTTATTTATTTTGTCCTCTGAAGATTATTTGTGAATTGCATTAACCGGGGTCATTAATTGTGTAACTTATGGTATATTAATCGATTATTGATCGTTTTGCGTATTATTTATTCATAGCGGATTATCCGGGGAATTCGTTATCCGGCGTTGCCGGGCCACCCTATTCCACGGATAATCGGGAGTTTACTGTATTCACAAAACCCATTACACTCTCACTGTCGCCTGAGTATGTTAGCTTTGTTTTTGCATCACATGTGTTCTACTATTTGTTAAATTTTAACGCAAATGGATGAATGAATTTATTTGTTACACTGTTACGATAATAAAACTTATTTGACTAAATCTCACATTAACCCAGATAAAGGTTTTTCAAACTTAAAGAGACATTTCTATTGCTTCAGTATCAGGACTGACACACAACTAGTGGCGTACTGAAAGGAGGGGCAAAGAGGGCCTGCCCCTCCCCCTAGCCTGACCATAATAAAAATTCATAAATAAATTATAAATTACATGAAATAAAATTTTATGTTTACTGATATTTATATGTAGATAAATATAAACAACCGTAGAAAATGTGTTTTGGCCAACTTGTAAATTGAATTTCCCTAATCAGTACTTCCTCTAGTGAACAGATTATAATATGTTTCTTCTAAACGCAACAAATCAACTTATAACAATGAATTTCCCATATATTTGTCGAAAGTTAATTTGTTTTTGGCTGTTCATGGTCTTAGAATTTAGTACGTAGTTGCAAAATGTCGTTTGATTAAATACCATTTTGTGGAAGCAAAACAATAAGACATTTTCAATAAATGTCAGTGGTACATGAATCGAAATATAAAAGCGCCCAAAGTACTCATCGAAAAATATTAACCAACCTACTATACTATAACCTAAAAAAACTGATTATTCTTAATTTGAGACTTTTAGGGCTGGAAATGCTTGAAAAATCACACATTTAGTGTGATTAAAATTAAATATTTTCAACGGGGGGGGGTGAATATTCCCCGGCCCTCTCCTTGACAAAATCTTGGGAGCGCCGCTGCGTACAACTGACCCTTAAGTCAAGGGAAAACATTTTATACAGCAGTTTTTATGAACGTATATTACACGTATACAGTGCCGGCGATAAGGCCTCCGCCTGGCGGGGGGCCCCCAACTGCCCATTAAAAATTTAAAAAAACCAGCGTAAATGGAAATGGAAACAACATAGTATCCTCCGATTGTGTTGCCAACACGCTGGAATCGGCAGTGCTGCAGGCTGCCACTGCACTGAACGAATACCATTCCTATTTTAGTATTAGAAATCTATACTAAATTGGTATAAGGAAATCTTATGACAAAAAACGTATAAATTCAATAGTATATTTGTATAAATAATACGCTAATATAGCATAGCACCTACTTATACTATACTACAGTTATCCTTCGTTATTCGCGGAGGTTACATTCCCCGAACTTAACGCTTATAGTGAAACCGCGAATATTAAAACCAACTGTATATGGAAATGGGAGGGTTACGTTCCACATCACAAAAAAATGTTAACATTAATTCCAGCTATGTACACTTGTAACACAGTATGGTACATTTACGTACTACATAATTAACACATATTTTTATTGTTTGCATACGTTTTCCTTCAATCCGAAAACATGGAAGTTCTATTAGATATGCGGGCTTACACACACAGACACACGTATTCTTTATTGATAAACACTATCCACTAAGTTTTCAACACCTAATTTTAAACAAATAATGTTATTAACATTGTTATTTTTTTTTTAACTTGTTATTTTACTTTGTATAACGATTTTTTCTAGTCCCCTACACACTTCTTTATATGGCATGACGACAGTACTTTTTCCAGCTCTATTGAATTTGAATACCCATTCTAAAGAGGGACCAATTTCAGAACGGCTGTTGCCGTTTCCCTAATCATACATTTCACCGACAGATTTTAATGTCAACTTCGGCAATACATTTTTACGATTTCTTCGTCTTCGTTGCCCGAGATAGGCACAGGTTCGGTAATTAGCTCTTCCAGCTCTTCTTCGTCAAATCTTGGTTCGCACTTTTTAAAAGACTGTCGACATCTTCGCTATTAATGTCTTCTTTTAACGTTCCATTGTGGCCTTGAACCCCGAGCCGATTTCTCCTCGTTAGATAAGAAAGTTCGTGAAGGCATTCCTTTACTAAAAAGTTCAGTCTCATCCGAATTAAAAACCCTATCGACTGTGTAGCATTTTTCAGAAATAAGATATTTAAAATGCGTAGAAAATGAGTTGGCGGTTTCGTGATCCACTGATGCTGATTCACCGGCAATTTTCACGTTCTGAAGAGAAAACCGTCTCTTGAACTTGCCAAACCAACCTTTATTTACTGTAAATGATTGACTGACTGTACGTTTATCACCGTTTTGAACAAAATTTTCATACAAACGCCTAGCTTTTTCGAGAATAACAATTGAACTCAGAGGCATCCTTTTTTGTGATTGAAGTTCTACCCATACACTCAAATCTTTTTCCATTTTTTCGATGTTTATGTCGTGACACGGAGATAACTTTTGCCGATTAATAAGTCCCTCTTCTCTGACACCCCTCTTTATATTTTCTTCATTTTTATTTTAATGCAACTCACCATTGACTCGTTAACGCCAAAATGATTTGCAAAAGACGCTATGGTTTCACCATAGTTTAATTTATTTAAAAAGGTTGATTCCCTTGATCAACCACATAACGTTGTTTTGCCTTTTCTTGTCCCTATCGATGTTTGATAAGATCATGGCTTGGATAAACAATTTAAGGGAAAAGATGAAACTAAACAAAAAAAATTCACCAATTTTCACAAGTAGACGCGACGTTTCCAAAACTACCACACACGATAAGGTAACTGATGGGAAAACAAAATCAGAGTTAGTTACGGCCGCCGGATACGATTGTCGATGTTTAAATTTCGAAAACTATTAAATTGTCAGTAAGTAAACAGAATTGATGGTAAACCTATGTATAGAGTTGGATGCAAGCGCCGGAGCCTATTTTTTGAGTAGTAGGTCTAGTAGTGTACAGTTTAACGGATGTTTGGAGAATAATCAGATTTCTTTCAGATTAATAACTACAGTACTATACAAAATAAATAAGACAAGAACAAATCCTGCGTAGTAACTATACAAAAAGTATTTTTTTTTTTTTAATATGAACGTTTCAGCGGGATATCACGTAATTTTGCCAACCGCAGATGCCGAACCCGCGAATAGCGAGGGACTACTATAGTATGTTATTATGACCAAATAGTAGAAGCTCTATACAAATTTTACATTTAAATCTACAACTTAGAATTAGGCCACGCCCATTACTCCCGGTATTACAAATATACACACTTTTTCTTCGACAATACCGGGGGCACGATTACTTACCGCCGCCACTGCACGTATATGAACATGTATAAAGTATTCATACATATATTATTTAAATGTGACAAAAAGAAAATAGGCTGAATTATTTTGTTTTGAGAAAGATTCGAATTAAATTTTTATTTTTGATTAGTCTTGAATATAGGCCTAGACCTACTAATTGAAATTTATTTAGTAATCTATGAAGCTGCATGAATTCATATATATTGGGGCAAAAGCTATATTAGTTTTTCAGAGACCATAGGTACAGAGTTTTTGTACATGGTTAGAATTCATGAAATAGTTTCTTTGTAAAAGAGACTCTACGCGTTTCAATTATAAAGTCATCATCATCAGTGAGTGTTTCTACTACAAACTCTAACATACAACTCGACAGTCGTAAGTTAGAGTTTGTAGTAGCAACACTCACTGATGATTACTTTGTCATTGAAACGCGTATGAGTCACTAAATGATTAATTGTGAGTTTTGTGTATGTCTTTTTTATTTGTTCTAACATAACCTCACAAGTCAAGCTCAAAGAATAGTTGTACACAATTTCAATAGAAAATTTTCATAACATGTTTACATAACATTCCTTTCTTCTGATATGGGAACAACACACGAGGGCTAACTAGTTGGGAGGAGTACTGCTATAGTTTTTGAAGGTATTTCATAAGAATTATTCTCTTTCACTGGTCACATCACTGACTAACTTCTTTAGTTGAGAAAATAGTGACATAAAATTTTTCTAATAATAGGTCTGATAATGAAGAAGAAAATTCGAAAGTCAGGAAAATATGTAAACATCTATTGTCAGTTTCAAGATTAGGTAAAGGCTTGTGTTACAGATTGTTCGATAACCTGTACACTGACATTTAAAAAAAATTTCAATCAGAAATACACAATATTTTTAGAATGACACATTGGTTAGTAGTTCATTTTTCAAAAGTAATCAATGATACACAACTAAACAATATGAAATATACAAACATTTCAAACTACACCCAACACACATAATTAACACTCAATTACATTATAATTCTTTTACTTTTTGACATTATATAATATTCATAAAAAATACACCTATATTTTTATCCTATTATACTACCCTCACCATAACCTAAAACAACCAAGAGGTCAGTTACAGCCTGAGTTGAAACAGGACATACCTCATAAAATAGCCATCCACAATAGTCAAGAGTGAGTGGCACTATAGGCAAGTGTGACATTCTAACATGTGTACAAATGTGTTTAATATAATTAATAATACTTAACTAAGTGAATACATAAGGCTTAATGCTGACGCGTTTCAAAAAAATCGTTCCTTTTACGAAGCAAAGCCTCTACATGAAGTAAGCCCTATGTATTCACATAGTTAAGTATTTTTAATTATAGTTTAATCAGTGAACTGAAGATGATTACATCAAGCAACTTTAAATGTTTTTAGTTAGAAACTAGTAGATCAGGTGAATATGGAATCAAGTAAAGAAATCCATGTTTCATAGTTATTAACAGTCTCTAAACAGCGTATTTATTTTCATTTTAATTCACTATGTAAAATTAAATTGAGAATGGATCAGTTTCTAAATTACAAAAAAAGCATAGATGGGTATCAGCAGCTAAAATATGTGCATACATTAAAAATCAAGCAACTTTAAATGGAATCTAATAAAGACATTTATGTTTCATAGTTATTAACAGTCCCTAAACAGCGTATTTATTTTCATTTTAATTCACTATGTAAAATTAAATTAAGAATGGATCAGTTTCTAAAATACAAAAGCATAGATGGGTATATTACAAAAGCTAAAATATATGCATACATTAAATAAAGGTGCAATTTGGATTATATTATAAAATAAGGTTTCAGTTTAATTGTATATACATTTTAATTATATTCATAAATTGTAGAGATTATATTAAAATGAAATAACCTCATTTAATCAATATAAGTCATCATTATTAATATTTGAATTATGTTTTGTTCAGTAACCAGATTATTAAATAGTATAGATGCAAAGAGAATTTGTAGATTACGGCCTTAAGTCTCTAGGTAATGATTTAATGTATGTATATTTACAAATATCGTCTAACATAATTATAAGTTTCCAGCATATGTGCAAATATCTTCAAAAATATATTCTTTTAATTATGAAAGGATAACAACTATTGTTAAAGTTGGTTGGTTTTAAAACAATTAGTTTTTAATACGAATAAAACTAATTTCGGTTAATGTTTCGACAGCAATTCAACTCATTTTTGTGTTAACCATTTGAATAAAATTTTTGCACAATAAATAACTATCAGTTTAAAAAGAAATATATAATGGAATATTATCATTACAGCACATTATTATAGTTTTATGAAACATTACAGCTGAATAACATTCAGATACTGTGTTCCTTACAGGCACATTTGTAGTATCGAACTAATGCTAAGTTGCAATTTGTTGTTTTTTTTTAAATTTGATAAGTACAAATTCGTTTTGCCCAAAATTAAACGGCTAAACTCAAAAAAAATTTATGTGATACGGTATGGTTGAATTTTATCCATGAAAAGAAATATTAGTAAACCAGTCAGTTTAGAGCAAATATAACTTACGCAAGAAATTCACATTTCAAACTACAACTAAATTTTATCGATTGAAGTAAGATAATAGTATTTACTGGTACCTCTTTTTGATTAGTACAGTTTGCACTTTCACTAACTGGACACAGAAATTTTGCCTAACTATTTTTTTATGCTACCCAGTTTTATCAAAACAATAAATATGTAGAGTAGAGGCTTAGCTTTGTAAAAAAACAATTGTTTGAAAACCTGACAGCAAGTAAGCCCTTAAGTATTCACTTACTTATGTATTAATTAATTATAGTAATATATATATATATATATATATATATATATATATATATATATGTATATAAAATTATTTTTACATTTACTGTATTTTGTATTAGATTATTTTGTGTTATTTTAGTTGTGTATTTTTTTTTTATATGAGTTATTTTCTGTAGTTATCAGGATTATTAGATTAAAATTTGCATGTTTCTGGATTTTAAATTCTTTCCTACCACAAGATGTAATGAACCTGTCTTGTCAGTAAGTCTTAGCTATGTATTAATTAATTATAGTAATATATATAAATAATTAAATGTATTATAATTATTTTTACATTTACTGTATTTTGTGTTATTTTAGTTGTGTATTTTCCTTCACATGAGTTTTAGTTTTTTTTTTGTTCTGCTACATATTTTACATTTTCTGAAGTTCTGTGATTATTAGATTAAAATTTGCATGTTTCTGAATTTGAAATTCTTTCCTACCACAACATGTAATGAACCTGTCTTAGCTTATGTCCCGATTGACAGCTGCCGTACAGCGAAATCCGCAGGAATACTTCTCGAAGGAATGAGCTCTAAATTCAAACTTGAGGAAAAGCAAGCACTGTCCGTCCTAATTAGATTGTTTTGACTAGCGTTCAACGCACATTCAATGACCTCGGTTTGATCCCACTTGGATCGTACAAGAGAGGGTGTTTGTAAATCACTGAGGCAGAAAATCTAATCGATTGGGTTTTTTAACGTACGGCAGACAAAATGTCGTTCGAAGAGATGTTAACGCTGCAGTGGTCGAGCGTATTACTATTGTACTCCAGGGGTAAATTTTTTTGTGCTATTTTGGGTTGGTAGACTTATGGCCTTGCGCTACCGTCTATTTTTCACACGGCGCGCGCGAGCGCGCACACACACACTCACACACACTATTACCAGTCAAGTATCAAAGTTGTAAGTTGGCATGGTAATTTTTTTAAATATTTTTAATTCACCTGGATTACAATAGTAATCCGCGTGACCACTTATGATATGTTTCCTATACATGAAGTGGTTTTAATATTTTGTATTTTAATAGATATTTTGTTGTGTTTTGTGTGGAAACAATATTTAAATTAGTAACACATTTGTCTGTAAACCATGTCTGAGCCAGAGCTTGAACAAATACGACCCTGGCTTGCCGAAACCGAAAGTGACAATAAAAGTGTGTCAAGTTGACCTAACTTAGTTTTGTTACATATTACTTTTGTGCTATAATAAAAAAATTTTCATCACCGCATTTGCTTCCTATATAACCTCTTAAACACGTTAAAATGCTTATAAAATATTTTTTTAAATATTTAAATTTTAAAAGCAATTTCAAAATTTACGCACGACCACTGCAGGGTTAATTATTAAATTGCAGTCGCGACATATTTTATGGGATGAGCGTAGTGAGCATTACAAAAATCGTGAAAAGGTTCGGGAGGAGTGAAAGAGAATATCTACAATATTAGGAAAGCCCAAACATATTAAAGAATCTAAACACATTACAAACAGACCAATGGAAAATACATTACATTGAAACTAACATCACAAAACGTAAAATCAAAGAAATTATTGAAATCTTCAAACACAAACAAACATTTAAATTTTAAACAAGATGTTCAAAATCTTAACAATATTTACAATAACACATTGGCACTCCAAAAAGTTGAAATTATAATTTCACCATTAAAATAAAACATGTTTACTAGGGTTATACTTTACTCTCTAGCAATCATTAACACTTACAAACATTTAAATTTAATAATAATTATTAAATGTTGAAAAATTTTATAATTAACTTTATAATTAACAAATAAGGCGTGTGTCTAAAAGTGTATAATTACCACTAAACGTTCAAAAATTTAAAAAACTTCTTTAGGAGTACGTATTGTTTTTATTAATTCTCCGCGAATAAATACTATTGAAGAAGAAGTTTATTCAGACTTGAAAGGTCGAGTGGTGATTATAAAAGTTTTATACGCAATTTTTTTGTGTATTTAAAAAATATATATATTTTATTTCATTCAACAAAGTTAAAATAATTTGTATAATTTTTTTTTCAATTATCAACAGAAAAATTTCTCCAAAAAAGAAGGTTTTTGAGCTCTTGATCATAAAAAATTTCAATGCCATCATATATCTTTTTCAATATGGTAATCAATGTCTGCTCAAACAAATGTTAGAAAAAAACATTCTACTGTCGCTCTTGAGGCAGGCAAAGTTTCATTAAATTAAAGTTTCACCTAATCATTGACGTTTATTTGTACATGGTGCAAACTACACAGTTACCCCCCCCCCCCTTCGTAAGACATTACCGCAAATATATGAGGACATTCGTTTTGTTCGTACGAATACGAGAAGCTAGAGATTTCATGGGGTGTTGTTTATACGAAACTTCGCCGTACGGCATCTGCCAATTAGGACATAGAATTAGGTGTATAAATTGAAATGTAATATAAAATCTCAGAATTCCTATTTCCATATAAATCTGTACTGTAAATGCCATATATAGACTACTATTCACAATGTAAGTTATAAATACCATTCTTCATTCAGGGGATTTTATGCATTCTGTATAATAAGTTGTGTAAAGCAGTTATGTTTTCTTATTATTAAACTGTATCTAGAAATTTTATTATAATATTTGTTTCCATTTCATAAGTTAATTCGATATTATTAATAAATTTGTTTGTTAAATTTATACTATTATTGTTCGATGTAAACATTCCATATCTATATCCACATCTACATATCTAAACCAATAACCATTTTTATCATATATTTGTATAAGTTCATTTATTTTACTATCTAATTGTAAAAATATTACAGATAATATATTTAATAATGGAAAGCCCATCCCGTTTATAAATTTTATCATTCTATGAAAACTAATTTTGATTTATTAATGTGTATGTGCGCGCACGCGTGTAATTTATTTTGATCTGAAAAGATTTAATTAACAATATCCCAGAATTCCTCTTTTCATATAAATCTGTACTCTAAATGCCATATATAGACTAACTACTCACAATATAGGTTACAAACACTATATGACAACTTGGCTGAAATCCAGTTCAGATATTTTTAAGCATGTTCGTATTATCTCTTTATACATGCCATGGTCAAGGATGAGTTTCATCTTATGACCCTAATGATCTTTTACTAAAACTACATGGACGTTTTGATAACCTTTACATATATATATCAGTCTTTTTATCGTAAATCTTCATTGATACCATTTAGTTTTTGTAATGTAACTATTATACTATAGTCTAAATTACAAGTACTCTGTGAATTAAATAGCTAATGGTTTCATATGGGTATTACTTTTGCAAAATATATTGATATTTGATTTAAATAATTTAAAATGTATTTAATACAAATATCATTAACAACTACTAATAACCTAATTTATTATTATTAGTTTGTACTTATGCACTTTAATAAACACATTCCATATTAATCCATTTGAAATCCATGTTACTTATTTTTGTGTAATTGAGGATTGCTTTTCAAGAGATGTATCCCAATGTCAACTCAGACTAAACTGGTTTTTAAGGATAGGATAAGAGAAATTGTATTATGGGTTTCTTGTATATATATATATATATATATATATATATATTTATATATATATATATATGACACAGATATATACGTTTAATGGAAAGCCATTAACTTGCTGTACATTACTACTATATATAGTGGATATACTTCTGGTGTTTATACTCTCTTAAAATAATTTTTATCTTATTTTGTTTATTTTTTTTTTTAAGAGAATTTAAAACTAGTGTTTCCAATTGATAAATATTTTCGATAGCGTGGTCTATAATTCCGGTTACGCTGATAATGTAACGCCTTGCATTAGACAGTGCACTAAATTCTGCGGTAGACGTTACTGGCGGCAGAGGCTCTTCTCAAGGTGGCTGTATTCTCCATTATCATCACTATCCCTACTCTCATCATTTTTACTAGAAGCTATTGAAGCAACGAGTTTCACAATTTCCTGTATTGTTCGTACCTCACAAATCGCGGTATTATCGACAGATACGTAGTCGAGAAAGTATCCTCAACTGTCCAGTGCCAGTTCACACTGAGATCATTTGACACCCGCTGTTATGAAACCGTTTTTATAGATGCTATAAAACATTAAAATAATTTTAGGAACTAAAATGTGTTATTGCATAAAAATCTACTTGTAGTGGGCATAATGGTGATTTTTGGTGGTGGAAAGTAAACCAACTTGAATCAAAAGTCATTTAAAGTTTACTGATAACCCTGGCAAGCCGTTCCACGGGGCGTTTTCAATAATAAATATTTTTCATTTTTTTCTCATTCTGTGCTCGGAAGTAGTTGCCTCCGTCTAACAAAAAATTTGTGGCTAGACATTTTAATAAGACACTTCGCTGGCAAATGACAAAACACTAATGAACAATGATGTTTTGCAGTTTTTGTATTATATTCGAACACATAATTTAACAACCGCCGTATAAATAACATCACAGAACACCAGCTCACAATACAGATTCACAATAACACTACACACCTAAGCTACAGTCTTGTCACGGCATTTAATAAATGCGTTGATCGTAGTGGGAAACATCTATCGAAAAATATCAATAAGTGGTTTTTCATTTAACTATTTAAATACCATTGAATTAGATTGGAATATGTATCACCTTATTTGTGGATTTCTACTACTTTATTTAGTATAGGCCTACACTACTATGTACAATTTTAGCTTAAATTGAGGTGGAGTAAAAATTAATAATTTTAGCTTAAAAATGTAAAATAATTAGTTTGCAAGTGCAGTGGGAGATATACCAGGGTATACTCTATTTTTACCATAATTTTAATTAGGGAATCCAGGAATCTTAAATTTTATGGTATCAGGAATTTTGGATTTTAATGGTATCGAGTTATCGCCGATACTCGATCCTCCAATGATTAAAGTATCGATTCAGATTCTTGTTTTTTAAACAGTTTAAATACGTGTGTGGTGTAATTTATAAGGGAAATAATTCATTATAAACTTGTCTTATTTATGAATTAATTGCTTTAAATGAATTCAACAATTTAAGCAAATACGGATTTGAGATAATGTTAAATTATTATTATTTATGATGCAACGACAAAGACGATCAGAATAATTTCTTGTCCGTTTGTTTGTCACCGCTCGTCTCTCTCTGCCGTCTCAAACTTGCCAACCACACGTCGCGCGATAAATAACAACAAGAGGAGCCTCGGGCTTTAAAGGTTGGACGCTGCAGATTGTCGCTAGTGGAACCACATCCGTTTGTTCACTGCCTTCCCATTCCTCAGATTTACCAACCACATATTATCGCGTGATAAATAACTGCAAGAGGAGCCTCAGCTTTATAAAGGTTGGACGCTGCAGACTGTCACTAATTGAACCACCTTCGTTTGTTCACTGCCTTCCCATTCCTAACTTACCAACCACAATTTGTAGCGCAATAAATAACGGCAGGTGGAGCCCCAGCCTCTTCTCAATCGGGCGGGCTCAACTCTCAGTCTCTGGCCGCCACCGCCACATAGATGTCAAAACAAAAAACAAACAAAAAGTAGTTTTAATTTCTCCAGTTATACAAACCAAAATTGCCATTACTGAAGTTTTATTGTAATTGTGAACTGAAGTTCACATTTTTTCATTTTAAATTAATCATCACTTTTATCCGATAAGTTTGTCATGCTTTCAGAATTCTACTTGTTAATGAAGGATGAACGTTTTGTGTAGCCTATTATATTCAAACGGAACATTTAAAAGCCTACATATTAAAGACTAGCATGTAGGCCTATATATCTTGAAAGAATCGGAAGAAAAAGTTTTGAATCGGAATCGAAAATTAGAGTCTCGCTGCATAAGAGCATTTCTTTGTGTACAGGGATACCTATAGTTTGTTTTGTTTTATTAATTCCTGTTGCCAAAATTAATTTTATTTCAATTGTAATACCAAATTCTTTAATGTCAAAAGACTACTGAATAGTTTTTCCATATTTTCTGTACTATATCGACGTGTGAGATATACTAATCACCATTTGTATCTATATGCAATGACAGTTTAGTGATAACACTAATTGCATATTCTTTGAGTTTATTGTGCTTACATTTAGCTTCGACACTTGTTAAATATTGTCAGATGTCATGCCCTCTTGATTCTGAGAGGGTCATTGGGATCTGTGTTTTTCACTGCTGTTAAGTTGTGAAACTTTTTAGGTTAGAGATTTATTATTGTTTTTACATTAAAATAGTCGTTTTTAGAGTTTCATAGTGTGAATCGCGCTGGTGGGTGAAAACTGTACAAAGGTATTACTTATTTCCTATCAATTGACATTTTATTGCTGAATTTAGAGATATTCTGATCATGAATAGGTTTTTAAAGGTAAATCTTGTGCGAAACAAAATTAAAATAGCTGAACGTTTTGTTTTTATTTACAATATGTCATAACATAGTTTCTTTAAAATGTAATACAAAAATTATTAATGATTTTTTTTATTACCTTGGATATAGTATACACATTTATATAAATTTGTACACATAAAATGTAATTAACTTGTTTAAAATTTAGCTTTATTACAGAAAATTTAATGATTTCAATTTAATATTTATTTTACAAAAGAAAATGTATATATAAAATATTTTTACAGCTCCTCTTTACTCTGTATGAATTTCCTTCTAACTCGCTAATGTTTTTTTTGTGGCAGAAATATGCTAATCGTTGGAGTCTGTTTTCCAAAATTTGTAAGCCTGGCTCAATAAAACTAAGGCCTTTTTGTCAAGTTTCTTTCATCTTCTACGTCAACTGGGTCTAAAGAATCTGCGTCTTTAAGGTCTTGCTCTTGCTCACGCATTTCTATGAGCTCGTTTATTAATTGTCAGCTCCTGGTTGCGTAAATCCAGCAGTTCTTGAACGCCATCACTATCCACTTCTAAATTTATTTGTCTGGCAAAACCGACACCTTCAATCATATCAGCAATTTCATCAGACTCTGGCACTGATTCCGCTTGAGTTTCACTGGCGAAAAAAATAGACACCTATTTTCCAAACCCCATTCAAAGTTTTTTTTGTGAAATTTCATTCCAAGATTGTACAATGATTCTCAAAGCATCTAAAACGTTATAGAATGTTTCTAAAAATCTGAAACAGGGAGCTCCTTGTTTTGTCTTATAGCTCCATGCAGATGCGCAAACTATCTTCTTGTGTAATAAGCTTTAAATGTTTTGGTGACTCCCTGATCCATTGGTTGAAGCAAACCAGTTGTGTTTGGTGGCAAAAATATCACTTTCGCGTGTATCAAAATTAGTCTAAGTAGTGGGAGGATGGTCGGGTGCATTGTTAATTCATAAGAATTACTTCAAAAGGAATTTGTTTAGACCGACAGTAACGTTCGACTTAAGGTATGAAATGATAACCAAACCAGTCCTCTAAAAAAAACTGTCACCCAAGCCTTCCGATTTGACTTCCAAATCACGGTCAAGCTAGCTTTAGAAATATTTTTTAATGTCCTTGGATTTTCTAAGCGATAAACTATCAGTGGTTGCAACCTACAGTCAGTAACTGTATTTACTCCAACCATCACTGTCAACCGGTCTATGTCGGCCTTAAAACCTGAAAATATTTTCTCTTAGTGATCTATAATAGTTCTCTAAGGCATTATCTTCCAGAACAGGCCAGTTTCCGCATAACTCGGACAGCATGATTAAAACCGCGTAACTTGGGAATCACGTAAGTCGAGGTATTACTATATAGTGAAAAATTACAATTATAGAAAATATATTTGTTGAAAATATATAGGCCTACTGTAATAACTACTGGATGTAATACTCCACGAGTCATTTGAAAATGATATTTCTATTTATTCAATCATTATATCATCATTTTCCTTAAACTTTTCTTTAATACTGTTTCATCATATATGTCTGGCTTGAACAGTTACCCTCAATCGTTTTTGCAAGCTTCTGTGCAGCTAAATCCTCACACACCTGTTACCATTCCATCGTGAAACTACAAGAAATAAGGCTCAAGGTACTCCATGAATCCTGTGTCATTGGGACAAGAGTAGCTCTCCATTCTCCAAAACCCAAACTCATTCCAACGAATTTGTCTTCTATCTATACACACTTAATGTGTTGGGTCAAACCACCTACCATTAAGATCCTAATTCTTAGGGCGGAGAAACACTTGGCGTATTTTCTACCGATCGTTTTTTTTACCGTGGCCGCTCTAACATAATGCCACGTTTAAACACTGGGCGTTAACATACGAGCTTTTTTTTACCGACAGAAGTGTCAACTTCTTTCACGCCTGCTAAACAAAGGTTGTTATCAAATTAAATACAAGAAATTTAATATTTTATAATACCTGATCTCAATGAATTCAAATTTAATTATATATATATATCAATAAAAAGTTTTTTTTTACTTTTGTATATGCTATATACACATATCGGTATACTCATCTTGGTATAGTATAAATATATAACGCTTAACCTATAAATATATTCGAAATTTTACAAATCAATCTTGATATCATTCCTTAAAATTTGTAAAATTGAAAAACAAACCAAAATGACAAATTTCAAAAGTCAGGTTTTAATTCTAAGCTGAACATAAAACATTTCTTGCCAAAAACAGTTAACATTAAAGTTTATAGCACTCAATAGTACCATTATTTTATTAGTAACTACACTAGAATTATTGTAGATAATAATACAATTCTGTGGAGAACAAAAATAGTTTATTAGATGTTGACATCTAAAAACCTTTGTATTATTACATTAGATGTCAATTAGAGGTAGTTGTCAAATACAACTACTTCAGCCATGATAATATTTCACCCACACACACTGTCGACTGTAGAATGGATGAGTGTGGAAGCGCACATTGAATCACAAACGCCACTACTTCGGGAGCGACGGTAAAAAAAATCCGACGACTGTAGTAGCAGTGAACAACTGAATTTCTACCGATGGCGTTAAATAATCCTATCGTCCATTTTACCGCTCATTGTACAAGGAACAATACCAACCTACGAGCCACTACGCATACGCATCGTCAGATATACGACGGCGACGGTAAAAAAACGATCCGTAGAAAAATGCCAACGTAGAACTCCGCCCTTAGAGCTCGTTGCAGCTTTGTAAATTTTAATCAGTATCATTCAACCAAATCTACGACTGAACCCTTGGTACTTACAAACGTGGCGCGGAAGGTTTTTAGAAGCATTTAAACCCAGTGGCCTAAATTCAATAAAATCGCTGATGACTACCGTTTTCTCTGAATGTTTAAACATACATGTGCAAATCATTAAACTTTTCAAGTATGAACTTCAATTAAATTAAGTCAGGTTCCACACTTTACTTCAAGTAGCCATATTCGTATATAATACTTGGAGAGTAATCCAGAAGTTCGTGTTTTAATAATTATTGTCAAGTTTCTTGAATTTTCAGTATTTCTCTGACTATTAACTGTTCGGAGTAGAGAAAGTCCTAAAAAATATCTTAACAACTCCATTATATATTGTTTATGACAGTTACAGTAACATATTTATATCAGTAAACAATTCATAAACCACTTTCAGAAGTAAAGGAAAATCACCATTAGTAATGAAGATCCACAATGAATTTACTAAGGTCCCAAAACAATGGGCGGCATACATTGCAGGACCTGGAAAAAAGCAAAATCTTATAAAGTACCCTGCAGGCTACTTATTAAAAAATATAACTGTACCTGTTGGAATGTGGAAATATATGTTCCACCTTATTGTTTTAAATATGTGGAAGGTTTAAAGATGGAAATAAATGCTAGAAACCTTGACTCCACCATGCAAATGTACGAACTGCAAAGATTTGTAGTTTGTCAACATCTTCTTTACACCATCTTCGTGATCCAAAGAAGAAAGTTTTTACTGTTCGTATTATCCTTGTAAAGATAAATTCAGAAACAAGTTGACACAACGGGGATCTATAAGGAGATTAAATACAATGGAATGTAATAAACCCAATTTTAAATTTAGCCTAAACTTTTACTGATTTGTTATAGCCTACACTATATGTATTTATATTATTCCTGTATTGCTACCAAATTATATTCGAAGTCCTACAAACCAAATGATCACAAGCAATGATACACAAACTAATTACACTAAAGACTTTTCTTAGCTTAATAAATAGTAAAAAACTTGAACACCATACTTTATTTAAAGAAAAGGGTGTTTTAACCAATACTGACATAAAATGTCTCTTCTAGGAAAAATCCTTTTTCCTTATTAAAAATGCAGGCGAAAAGTCAACTTCTGATTGATCGATTCTTCCTATTAAGAAACATATTCCCACAAATAACAAACATCTGCTTGCCAACATAGATCACAATTTAACGTCTCGTTCCGAAGTTACTATGATATAGACACAAAAATTATCGTTATGTTAGTATATATTTGTGTATAAATTTGAAAAAATATTTTGTTTGTAATTTCAGAGACCTGGAAACATACTTTCATCATATTCTGCTTACGTTTACCGCAATGGGTTATTTTCCAATGAAAATTCAAGAAAAACCAGAGTAAAAATAAATGTTTTTAGTTAAAATAATTTTCTACTTAGTAGGTTAGCCATTTCTACGTAAGAACCACTATTGAAACCCTAATTTTAGTGAGTTTAAAAACATTTCTTTGGTTTATCTATCTTTTATAGTTTCAAAGATATTAACGGTTCCAGTACAGCGCGACCCCAGTCATGTTTTTCCCTCCCTCCATGGTATGTCGATCACTTGATGAGGCGACGACATTCGGTTTTACAATCACCCAAGTGCCCAGAACAATAATCTGAAATTATATTGCTTTGGGGTTTCAGTGCATGCCATCCCCCTTTCGACCCTGAACTAAATTGGACCTATATGCACTCGGTTGACCGTACCTAGTCCCCTTGAGAGCATATGCCATGACCCCTTGAGTGGTAAGGTTCTTATTTTTTAAGAGGTTATCTTTTTGTTATTAGGTTTTTGTTGGATGAAGATGTGATGAACTGAGGAGTCGTGCACCTTCCTAGAACAGTTTGTAAATACTGTTAGGGTCATTTTTTATTTAGCTATCCTGTTTATTTACAAATATATTTAATTCGTATTTTTGTGTGTAAATGAATTAAATTTTTTACGAGTGTGAAAGTGAAATACTCATCGTGTTACTGTCAAAATAAATTTTTCATTTTACAATCCCTTCAAACTTCTAACCTATATGCATGAAGAACATTTTATTCTATAAGATAGTAATTAAATAATTGCTGCAGGTTATATATTATTAATTACATACTTTTTTTCAATTTCCGAAATAGCTCCGGTTATTAATTAAGTGGTTTTTATGAGAGATGCTTCGGTCTCATTATACGAAAAAAAAGTTTTTCAATATTGAAGGCAGTTCTAATAGAAAGGATTAAATTCAGATTAAAAAAAGGTTTTTGGGGGGAAAAATCTGTAAGTTAATGAATGATTTTACCAACTAGCTACTCTTGAAAGTATTAGCTGCTGGCAGTGGCGGGTTGACTGTCACAGCGCGTTCGATCTGACAACACCGCATCCCTAACCTACCAACACGCATCCCCAACACCTACCACAAACCCATTCCTATTGTACTTTATATCAAAGTATAGTGGCTCTTGTTTTAGTAGTACTCTAGCATGTTTGCTAGTAAAAGCAAAGTTTCTTAGTTTCTTAGTGAACTACTTTTCATGTAATAAATGTGTGCTACTTTTTTTACCAATGCACAACGATGACAAAATAAACCCAAAAAAAGCTCAAGTAGTATTACATGGTTTGACACAGGTGGCTTTGACATATTTGATGCTTTGTGTGGATCACAAAGAACTAAAGGCATAGGTTCCTAAACTGGGGGTCGGAGACGAGTTAGAAAATAGTAAGATAAATTCTTATTTTGTTTAAATTTCTACACAATTTATAAATAAATTTACACCTTTGATTTTTTACATAGGTAATCTTATTGACCATGAAGTTCGGAAAATTTAAATGAAATGTATGCGCTTATAAAAAGAAATATTAGTAATGGTTGCGTAAATTTTGTAAAATTGAAATGAAATCAACATGACACCTTGAAAAAAATAACAGTTAAACGTAGTCCCGAAACTAATGTTTGCCGTTCAATGTGGCAACATCGCCTCAATAGACAAATCTTCATTTTGGATAAAACACTTTAACAGTGTATCACAGGCAGATCTACGATTATATTTGCCTTTTGAAACTCCTACTTAGCGAAAAAACATTTTTAGCACTTGTTGCAATAAAAACAAAATATAGGAACAAACTTTTCTCAGAGATGTTAGTTGTCATAACTTGATTACTTTTTATCTGCCTTTTTGTTGTATTTTATTCGCCCTAAAAAGAAAATCTTTGACTGTAATATAACCATTACTGTATGCAATCAAAATAGTTTGTTGGCTGTCAATCACTTCCATCAGAATTTCCTTTTTCTTGAGTATTCTACCTCGGATTAGTACAAAGGGAGTATTCAGGATCAAAAATGGAGGTGGTGGCAACCCATGTTCATTCAAATTGTACCATCTTAATATTTTAGATAAATATAATTATAGCAGTGCTTAGTTATTACAGTTATTTACTAGAACAAAATTAATTTTTGTTATAGTTATTTCTTATACAATAGAACTTCAATTATCCAAAATCCGCTTTCAGATATTCAGGAAATAAAATTAAAGACTGAGATATCTAAAAAGTCTAAATGCGCTATGTGCGTTATCTCTGTGAAGCTAGTGTGAGCGCAGCGCAGACACTTGGATGCTGAGTCGCCGGCAGGGCCACTTCCGTTAAATATGTCGACGTAGAAATTACGCACCCATGAGTTTTAACTTTGACTACAAGCGCTTGGGTGGAAAGTTTTATTCGTGCTAGGATAAAACTATTCACACCCTCAATTAGCGTGTTTAATTCTGTGTTTATGTATATAACCAAAAAAATTTTTGCACGATTTATGTTAAACTTCGTTTAAGATTTAAAGAAAAAAGTAAGGTTTTATCACTCATTTTTATTGAAGATCAACTTTAAAGCATATCTGCATTAAAACCACTAGTCCAATCTTTGTGAAATTTCTATACCATAATATATTACTAATTAGTAACCTAAAAATAAAATTTGAAAATTGTATCTCTTGTTAGGTAAGTTGCTACTTAGTAGCAGTGCTTCGGGCAGTTTAACCCGCTCCCAAGTTAATAAAAAAAAAAAAAGTTGCTACTTTGATTTAGTACACCAATTTTTATAACACGGGTCCTTGTCCGATCTAACTGGTTTTTAACTTGTTTTAAATAATACAATCTCAACATTTACAAGTTTTTAAGTTTGTTTAAAATAAACTTCAAGAAACATTTCCCATCAGCCTTTTTCACGAGGGCTTTCAATCTCCAACGACAGATTTACAAACTTTTTTGGTTTGTGTTTTTCAAACATTTTCGATATTTTGTTTATATACATAATTCAATATATATTAACAATTCTATTAATCCTCACAATCAGAGAAGTCATCTTCTACTTCTATGTTATCGTCATCATTGTCTGAATCTGAGCCTTTTGAATATAAATTCAGATGATTGGTTCAACAAGCGGAATTTCGTCACAAAGACGGTCTTTATCTCAGTAATAGTCTTCTATGCTTGTCCAACACATCGTAGCATATCCAACATTGGAGATGTTTCTTACATTCAAATCTGACTTTAAACAAAGTCAATTAGACTGGCTTTCCCGAGGGCCACTGCACGCTACTTTCACTTCTAGCGGCATGTTGATTATTTATAGCACATTACTCCTGTATCAAATAAAAATCAATAACGCAATGAATTCAAAACCCTACATAAACAGTTTATATACATTTTAAGTGTTAAGATTTTATTCTTTAGAACAAGATAAAAACCAGTTCGATCGGACAAAAGATCCATGAGTTGCAGTTGCTGTACTAAATCTACAGCAACTTCCCTTATAAGTGAGATAACATTTACAAATTCCATTTTTAGGTTACTAATGAGTCATATAATATGGTATAACAATTTCACAAAAATTAAACCAGTGGTTTAAATGCAGATATGCTTTAAAGTTAAACTTAATTAAAAAAGAGTGATTAAACCCTATTTTCTTCTTTATATCTTGAGCTAAGTTAACAAAAATCGTGATTAGATTATTTTGGTTATACACATAAACGCAGCAATCAATACGTTAATTAATAGAGTGAAGAGTTTTATCCTAGCACGAATGGTTCGCTTGTAGTTAAAGCTCAAACCCATGGGTCCATAATTTCTGCGTCGACAGATTCAGTCCTAATTATCTAGTTTAGGAATTTCCAATAAAACATAACCCAATCAGTCTATCCTCTCTAATTGTACTTCTTAGCCAAATGAGGAGTGTGTTTTGCCTTGTTGCAGTAATAAAATATTAGTCTCCTTTAAAAGTGTAGTCTCTTTAATGTTCTTTAATTTGTTTCCTCCTAAATCCTTCTCTACCGATAGAATATACCACAAATCTACTTATATAGACATCACCGAGTCATAAAACTCCATAAAGAGCTTTTATTTTATCAAAGTTCTTCGAAGTAATTTTTAGCTTTTTAGGATGAAAGTGGGAAAACAGCAGGTGAATTTTAGCGTGAGAATCTAACTTTCAAAGATAAGGTTAGGGCGTTATGATGAGGGATGATCAGCAACCGTCTCCAGTATTCAATCTCCCTCAGATGGTGAGTTACTTTTGCCACCTAATGAAAATAAATTCACAAGTCTAAACTGTCTAAAGTTATTCAAAAAAATTTCTTAATTCATGAATAACTGAAATTCAGAGATAGAAACCAAAGTGAAAAATTATAAATTACACTTTTGCTATTACTTGCGACCAGACATTTGTTAACTAAAAGTTGTTAATTGTTAACTTACACTTGGAGGAAACGTTTTCGTCTTACGACTTCTTTAGCCTCCTTCAGGAGGCTTTATTATACAATCTGTATAATAAATTGTATAATGCAGCCATTTTTTAAATATATGGATGATTAGAATTATTAGGTATTTTTTGGTTTGGTTATGTCGGTTTACGATATATACTACATTCGAATTCATCATTGTATCTTGATATTGTTATATCTAGAAAATTTATTTTCTTATTTTTTTCTATTTCAGAAATAAAATTTTATTTTTGTTTATTTCATTTATTTTATCCAAAATAGTTACTAAGTTTATACTATTATTATTAGATGTATGTAAACCGTCATCCACATATCTAAACCTATAACAGTTTTATCATATGTCTTTATAATATTATTTATTTTATCGTTTAAATATTGTAAAACTTTTCAGATATTATACTTGATAAAGGGGAACCCATAGCCTGGCCATCTTCCTGTTTGTACATTTTATTATTGTATGAAAAATAATTTTGATTCAATATTATTCTAAATAAATGTATTTATGATTTCTAATTTTAATTTTCTGTCTTTACTCATTTCGCTCTAATTTAGATTTTATAATTTTGAGAGTTTCTTTTATCAAGATTTGAAGAAAGAAGAGCTAAAAGAAATAATTACCGAACCTGTCCCTATCTTGAATAACGAAGACTAAACAATCGTAAAACATGTATCGCCGATGGTAACATTCAAAAAAAATCTGTCGGTAAAAGGTATGTTTACAAAAAGAGTTGGGTGCGTCCGTTACTCAAATTGATCCCTCTTCGAAAAGGGCATTAAAATTTAAACGAGAGCTGGAAAAAGTACTATTTGTATATAATAAAGCGTATTAAAAGAATAGTAAAATCGCGCAAAAAGTAAAATAGCAAACGGACAAAAAATCAATTGAACAGTGTTTATTTAAGATTATTTGTCTAAAATTAATTTTTATGAGTTTAGTGGATAGTATTTAACATAAAAAGTACGTGTGTTTGTGTGTGTGAGCGCGCATATTCAATAGAATTTTCGAGTTTTCGGATTGAAGGAAATCGTAAATAAACAATAAAAATATGTATGTAATTATGTATTACGTAAATACACCTTACTGTATTATAAGTGTACAGTATAGCTGTAGTTATTGTTAACACTGTTTGTGTGGAACGTAACCTTTACTTTTCCCTGTACAGTTGGTTTCAATATTCGCGGTAAGTTCTGGGAACGTAACCTTTACTTTTCCCTGTACAGTTGGTTTCAATATTCGCGGTAAGTTCGGGGAACCTAACCCCCAGCGAATAACAAGGAATCAGTCTATGTAATTTATGCTGTTGAGTTCTGTATTTGTTATTGTTATATAATGTATAAGAAACCTAAATTTATGGCTATTTTATTATTTTAAATTATTCTGATCGATGTAAAATTTTGAGTTTAGCTTGTATTAGTTTATAACTGGAAGTTACAAAACTTTAAGTTATTACACCAAATTTCACATCCACCTAGAACTTTCAGAAACTTGACTACTATAATTCCTGAAAACATGGCTATGGTTACAGAAATATGGGTATGGAAACGACTAATTGCGTAGCTACAATAATAATAATATCTCGAGAGTTGACTTATTTTTATATACGTTGAATTTATGACAATACTAATAATTATTAGGAGGCAAATAATTTTATTTTTATATACTTAAACTTGTATATACAGAAATTCTAAAGTCAGTAGTTTAATGAGTTGCTATCTATTAAATTTTACAATTTCAGTGTTAGTTGATAAAAAGCAATGTCAGACATTTTTGTAAACCATTCTAAAAGTAATCAGATCTTACTACATTTAACACTGTTACGTAAAGCTACGTGACGTATTTATATTAATGCGTTGCCTTTACACCAATAGATGATAAAAGTAGTTTATCAACTAGAATAACACTAATTTTAGATCATAAAACAACGTTATAACTGGGTTTTATTAATTTTGTTTTGTTTTTAAGACAATTAAAAACCATTTCATCACAGAAAATATCTGTCAAATAAGTAAGTGAAATCACGCGAGCGTTAATTTTTTTGAATTAAGTATTTTGTTTAGCATACATGTTGAGCAATTATTAATGCCCAGGGCCTATAAGTCAAATAAAACCGTTTTTGCGAAATTTTAAATGATTTTAGCAGAGGTTAAATAGATTTAATCCTCTTTCTGATACAAAGATTAATGTTGAGTGAATTGGTTTCCCTAAGCAAATTAATACGCGCGCGCGCGCGCGCGCACACACACACAGTATATAACAGCGAGCACAGAAAAAGTTATTTCTGTGCTCGCTAGTATATAATGGATAAGTATCGATGTGTTATTCAATTTAAACATTACATATTGTAATACATTAAGGTTTATACATGTGATCGATTTTGAAACACATTATATGCATTTGGAAATCTTAATTGATTGACACTCTAATTGTACTAATTGCTTGTTTTATAATAATTCCCTTTTTATTATTTCTATTTAAATATTTGCATATATATATATATATATAAGCTTGTACCTTTGCTACATTTATTCATGCAGATATAAGTGAATCTTATTCTTTAAGAGGTTTGATACAATATTTTCGCATTACTATTTATTTCACTCAACTTGAATGTCCGTATCGTTCAGCGATACGATACAACACCGAGCAAAATTTATCCAGAGCATTTCAATCTGGTTGACATTAAAACTGCTTAAGCATTTGATTTTGTTTAGACGTCTGACCGAAGGTTAATGGGGCCATAAATATCTTTCTTTATGCTGCAAACTTCGACGGTCGTTAAATAAATATCCGGTATGAAGCATGAGACGCCTAGTCTGGTACGTGTCCATATCAGAGAATAAACTCTCTGCAGCTACAAATCAATCTAACTATGGCGACATTAAAGATTAGTTGAGCTGGTCTTTTATACGCACAACCATTAAACTGTTTCCAGCGACCTGGCACGAAAACGGCAATCTGTTAAGGCAGTGGTTCTCAACAAACAGTTTTTAAGGACCCACATCGGTCGCTACATCGACAAGAACCCCTCAAAATGTCGATGTTAATTATTATACAATGATTACACTTCTATTGTATATTACCCGTAGTTATTATGAAGCAATTTATGGTTTGCCTACCCTCTATAAGTTAGGAGATGTTCTTACATATGAAAATCAAATTTGATGATACTACAAGTTTATTATAAGTACAATCAAGAAGTGTTTTGTTTTTTAATATATATAAGATTTTTTCAAGTTAAGACTATCATTATGTTGAAGTTTGTAGGTCCAGGCGAAATTTATTAAACTTATTTATATTAATATTTTGTTTCGAGCAGAGTAAATGGAGTAAAATCATTATTACAAGTGTGATTTAAATGTGATAAACAAAGAAAACTATTGAATAAAAATATACGAATGTTGAAAATATCATTAGTTAAAAATTATATACAATGCAACTGCAATAATTTTATGAGTTGAATCTGTCTTTGAGGTCATGATTTGAGAAATGTTAGGTTCCATACTTGACACCTCTACTCTAAAATCATACTGCATATCAAGGCGATTCCTATATTTACTTTTCATGTACCACACAAATTAGAATACCTGTTCACATCTATAGATAGATGAAAAAATTGTATTACCTTCTTGCTTGATCTCTGGGTGCTTTGTAAGTTTTTACGCACTGTCAACCAAAATTCTACTGTTGTCGTCGTTATAAACGTTTCTTAAGTAGGCATACCACTGCTGGTTAGATATACAAGTTGGTCTTGCTCCTCTTCTGATAGACTCTTGCATCTTTTCTATTTCAGGGAAGAAATAGTCTCTTGGATATTTTTTATTTCAGAGATGAAATAGTAGAATTTTTTCCAACTTTCATTAGGATCTGACTCAGGAAAGTATACCCTGAAAGTGGTTGCTTAACTTATAGGTGCAGGTGCTCAGTCATGCTTTCCTTTGTTTGGTTTTCACCAGAAGACTTCAAAATAAGGTAATTTGTAAAAGAGCATTTAATTAACCTTTGTTCCCCACAGCTGACTTTTATAATAAATTTGCATTAACGTTGTCTTCAATTTTGAACATATCTTTATTTAATCATTTAAACAACAGTTTATGACTATTCGAACTTTAAATTTTGTAATTTCGTTAAAACTTACTGCGACAGAACAAATTTACAAAATTTAAGTCCGGATAGTCATAAACTATTGTTTGAATGATTACTTGAAATTCACGGAACATAATGGACTAAAAAATTCAAGAATATCTTTATTGTTACCTTGTAAGCACAGACATTGATTCAAAACATTTAAATGTTCTAACACATTATAATCCAGGATCTAAAGGGGGTTGATGCACTGACAGTCTAACGCAATATTATTTCAGATTATTGTTCTGGCCACTTGAGTGATTGTTAAAACGTATGTCATCGCCTTACCCCCCCCCCCCGGTCGACATACCGGGCGGGGGGGGGGGAACATCGCTGAGGACGCGTTGTACTGGACCCTTGTATCGTTTTAGCTATAATAGATATAACAAAAAAAATGTTTTTAAACTCTCAAAAATTTGGGCTGTAAAAACGGTATTTTAATTTAAATACCTTTCAAGTTTCAAAAGTTTTTCCAAAACATTTTGGGGTTTTACTATAGTTTTATTCCAGTAATTGCTCTAAAAAACTGGTTGTTTTTAATAATTACACTCTATCAGGTCTAAAAATTGAAAATACATATTTTTATAATGAAAATACTATACAGCAACTGCCTTAAACTATTGTAGAAGCAATGTTACTACTGGACAGAAGCAAGTAAACGTCACGCGCATTGTCGTACTAGTCTAGATATCTAAAGGGGGTTGAGCATGCACTGATAGCCTAACTCAATTTTATTTCAGATTATTGTTCTGGGCACTTATGTGATTGTAAAAACGCCGGGGGGGGGGCGCTGGACTTGGAACCTTCATATCTTTTAACTATAAAAGATAGATAAAGCCAAAAAAAATTTTTGTTAACTCACTAAAATAAGGGCTTTAATAATGGATCTTATGTAAAAATTGCTAACTGTAATACCTACTGAGTAAACAATTATTATCACTTATTTCCCATTGGAAAATATCCCTTTGGGGTAAGCCGAAGACTAAGATGAAGGTTTGTTTTAAGGTCTCTGGAGTTTAAAAAATATTTGTTCAAATTTATACACACAAATATATAGGGTCCACTAATATCACGATAATTTTAGTGTTTAAATCATGATAACTTTGGAACGTATCGTCCGATTTCGATCTAAGTTAAGAAGCAGATGTAATTTTTTTATTTGTGGGAATGTTTGCTAATAGTAAAAATCGAAATACTATATTTATCTGAAATTCATTTATAATGAATAAAATCCAATCTGGAGGAACACAATTTTATATAAGATTTTTAAAGTATAGTTTGAACAGTTGTTTTATATAGTATTTTCATTATAAAAATATGTATTTCCATATTTTAGACCTGATATAGCGTAATTAATAAAAACAAGTAGTATTTTAGAGTTATTACTGAAATAAAACTATAGTAAAACCCGAAAGTTTTGGAAAAAACATTCTTTACTTAAAATGTATCTGAGACAGATATTTAGTGGTAATGACCTTTTTTAAAGCCAAAATTTTTGTGTTTTAAATTTTTCTTTGGTTATTCCATCTGACTGCCAACCTGTTTTCCGATAACGTTCACAAATAATAATTTGTCGTCTAGTGTGTTTATTCATTTGAACTAGTTGATTTTATGTCGTCGGACACCAGTGAAATCATAGCGCTACGTAGATATTTATACTACGAGCCGCGTAGGTCACGTGTCGGGTTACTAGGCATTCCGTTCAAGGCCGATCTTTTCAATAAATTTCAAATGTTACCATTTTTATTGTATATTTTCAATTTAAATTCAAGTATAAATTAATGCTATGACGTATTTTCATAATGTTAGTTACTTTTTAACAATAAATATAGCTACTATTGTCTATCACGTATTTTATATAAAATTTCAATTTTCAGAACAACTTTTTCTTTAAAAATATTGCTTTTTGAATAATTATATTGTAAATGTAACTTGAATATTATTCTTACATTTATGTTTGTATTGTTTCAATGCAGTTGTTTTAAATTGAGCTGTTTTTACGAATTGTATATGATCTTATGAATTAGAGGAAGACGTTTTAAATTAGAGTTTTTAGTTTCTAATTTTAGAAGTGTTCAGTTTTTTTAGTGAATTTCATTTAGGATCAAATCAAATGTACCACTATTCTAAAACGTAATGTAGTTCTACAAAGAAGTGTAAATAAAAACTATTTCCTTGTAATTCTAACTTTTCCAATTATTATATTCTTTTAAAAAAAAAAATATTTTTTCTGAACGCAAAGTTGCAGGAACATGGGCCGTATCGGACACCTCATGTGCTTTGTGACCTCATCGTGGGATGATTTAGTTAAGTCATCATTGTCGGTCACCGGTTACTGCCATGGCAATCAACGCGTTAAGACCAAACAACCTTTTAACACGTTCACTGATAAAAAAAAATGTTACGTACCAAAAATGCTAAAAAATATTTTTGTACGGAAACTTATCTTTATGTATGCTTTGATAATATGTGATGTCCTACTCATGATGTCTTTTAAAATATATATATATATATATATATTTATTATAATTATGACGTTTTTTTACTGGTTGTTCAAGAACACCTAAGGACACTACTCACACAACATAAAATTGTCCACCTTCTATTTGGAATAATGAACAGTGATAAATTCCTAATAAATGTAAAAGATAAATTTGAAAATATTTATAAAACGTTAATACAAAAAATATTTATAACACACTAATGTAAATTATTTTATTGGCGGTGGTATGGCATCGAAACAACTAATTGCACAAAGTCCTGGCTTTTCGGGGCAAACAAGACACTCATATGTCGTGTATGTCTTCTTTATATGCTTTGAAAACTGGCGACATTTCATTTGCGATATGCTGTTTGAGTTTTTATTTTTTTTAGCGATTCTTGAAAGGGTGTGTGTTGGAGGGCGCGGTAAAAGTCGAGGTGAAGGTGGCAGCTGAGGAATAAGGCCATTCACTATTATATGTATAACTCATACAGGTACATTTTTTTGCGTTAGCTGACAATGAACTACAACAGTTCTTTGAACAAATAAGTGCATTACAGTTAGGACTCAATTAGCAATGAGGCATCAAACAAATCCTGAGGATTTTCGTCATAGTCGTGGTTGTACTCCTCCTCTTTGAGTCCCTATTTGTGATTGTCCTCACCTGTATTAAGACTATCACTGCCTTGTGTAACATTACTAGGTTCTTATTCCACATCCATCTTTATTTTTTTTAACTTGGGGGCGGGTTTAAACTGCCCGAAGCACCGCTACCTCAAGGTATATTGTACTTACCTCCCTGATCTAGTCAAATAGCCCCTTCCTTCTTACCAGGTTTAGGAGTTTCCTGACTAGTGTTTTACCTTCAGCATCCACCAGAGCTGTACTACCACCAAAGAGGTTGAAGCGCCTCTCGGCAAGTGCTTCACATCTATAAATAATGTGTGTGGCAGTCTCCAGTTCTTGCCCGCATAATCTGCACACTGGTTCATCTTTGTAGATACCCATTTTATGCAGATGTTTCCTTAGTCCACCGTGTCCCGTGAGTAGACCTGTGGCTATCCTCAATTCCTGCCTAGACAGATAGATGAGACTCTTCTGCAGCCCCAAGGAAGGTTTCCTAAGGGTTAGCTTACTGTGTCTCATCCCTTCAGCCCTGATCCAGTGCTCACAGTGTCTTTCAGCCATCCACCTTCACACTGCAATCTTGACCATGGATTTGGAAATAACTACCGCCGGCTCCGGTCCAATCAGGGGAGTCGAAGACCCCTCTCTGGCCAGCGCATCTGCGGCTTCATTTCCAAATATTCCCCTATGCCCTGGCACCCAACCTATCCATCCATCATTAGTACAAGTCGTTAACCATACGCAATACAAAATATACTATCTCTCGCTTTATCACGCCAATAAATAAATAACTAGGGTTACTGCTTGAAACGGATTGATTGGTTAAGACTAATGTGTTGGTTGTTTCGGAAAACTGCCGCACAGGCATGACGACCGATGGCTCAGCGTTTAATGCCTTACTACTTTTAAAAACTTACTTTACTTCGAAATGAATAAAATGTACATGATCAGTGCACACTCATTGCATAACAAAGTTAATTTAGACTGCAAAGGTCGAGTGTTAATGTAGTTATCGATTTGAACTACAGTAGTACCCCTCATATCCGAACCCCAGCGAAATCGAACATGATTTTATGAAAACTAAATTTTCAAAAAGTATCTAAAGTTTAATAAAGTATGTACTGAAAGTTTACTACTTACGTAAAACAGGACTGAGATGTGTAATATATTGGAATTGATACTGTTAACATATGATATATTACGATACTGTACTACTGTATCACTTCATTAACTTAGAATTTATTGCCAGTAAAATAAAAATAAAAAAGACAAACATTAAACTATATTTTTAAAATCAGTAATCGTCATCTGGCGAAGAAACGTAAACATTCCCGAGGATGCGCAACAATACTTTTAGTGGGAAAGGCTTTAAAATTCAATCCAGTCCGGTCCGCATTATACACTTGCTGGAGTGAGTAATTTTCTGGCGAAATCAAACCTTTAAGTTCATCTAAATATTTTTTTCCAGCAAGATTATCTATCAGCTGATAACTCCTACCCGATTACCGTTAGTTGTCTAATTCCGTGCCTTCTTTTCCATCTATCCAACCAACTATTGCAAGCAGTAAATTCACAAATCACCGTTCATTAATTTCTTCAACTGTAATGCCTCTTGTGTAAATCATAAAAATACGGCCTCGTCAATTTTTCCATTCACAGAAATTTTCGCGTGATGGTGTTGTTCAAAAAACATTTCTCTTGTAGCACTGCAAAAATGTTCAATTTTGTATACAGAAATATGTAATGAATCCACTAATATTGTTCGTTAATTAAAAAAAACTCACTTCTGTCAAACGCAAAATACACAGCAAATCCGAAATCCGAATTTGGTCGGCAAATCCGAACCTTACCAAATCCGAACAGGCAAATCCCAATTAGTTCGAATTTAAGTGGTTCCACTGTACTTCATTGAGAATTCTCTGCAACATTTCGAGCAATCTCTTCACTACTAAAGCCCCAGGATGAATGCAACAGTGCGTTTATTTAATGTTGGGAACCCTCAGATTTAATACGAGATTGAAGACCTGTTTTATACCTGGCCACAAAGGGTGCAGAATATTTCCGATCTGACGATCTGGGATCGGGAGAAATACCAGGGATACTCTTGGGATTTTGGGGGAAGTAATTTTCGCAATTTGTTAAATAATTTGTTCCCTTAATGAGAAGAATGTATAGACTGCTTCTGAACAAGTAATACAAATAGTTTTGTTTAAAGTCAATTCCTCACATCAACAAAGAAAAATTTTGTTGTAGATAATTTTTATCTTGTAATTAATGAATATATATTGTGGCAAAATTGAAACCGAATTTCCTTGCAATTTTACATTTTCCTTACTGTGTTTGGTGTTAGACTATAATTTTTGTTTATTACTATTTATACGCTTTGTTTTTTTCGTCACTTGCATTGTGTTGTAGTTTCTTTCGCTTTCCTTTCTCATTATCCTTTTGTGAAGCAAGGTTCGATACCGTCAATCCAGTTTGTTTATTTTATTCTTTTCATTAATTTTTAATCCTAGAGCATTATTTATGATATTGTGGGAACAATATTATAACCATGGCTACAATTTAAGGTTGTGCAATGGAGGTTTTGATAAAAACCAGATAAGGGAGAAAAATAAAAATTCGTATACATCTTTGAGAAGCACATTTCTAGCTATGGGAAAATTGGCTCAGTGCCATAACGCTGGACTCTAACATCTTGAGCTCTAATCAGACCTAGATCCCCAAATTTTTATAATTTAATTATTGAATAAATATTTGTTAAAACTGTATCAACATCAATGCCATCCACTATAGGTTAAAAGAAATGTATTTAAACTTGATTGGATAAATAAAAGCCTATTTTATTAACGATTAAAACTTCTTTGAAGATATCAGGAGAGTGTGTGCTCTCTAAATAAAAATTCAGCAACGGACCGATAGGCTAGACACAACTTGGCGTTTTCGTCTGAGTTTGGCGCCGTGGGTTGGTATTGCTACTTTGCACATTCAGCGGAAAAATGGACGATCGGATTATTTAACGCAGATGGTAGCAATGCAGCTCCTCACGTCCACAACAGTCGATCGAATTTTAACCATCGCTTTCGAAATGGTTGCATATGTGACTTGCGTTACACACGTGTCCATTCTGCTGTCGACAGCTTATTGTGTGATTTTATCATGTCTAAACTGGTATTACTGTTAACGCTAACCAGTAAATTCGGGCATGATGATTTATTTAATTAAAATCAATAACACAATAACCTCACGCCTAGAAAAAAATGCATCTAATATGCTGTTGTAAGATAATATTATATTAGATTTAAGACGACCCACTATTAATTTGTATAGAGTTCTTTCTGTTTATTTTACCGATGAAAGTAGCTAGAATCTATTATTAAATAATGTATTTTTTTAGTTTAATAAAGTTCAATTTATTAGGTAATTAATGAGTTGTTAGATTGTTAAATGCAGAAAAACATTCATTAAATTTAATTTGTTCAAAATACAGATTTGGCGACCAACAATTAATTTTTTTATTACTAATATTTAATTATAATAATTATTTAAATATTTAATGAGATTGGTAAATCCAGAAAATCTTTCATTAATTTTAATCTGTTCAAAATACAGATTTGGTGGCCAACAATAAATTTATTTCATAGTAATTTATAATAATTATTATTATTTAAGTAATTAATGAGATGTTAGATTGTTAAATCAAGAAATTCTTTCATTAAATTTAATCCGTAAGAAATACAGATTTGGCGGCCAACAATAAATTTAATTCATATTAATACATTATAATAATAATTATTCAAATAATTAATGAGTTGTTAGATTCTTGAATCCAGAAAATCTTTCATTAAATTTATTCTGTCCAAATACAAATTTGGCGGCCAACAATAAATTTATTTCGTAGTAATATATAATGATAATTATTATTAAAATTATTAATGAGTTGTTAAATTGTAAATCCAGAAAATATTTCATTATATTTAATCTGTTCAAAATACAGATTTGGCTGCTAACAGTAAATTTATTTCATAGTAATATATATTAATAATAATTATTTATTTTGTATAGGATAATGACAGGTCACAGACACTTTTGCTTTTTTGAAACATTTCACGAAACATTCGAAACCGTTTCGAATTTCTTTCCGCAATTCCTTTTCAAGAGCTCAAATTTTAATTAAACAATTACAAAACAAAACCTACTATTTATAAAATACATAACATATAAAAAACATATTAAAATGAACAATTATAAAACTCTTAATAAATATCCATTTACAAGTCAATTTTTTTCTTATCAAAATAAAACTGACAAATCACAGATACAAACACTAACACATCTACTATTAATATTAGTCAAAATTTTAAAATTTTTAAAACACAATCATTTTAATATATATTTAAATTACCTCGAGGTACCAAAAAACCTACAAATAGGTAAATTTCGCCATAATTTCATTATTAAAGATTCATATGCAAATGGAAAATCATTTAATTCCATCATTTTATTCAAAGCATTTTTTCCTTGTTTTTTTTATATACCACGTTTCCGTAAAGCTCCTCTTTTTCCCATCCCTTTCCTTATGTAAAACATCTATATTATCCCAGTCCATTTGATGTTTGTTATTAAACTTTTTAATATGTTCAGAAATGACATAAAATTTTTCATCATATTTTACATTGTTTTTATGCTCATTCCTTCTTCTTTCCAAACGTCTAACAGTTTACCCTACATAAAACATATCACACTCTTTGCAATCAATCTTATATACCGCTATTTTATTCTGCCATTTTTTTACAACTATCTATGGCTTTTTTAACAATAATATTAAGTTTAAAAGGAAATCTATAGACAAATTTTAATTCACATTTTTTCCTCAACATTTGACCTAACTAACTCTTCAGTATACGATTTTATATCAGGTAAACAAAAAGACGTTATTTCCTTTTTTTCTTTATTATCATTTTCTTTTATTTGGTCTATAAACTTTATAACTTTTTAATTTGTTCTCTATAGTATTTATTAATAAGACGTTCAGGGTAATTATTCAAAATTAAATCATTTTTCATAGCTAAAAATTTTTTTAAATGTATTTGCCGATCAGACAGATATCGTTACAATTTTATACGAAAGACTTTTTATGATTCCTATTTTTACGTGACTAGAATGTGCAGATCAAAAATGTATATATCTACCTGAAAACGTATTCTTCTTAAACAAATCTAATAAAAGCCTACCATTATCTTGCTTTTTAACTAAAATATCAAGAAAATCTAATTCCTCATTCCTCTCAACTTCATATGTAAAACTTTATCTTTCATGACCAGAGTTCATCCCCTTTACTAACATTTCTAATTTATTTTTAGCAATAATCAAAAAAGTATCATCAACGTATCTACCATAATACATAATTGATCTGTCACACTTTTTTAGAAAAATTTCTTCTATATCTTGTATTGCTATATCTGATATTATAGGTGAAACAGACAACCCAATTGGCATATCATTTATTTGTTTATATAGAAAAATTTCTTCTTTATTTTGTATTGCTATATCTGATATTATAGGTAAAACAGACAAACCAATTGGCATATCATTTATTTGTTTATATAGAAAAATTTCTTCTTTATTTTGTATTGCTATATCTGATATTATAGGTGAAACAGACAACCCAATTGGCATATCATTTATTTGTTTATATAGAAAAATGTCTTCTTTATTTTGTATTGCTATATCTGATATTATAGGTGAAACAGACAAACCAATTGGCATACCATTTATTTGTTTATATAGAAACATTTCTTCTTTATTTTGTATTGCTATATCTGATATTATAGGTAAAACAGACAACCCAATTGGCATATCATTTATTTGTTTATATAGAAAAATTTCTTCTTTATTTTGTATTGCTATATCTGATATTATAGGTAAAACAGACAAACCAATTGGCATATCATTTATTTGTTTATATAGAAAAATTTCTTCTTTATTCTGTATTGCTATATCTGATATTATAGGTAAAACAGACAACCCAATTGGCATATCATTTATTTGTTTATATAGAAAAATTTCTTCTTTATTCTGTATTGCTATATCTGATATTATAGGTAAAACAGACAACCCAATTGGCATATCATTTATTTGTTTATATAGAAAAATTTCTTCTTTATTTTGTATTGCTATATCTGATATTATAGGTAAAACAGACAAACCAATTGGCATATCATTTATTTGTTTATATAGAAAAATTTCTTCTTTATTTTGTATTGCTATATCTGATATTATAGGTGAAACAGACAACCCAATTGGCATATCATTTATTTGTTTATAATACTCACCATTAAACTGAAAACAGTGAGTTAATTAGAACCTCTAATCCTTTCAAAAATTCAGACATTGGTAAACATGTCTTACCTTTTATTATATCCCATCTCTTTGTAATACTTTCTTTAACCAATTCAAATGGTATACTGGGATACATAGAAACAATATCTAGGGAAGCCATAATGTAGTGTTTGGTACTACCATATTTCCAATCTTATTTTTAAAATCAATAATATTTTTTAAAACATGACCCGATCTAGACACCGCATCAATTAACACTTTTTTATAATACTCAGAAAGTTGAGAAACTGGACAATCTATACACGATACAACTAACCTAGCATGACATCCTTGTTTATGAGTTTTTAATAACCCATAAACTTTAGCACAGCAAGAATCTTTCGACTGATTTTTGTCAACAATCTTATACCCTGATTTAGAAAATTTTTTTAATTTAATAAATTATAAATCCTATTTCTTATTGTTTTTGTAGAAACACCTTGTTTTTGTTTGTGGTCTGTCATTGGTCTATATAAAATAAATTGATAGTTATTAACAGACATTAAATATATATATTAGTTTATAATTATTTAAATAATTAATGAGTTATTAGATTGGTAAATCCAGGAAATCTCTCATTAAATTGAATCTGTTCAAAATACATATTTGGCGGCCAACAATAAATTTATTTCATAGTAATGTATAATAATTATTATTATTTAAATAATTAATGAGTTGTTAGATTGTTAAATTCAGAAAATCTTTCATTAAATTTAATCTGTTCAAAATACAGATTGGGCGGCCAACAATAAATTTATTTCATAGTAATATATAATAATAATTATTATTATTTAAATAATTAATGAGTTGTTAGATTGTTAAATTCAGAAAATCTTTCATTAAATTTAATCTGTTCAAAATACAGATTGGGCGGCCAACAATAAATTTATTTCATAGTAATATATAATAATAATTATTATTATTTAAATAATTAATGAGTTGTTAGATTGTTAAATTCAGAAAATCTTTCATTAAATTGAATCTGTTCTAAATACAGATTTGGCGGCCAACAATAAAATTATTTCATAGTAACATATAATAATGATTATTATTTAAATAATTAATGAGTTGTTAGATTGTTAAATTCAGAAAATCTTTCATTAAATTGAATCTGTTCAAAATACAGATTTGGCGGCCAACAATAAATTTATTTCATAGTAATGTATAATAAATATTAATTAAATAATTAATGAGTTGTTAGATTGTTAAATTCAGAAAATCTTTCATTAAATTTAATCTGTTCAAAATACAGATTGGGCGGCCAACAATAAATTTATTTCATAGTAATATTTAATAATAATTATTATTATTTAAATAATTAATGAGTTGTTAGATTGTTGAATACAGAAAATCTTTCATTAAATTCAATCTGTTCTAAATACAGATTTGGCGGCCAACAATAAATTTATTTCATAGTAACATATAATAATTATTATTATTTAAATAATTAATGAGTTGTTAGATTGTAGAATTTAGAAAATTTTTCATTAAATTTAATCTGTTCAAAATACAGATTGGGCGGCCAACAATAAATTTATTTCATAGTAATATATAATAATAATTATTATTATTTAACTAATTAATGAGTTGTTAGATTGTTGAATTTAGAAAATTTTTCATTAAATTTAATCTGTTCAAAATACAGATTTGGTGGCTAACAATCAAGTAGTGTTTACGTGATTTAGCATCTGAGTAACACAGGCTTACCCATTAGATTTTTATATAATAGTATAGATTTCGTAAGGTAACAAAAGCAATGGTATGTTATAGACGCACACATCGCGACATTATGTTCCAGGTTGGACCATATCGCGAGAAGGTTATGTTTAGTTATTACACCATACAAGTTATTACCACCATCTTCACCGGTTAATTATAATTTCTCAGTATAATATTTTTCCTTTACATATGATTTTTCGTCATATTGTGCAGCTCGACAAATGACGAGATCCTAAAATAATAAAAAAAACTTTTCTCTGTCTTTAGTCTGATCAGGAAACAAAGTGTAGAAGGTCCGAACTAAATAATTCGGGTTTTTCCCGTTCTCTTCAATTGGCGAAATATCAACAATGCCAGAAGTTGCTATCTATTCATGTTATAAACAATGCTATTTATATAATAAAACTACAGTTAAATAGCCAATTGTTACAAAATGGTCATTGATCGACTCGGAGAGTGAAGATTAGGCGGCGACGTATACTTTATCGCCCAGTATGTAAACGCAACATTATGTTGGAGCGGCGACGGTTTAAAAAGTGATGATCGGACGAAACTCCCGGAGTGTCTCCAGTCTAGTTGTATTATTTTCTTGCAACTATAGTCTATTCGGCAGCAACTTGGCTCCACACGAACGCAAGATTACGAACGCGGCAAAAACTAACGGCGCCTCACATCCGGGGATGTAGCTTACTGCGGGTGTTTCGTATCGTAATTAAATAAGGGATTTAATGCATATTAATCATATTAGTTTTTATTTGTTTGTTTAATAGTGATTACTGAACTATAGGCCTATGATAAGAATTTTTTTTTACAAAAAGTTGTAAAGCTTTAGTGTTTTGTTTTCTCTTTTATTATATTATTTATGCCTAAGGACATTAAATTGATCATCTTAACCCTAGTACTTACAAATGTAACTTTTCAGGGTCATTAAAAATTAATTACAAATACGACGACGAAATTTTTGGGAAAGTTTAGGGTAGATAGGACAGCTTTAAACAACCTTCCATTAAAGAAGCTAAAAGAGGAAAGTTTCTTGAAAACCTGTTGGGTCTAAATGATTTAAATAATGTTGGTATTGGTGAACTCAACTATTCCACGGAGTTTTAGAGAATTCAGAAACAGCATGAATTAGAATTCAATGAGGTTAGAAATTATATATTTTTTAAGTAATACCATTCCTGAAACAAATCGACTACCTTTGTGTCTATTACAGTAGATAAAATAACTACACAGGACCAAATTACTTGTCTCATTGCTTTATTTAGTTGGTGTTCAGACATGTATTACATATCTAAATCTTGTTGCTGTTCATGGCGAGCTGATTATTAATTACCTATTACACTTTTGCTATTACTTGCGACCAGACTTTTTGTTAACTTAAGGTTTCAGCCTCGTATTTTTGCCGCTAGGAATGCTGCAGTTGTGCTTCCTCGGTACCATTTTTGAAAGTTAGAAGTGATGTGATCGAAGAGTATGTGTGATCTTTGCCGTGTTCGTTCATTTCGGATATCCTTTTTATGTGTGTTGCTAAATCTGGTCGCAAGTAAGAGTAAAAGTGTAACAAGCATTATCATTGACATAGGGCTCTGTGGCACTACCACAACGGCAATGCCCTTTCGATAAAAATCAAATCTGCCCTTGACAACTTCAATATAAAATTCAAGAATCACGACTAAATATAATGTCTTAATGGGGAATATTTTGACATTTCAGTTGCAAAAATATTACAACATTGGTGTAATAATATAGAATTTACGTAAGCTGCTAAGCCCATATCTATATAGTCCATCATTTTCGGGGAATTTTAAAATGTTCATTCACGGGCTAGGGGAAATATTGGGGGTAAACATATTTTCTGACCTCTCCCCTCCCCCAGTTATACATTTTGCAATCTACAAACATTCCAAAACAAACTAAAAACACTTCATGTGTACAAACCCCGAAAAACGTCAGATGTACTTTTTTTTATCACATTACAAATCACAATAACAATATTGGAAAGAACCCCAATACCACAACACAATTCTTTCCAATATTTTCATTGTAATATATTGTACAACTGTGCTCTTAAAGTTGTGTACTTTACAAATCACTTATTTTTAAAACCGCTGCCGCCTAGTTCAACATATCAATCATAAACAATATAGCCTATTCACCACATCATTAAAAATGGACCATATTTCAATACAATCTACAAACATTTGAAAACAAAATATAAAACACTTCATGTGTACAAACCCCGAAACAAGTAAGATGTACGTTTTTTTTACCACATTACAGATAACTTATTTTTAAAACCGCTCCCGCCTAGTTAGACAGAGGCATCCCAGTGGCCAACTTCGGGGTCTGATGAGGATTATGTACAGTATATGAACGTTAATATTGCACATTTTATATACAGTTGAACTCCATTACACTTTAATTCTCGTCAAACAAATCTATCAATTTTGGCTGTTTAATTTTGTGAGCCTCTTTCGTGCCGTGCAATCCCGTATTCTTTTCAGCATAAGACGCGCAAAACACTACGTTCATTACTTTGTTTATCTGTAGGTCTTGGACGTTTTTATTGTGTTGATTTTATATGTATGTACTGTCTTATTCGATTTTTTTAATTTTTTATTTATTTTCTACTTCAAAATCATTTCAGATTATCCGGAGATCCGAGTTAACGTAATGGAGTCCGAGTTATCGAGATTCTAAAGTCTTGACATTTTATCGCATCTATTATAATTTTATAAATATTGTTTTCTGTATGAGTATTTTTATTATTTTATATTTACTATTCTATTTCAACATCATTCCGGGTGATCTGGAGAACCGAGTTAACGTAATGGAGTTTATTATTGTACTTCAAAATCATTTCGGGTTACCCGAAGATCCGCGTTAACGTAACGGAGTCCGACTTGTCGAGGTTCTAAAGTATTGACGTTTTATCGCACCTATTATAATCTTATAAATATTGTTTTCTGTATGAGTAATATTTGGTTTGTTATTTCTTATTTATTGTTCTTATTATTCTACCTCAAAATCATTTTGTGTTAACCCGGAGATTTGAGTTAACGTAACGGAGTCCGACTTGTCGAGGTTCTAAAGTATTGACGTTTTATCGCACCTATTATAATTTTAAGAATATTGTTTCCTGTATGAGTAATATTTGGTTTGTTATTTCTTATTTATTGTTCTTATTATTCTACCTCAAAATCATTTTGTGTTAACCCGGAGATTTGAGTTAACGTAACGGAGTACGACTTGTCGAGGTTCTAAAGTATTGACGTTTTATCGCACCTATTATAATTTTATAAATGTTTTCTGTATGAGTAATACTTAATTCTTTTGTATTCGTATGTTAAAGTATTACGGCAATATTTTTTGTATTTTTTATGTTTCTTTTCTTAGCAATGTAAATTTGTTTCAAAACATTCTATGTATCCATTTGTGTTATTTCACTTTAATTTCTTCATCTTATTAATTTTTAAAAACTCTTTTCATTTCTATTATATTTGGTTTTTTTAAAACATCATTATTTAGCTCTTTAAATACTAAAGTAAACAAACTATTCCAAGAACCATATGGAGGAATAAAGATACGTTATTTTTGTGGAATGGTTTGAGCTTGAAGCAATTACTTTAATGTGTGTATTTCTTTTCTGAATGTTTGAGTTATATTTTTGTTTATTTTTAAAACGCATAAAATAATTGTCAATATTCAACCGTTTCTTAAGGAATATTATTCTAAAACATGCTAAAATAAAGAATAAAGTAAATAATTTTGTAATCTGGAAGAAATATTAAGAGAGCGGAAGGATTAAAATAGACATTGTTTTAGAAGTTGTATTAAGAAGATAACATTGAATAGTATATCTGTTGTTGAAAATGAGTGCTATTAAGAAATTGACTCAATTGTATTGTCTTAAACTACTCAATCATTGTAAACATGCACTAAAAACACTTGAATATATACTGTATTGATTTCTTACATCTGCCTGAGGTTGTTAGCATTTACTGCCTAAATCGTTTACTTTTATTTATTGAAGTCAACCATTTCATGAGATATATTCCATTGTCAACTCTGACCATAACTGTCCTCTTGTTTGCTTTAGGTTAGGGTGGGGGTAAGGTTGTATGTAGGATCCCACCTTGTGTTTAGTGAATTTTTTTAGAGTTTTGGGCATAAAGTGTGTGTGAGTTGTAATGTAATTAAGTGTTAAATGTAGCTTGAAATGTTTGCATATCTCATACTGTTTGGTCGTATGACATTGGTTATTGTTTGCTTTGTTTGGGTAGAGTTTGTAAGTTTTGTCAGATTTGCATAATTGTAGTTTGTGAACATTAGGTGTTCAGCAGTTTGACTGAGTTTTTTGTTTGTTTCTGAGTAATTTCATGTTTTCTTGGGTTTTTTTCTGAGTGACTTCATGTATTCTTGAGTTTTTTTTTTGAGTGATTTCATATATTTTTGAGTTTTTTCCTGAGTGATTTCATATAATCTTGATTTTTTTTTTCTGAGTGATTTCATGTATTCTTGAGTTTTTTTTGTTTCTGAGTGATTTCATTTATTCTTGAGTTTGTTTTTGTTTCTGAGTGATTTCATGTATTAAGTTTTTTTCTGAGTGATTTTATGTATTCTCAAGTTTTTTGTTTCTGAGTGATTTCATGCATTCTTAATTTTTTTGTTTCTGAATGATTTCAGTATTCTTAAGTTTTTTGTTGTTTCTGAATTATTTCATTTATTGAGCTTTTTTCTGAGTGATTTCATGTATTCTCAAGTTTTTTTCTTTGCGAGTGATTTCATGTTTTCTGATAGGGTGTATAAAATGTCCTTCCTCTTTGTCCTATGTAGAAACCGGGGTACAAACTGCAAGTTAGTATGTTTAAGCCAGCGGAGTTGTAAATGTCTTTGTATGTGATGAGTTTTAATTTTATTTCTGAGGGTAATCGACACTTACAAAAACCATTTATATATCAGGATGTTTAAAGTAACATGAATCCACGTGGTTTGAGACCATTCTGCTAAAGCAGGGGTTCCCAAACGCTTTGGTACCATGCCCCCTCTTCTTGAAATGAAACCCACCCACGCCCCCTCCACTTTACACTATAAATAAATGGTATGGGCGTATGGAAAAGAAACACACACACACACACACACACACACACACACACACACACATATATATATATATATATATATATATATATATATATACGTATATATATATATTTTCACAAAAGAACATGATATAACATTCCAAGTTTTATTTCCCAAGGTAAATTTTAACTGATAAGAGGAAAATCAGTTAGTGAGAAGTAAGAGCTTGAATTTGTTTTCGCTAGAATACCTATTTGAGGTTGTATTTTAGTAAAGACACAACACAAGTAATTGACAACATCAACTTTGTCCATGTTATTACAACAAGTGCTGTAAATGCTTATTCGCACAAGTAGGTGCTTGAAAAAAAAACAAGTATAATCGAAGAATCGCCTGTGTCAAGTGTTTTATCCGAAATGAAGATTGTCCATTGTGCCACTGTTGCCACATTGAACGACAATGATTTAATTTCAAGTTTACAAAATTTGCACAACCTTTAACTTATATTTTATTTATAAATGCATAGATTTCATTAAAAGTTTCTGAACATCATTGTCAATAAAATAACCTATGTTGAAAAAATCTGAGGTGTAAATTTAGTTTTAAATTTTGATAAATTGTGTACTTAAATTTTAACTAAATGAGAATTTATCTTACCATTTTAAAAATTTAGTCTCGCCCCCCCCCCCAAGGAATCCATGCCCTAAAGCTTTTAATAATATGCTTAATGCAAAACTTATCGGTTAATAATATTTATTGTTCAAAAAATTATTCGAGTTAAAATCTGTATACTTTAAACAAAATTATTTATATCCTTCAATAGAACAAATAATTATATTTACAAGAGATATATAAGTCTTGAATTTTGTAGTCCATTACTTTCGATGAAACTCAATTAATCACTTTTACATTAGTTTATGACTATCCAAACTTTACACTTTAGAAATTTGTAAAATCTTACTGAGACAGAACGTTTCCGATCTCTATGTGGCGATCTTCATCAGTGCCTTCTGCTTGGAGTTGTTAGGTTAAGTAGGAACGGTTTAAAAAGAATATTTTCGATGGTATCGAAGAGTATGGTGGGATTTGTATTGGGTTTGTGCGTTTAATATGTTTGTACTTTGTGTTTTTGAGTGTTTATAAATTTCATATTGTTCTAGTGTTAAGATGTGGTCCTTTTTTGTTGACGTGTTCCCTAGGTTATGGTAAATGTCTGTGTATTTGTGTCCTGTTTTTTATGTGATTGTAAAATGCTGAATTGGTATTCTGTTTGTGTTCCTCGACTATTTGTTTAAAGCTGCGACTTGTTTGCCCAATGTTAAATTTGTTGCAGTTCAATTTGTATACACATGGTGCTTGTAGTTTATCTTTGTTGGTATCGTGTTGTATTTTGTGTTGTAAATACAAATAAAATACAAAATACAACACGACGCCAACAACAAAGATAAACTAAAACAAGTACGACAAATTATTCTACATTAGGCAAACAGATCGCAGCTTCAAACAAAGAGTGAGTAACACAAACAGAACACCAACTCAACATTTTACAATCACATAAAAGAAACAGTACACAAATACACAGACATTTACCATAACCTATAAATCTTACACATCAACTAAAAAGGACCACATCGCAACACACTTGTCCAATATGAAATTTACAAATCACGCATACTCGTTGATACTATGGAAAACCTGCCTTTAAAACCGTCACGCTTAACCTAACAACTCCTGGCAGAAGACACTGATACGGATCGCCACAAAGCGATCGAAAAGGTTCTGTCTCGGTAAAATTTACAAAATATAAAGTTCGGACGGTCATAAACTAATGTTAAAGTGATTAATATAGATATAGCTCCTGGCAACGGCCTTTTTTCCAAGACGTTAAAGCACACAGAAAGTAATTACTACAGTTTGTTTTACAAATTATGCACACAATTTATTATAAGGTATAATTTTGTTTGTGTTGATAATATGTCAAGTGCCTCACACTTCATTACATATCTGGTTTATTTATTCTGAAAAGTGATTTATCTTACACTTTTAACTAGTTGCTATCTTAATGAATGTTGTAAATAAGAATTTTGCTCGTGACAATTTTAGAATTATCAGTTGCTACGAATATAAAACAGTTGTAGATTTATTCATCTTCAAATCTATATTAAAAAATTTGGTTTAATCTACTGTCTTTTAGGGTCATTTAGAATAGGTAGAATTTTTGTTTCTATTTCTTATAAAAGTGAGTTTTGAAGTGTATGGGTGGCCACGAACCTCTTACCCACTTACTACCCATCTTAGTGTCATCACTTCTACATCCAATCCCTACTGCTCTCAATATGCCTCAGGTACTTGTTTGATGCTACCAAATTAAACTTAATGTACTATCAAAGTGATGAGACTAGCTGCGGGCTAAGAGACTTGGTCATTCCTCGTGGTATCCCAGTCAAACACAACACTAATAAACAATGGACTTTAGACTATAACGGACTTTAACTTAGTGTGTGTAGTTGTTCACGTTGAAACCTAACAATGTATTAAATTACGAGACTAATAATAGTGTAAGGTGATATTGTTACACTCTTAAGTAATCAGGTGTTACATATAAATTCATTTATATGTGTTTAATTTTTATTTAATAATTAGATCGGCCCAATATAAAAGATAATTTTTGTTTTCTTGGTGAACACTTGGTAATCCAATGTAGGGAGTAGGGCGCTCCTAGCGAGCAAAATTGTAAAATATCGTACGATGGTGGTAAGTTAATCAAATTGGCCAAGGTCACGCCGTATGACGTAAGCATAGGATGATCCCCACGAACCAATCAAAATTTAATATGCCAAGACCGGTACCAGTTTATTAATACAACGTACAGAAGAAGCCAGAACCTTTTTTTACGAGTTTCATATAGTAAAAGTTCGTACGTTTCTTTGTTTAAGTGATAAAGATTTACGTGATAAAGAAAAGGGCGAATCGTTACAATATAAAATCTGATTTTCTCATAAGGTAAAGATAAATTTTGATAAACACTTCATTAATCCAGCTTTAGGAAAATACCAATAAAAAGGTACTTACAGATTCAAAGTCATTGTTCCGTTTAATAGTTTCTTCCAAAGTAGAATGTTCCATATTTCCAAGGTGTGTGCGCTCCGTAGTCATAGTTACTGAAAGTATTGCATTTCCCTGTAAATTTATACACTTTAACTTTTATTTTTATAATTCAAAAATATTACAAGACATAATATAAAGTAATCATATATAAAAAAAAACTGGTGTTGGTAATATTTTCCTGATCATTAAGTTAATTAATTATAATCCTAACCTATATGGATTGATAATAAAAATCCCTGAGAGCGGCAAGTCAATATAGTGTCATGGTTATTTTGTATTATTAAATAATATAAAATAATTTAAGTATTGTAATACATTTTACTAGATCTATAACACACCAAAATATTGATATCTTACCTTTGCAAATATTTAATACAGTTGATTTCTTTTTAATATAAGTGGGAGAAATTCATCCCTAAATGCCAATATTATAGCTTTGTCAAAATTAACTGCAATTAATACTTTTAATTTACACTAATAACGTATCTATCCAATAACGTAATTTACACTAAATGCATATATCCTGGCTTTGTGGATTGGTAAGGCAACAGATTTTTTAATTTCCTAAATAGAAAATTTACCTCCAAATATCCATTAGTTTCTAAAGACGTTGGACTTAGACAATGGACTATTAACAATAATATTTTCACAATAAAGAACACTTCGCCATTTTTTTACTGAAAATAAGATATGGCTTCAACACTTCCATATCTTACCAACAATATTTTTTTTATTTTTGCGTGTGCTGAAGAGGGTCAAAATTTATCTAAAGTATCATTATTTTTTAACAAGAAAGCTTTTTTATCATTCTAATTAACAAATCAAATGCTGGAAGTACAGCATACCCTATTCCTTCAGTAAAAAACTACAAAATGAGACCTTGCTTACTGTGACAAGTAATAAGACACACACCAAGGAGATTGTATATCACACTTATGATGAAATCTACTCTTAGCAATTACTCAAATAACTGTTTTGCTGAACATTTTATCTCAAATAATGAATATGAACAGGGGAAAAATTATTAACAGCCTCTTTTATTCTTACATTCAGGATATTATCGATCTTTATCGACTGTTGCTTAGTGCTAATATGCTGTCTCCAATGCAAAGTTCTCTGTTTCTGGACAATTTTTGTCATAAACAGGTTAGAGAAATATTTAAAAAATTACTTTGGTTGTCCAGAAAGTAAAAAATGTTTGCACATCACAAGCACAGGCGATCCCCCGCCACCATCACAGCAGTGTGCAGTTAGCTCAACCTCTGCCCTCAGTGTGGGAAAGGTTTTGAAAGGTGTGTGGTTTGACATGATTGTGAATATCCTAATATGGCGGTGTCAATAGAGAGAATATTAGAATATATGCACTGCATATAGTAAGTTTGATTTTGATTGCACAATATATTCAGTATATCGTTATTTATAGGCAAATTAAAGAAGTATATTATGTTGATAATGCAGTTGAAGGGTCCTCTGTAAGGAATAATTCATTATGTTAACCTTTTTCGCTTCATAGGAGAACTGAGTCCGACATCACTAAAATTTCCGCTCCACTGTCGGACTCAGTCCGACATATTTTCGACGCAACTATTACATACGTTGGGCCAGGGGTGCACAACCCGCGACCCGCATGCGGCCCCCGACATGCTTTTTCGCGGCCCGCGGGTCACTCTAAAATATTGGTTTTGAATGTAGTGAAATGTAATGCTATTCCATATGGAAAGAGAAAAATGAACATTTAATTTTCCCACCCGTAAAAAAGGTTGAGCATCCCTGCTTTAGACAGTTTTACTTGATGTTAAATACACTGTTCATTTATTTGCTGTGGATTGTGAAATTAATGTTTTTGTTTATAACGCTTATTGGCCGTACTTATCATAATTTTTTCCTTAAATAAACAACGGGTGCCAGGCAGTTATACGATGTACTGCAAAGTAAGCAGCAAACATCCGGCCTAGTTGATAGATCTCTGTTTATGTGAACTTGTCCTCATTATTATCTTCTTTATCTATTTAGTATTTTGCTTTTATTTTAGTTTTGACATATATTGTTATATAGTGCTTTCTAATAAGCTTTTAACGTGTGGGCTGAGGCCTACTGCGCGACTTGCCCAAATAACCCGGGATTACATAAAAACATTTACTGTACTTTAAAACGTTTCACACTGTCTAAAACTATAAACAATAAATTGTAGTCTTTTCCAAGTGGCCAAATAAAGGAGTATGTGAAATAAAGTCAGCTTAAACAATTTTGAATAGGCCTAAATGACATTTTTCAATAATTTATATTTAGACCTATATATCTTGTGTGGTACCTACATTTGTAAATATATTTGGTGCTTGTAAATATGGTGTTTAGTGCAATTTGCTTTTGTTTTAAAATAGTTACATCAAAGTGAACTATTATGTCACATTCAAACCTAGTTGAACCTGAGTATTATGGTAGGTATACCATTCTTGGCATTTGTATACATGTGCATAGTTTTGCATTTTTTATAATGAATATTATAAAAAGATTTTTGTAATACTACTTACGCATATATTTGTATTCAGTATTACTTTGGGCTTCAAATGACTCTAATTTTCATCATAAGCAAAGTGCTATTTCATCATTAAAGCTAAATATAATGGGGTTTCCTATAATAATTAAACAAAAAAACGGCATTTCATCAGGCCTACTGAATTCAAACTTCAAATTTTCAACATACAAACCTCAAATTACTGTTCATTTTATTCTGAACACGGGTATATAATAATATATATTTACTTGAAGTTTTAATTTCTTAGTGAATAATTAAACACACATGTGCAAAACCCATGCTAACTAATTGGAGTCCAAAATGTTAACTCAAGAGATAACAATGTACGCTGGGTATACAATGAAGACTGGAATGGTAGACCATCGCTCATTTCAGACTAAAAGTCAATGTTTAACAATAAAGTTGAAGAAAACTTTCAGCATTATACACATCTTTTCCTCAAATATCAAAGTCTCTACTACATGACATTGTGACTGCAACTTGTGTACAAGATGTGTGCTTGTTGAATGCTTAAAACTGCAGTGGTCGTGCGGAAATAAGCAACGTGAGTGGCCACGCGGATTACTATTGTAATCCATTTTGTAATAGCTTTTAAAATATAAATATTTTTTAAAATATCTTATAAACATTTTAGATTGCTTATGGGGTTATAGGCCTATAGGAAACAAATGGGGTGAAAAACATTTTTTTATAATAGCACAAAAGTAATACATAACATATACCTAAGTTAGGTCAACCTACTACATTCGGTTTCGGCAAGCCAGTGTCGTATTTGTTCAAGCTCTGGCTCAGACATTGTTTACAGATATATCTGTTACTAATTTAAACATTGTTTTCACACAAAACACAACAAAATATCTATTAAAATACAAAATATTAAAACCACTTCGTGTATATGAATAATATCATAAGTGGTCGCGTGGATTACTATTGTAATCCGGGTGAATTTGAAATATTCAAAAAAATAACGAACCGTCTTACAGCTCTGATACTTTACTGATATCAGTGGGGATGTGAGAGTGAAAGGTAGACTGACGCTCAAAGTCATTAGTCCTACCGACCCAAAATGTATACCCCTGGATTACAATAGTAATCCGTGCGACCACTGAAGTGTCAAGTTGCTGAAATCTCAGCACAAGACGGAACGGAGAGGATAAGCCCTTGAATTTTTAACTGAATATGACAAACATGGTGAGAAATTTCTGACATGCATTTTAATTAGAATTAAACTTACTTTTCGTACAAAACTCACCTATCTATTTCAAACCCCCTCAAAACTCTAATAAGAAAAAAAAAATACGAATACCAGAAAAGGGTTTTAGTAATAGGTTCTTGGAACCAAAAGGGTTTAATCCATCAGGTGTTTATGCCAAGAGGAGATAAATAAATTAACCAACCTACATTAAAACTCTACAACGGGTTAACATGCTATCAAAACAAACAATACTGCATCGAACAACTGGTTTTATGCTAAAACAAGAACCTCGACACCTATGATGGTGACTGGACCGAAAAATAGATCAATGTATTGTAATTTTGAAAGTTGAGTTTTGTATTGATATATTTTTCATTTATTAAGTTATAGCAAAATATTTTGTCTTTCCGGATAGCCCACATATAAAGGCTTCACGTTTCTGTTTCAGACACAACTAAACACATTTAGTCGTTCTAGGCAATACTAGGTACTTTATTTTAATCGGATATAAAACCAAATTACAGATAATATTACATTTGTCTTTATGCTAAAAGACTTTTGTGGATCCTTTATTTGTATGATTTGAGGATATGTAAATATATTTTGAATACTTTGAAAGTCCTTAAGATTGAGTGAGAATATGAGTTTAAACTCATGTTCTGTTGCACCCTCCTTTAATCATAGATTATGGCTGGATAGGCATTCCTTGACGTGACATACAGTTCAGATACCTTGGTGTTGCAGTTCAGTATACTTAGTTTAGTACAGTGTGTGAGGTTTAACAGTATCCCTCGTTCTGCTCTAGCATTTGACTACTAGCCTAACTGAAAACATTGTACAATACATATATCGCCTCTTTCGTAATCGCGTCTCTTTCTTTGCCGAAGCAGAGCAACACATTTAAAGATCATGTCTACATCAAACTATTATAGTATTATCATGTAGTTAATTAGAGCCGTTTACACTTTAAACACGAGACTGATGTTTTCTGAAGTTAAACCTCACGCACGATACATCATCCTGCTCTTAGATTTGCTACTGATGCTTTCTTTATTCATCATGGTGTAACTGGAGAACCATCACTACTCGTATTGCAACACCACATGCTTCAAATTTCATGCTCCACTAGTCTACAAAGTAAACCATATAATATCTTTCATTCAAAGTAGTTTCCCATAACTTTATCAAAAATCATTAAAAGGCACTTTCACTTTCTGCGACCATTTTCCACGAGAACCTATGCAATTAATCGTCAAGCAAACAGTATGCTATTTTCCTCTATGGGTCATAGAATTGTTACATTTCTCTTCTTTCTTATGCATTTATTTACAGCTAGGAGTTTTTAGAAATTTGTAAAGTTGAGAAACTATTTGCACTGATGTTTGTAGTAGGGCAGTGGTGTTAGTAATGCCTAACAATTCCACATACAAAGGTTTGCAGTGTATTTGTACATTTGTTTTCAAAAAATGCAAATTGAAATCTCTTAATATCAATTCCTATAGTTTTTGAGTTTATATATTCATTAACCATCATATACTCATATTTAATAGTAAAAATGGTTAAAAAAATATATATATTTAGTTACGACTCAAAGCAGTAGTACGACAGTAGTAGCCAAGCACTGAGGAAGGTGACATCGTCGCCGAAACTAGTATGTTGTGAACTAGTGTGTTTGTTTATTAAAGACTAATTTTTGGTGCGAATTTGAGTAAACTATATTAACTTTTACCTTTAGGAAATATATATATGTATATATATATTCTAATATATCCTAATATATATATATATTTTTCAAGTATAATAGCTTTCCGCGGGCCGCAGGTTTGATACCCAGATTCTAACGTACGACAAAGTCAGTTCTGTTCATCTCACCGTCAAGTCAACAGCTATTTGTTTGCTCAGAATGTGTGATGAATCATTTTTATTGTTAGATTCTTCGCAGTTTATTAAACGAAGTCTATGTAAAAGAAAACGTGAGCGGCTTAATGGTATCTTATGCGAAAGAGGCCGGTACGGAGAGTTTCATCATTTGTACAACGATGTCTTTGTAAATGAGGGAGTTTCATTATTTGTACAACGATGTCTTTGTAAATGAGGATAAAAGCATTTTGAATACTTGAAAATGAAAAGAAACATTTGTTTTACATAAAGATCGATAGTGAAAACGTAGGCATAGATAAGGATCCAAATCACGTCCCAGATTATTTATAACTGAGATTAGCTGACATTTGTTTACAATATCAAGTAAGATGACAATCCAGATATTTCTGTCCTGACAGTGATGCAGCACTTAGTGTTATACTATAAATTTAAAAATTTACCATACTCTCCCAAATATATAAAACTATTTTTACACATTATGTACATTTATGTAGATATTTATTGATGAAAGTGCATACATATAGTACGTATTTTTGTATGTAAATGAATTAAATGTTTTTATGAGTGAAACATTCACCATGTTACTGTTAAACTACATCCAAAAGCAGCAATATTTGCGGACGTATCTTACAATTTTTCTTTGTACAATCACTACAAGTTTTAAGCTATATAATAAATTATAGCATTTTATTATACAAGATGGTAGTTAAATAAATGTAGCGTGTCGCATATCAATTATTAAGATACGTTTCCGAATTAACTCATACAAGAATATTACAAAACACGCAGTAATTCAAAACAAACGTTCAGCTACCAAATTTACTCATAGTCCAGATACCGATGTGTGTGTATTGAGGATATCTTTCTATAACGACTTTAAAGATATTGGTTGCAATAGTATCTAGTTAGTTGTTAGTGTTGGGGGAAGAAAAAGAGACCTAGGTTGCCATTTAGCGTCAGAAGCACTCGGAAGTAAAATATTGAGTGGCCTGAGAGCTATGCACGCTTTTACAGGACGTGACCTAACAAGTAAGGTTTAAACCAAACAATACGCTTTCGGTATAATTAGAAAATCAGAACAATTTTTGAAGTACTTCAGCTTCTGAAGGAAAGTCAACTTTCTGATGAACAACTGATGCAATTGGAAGTCGTTTATTTGAAGATTGTGCTGAAAAAGGTAATTCCTGCGATTTTAAGATGCATTGCCCAGCTATACTATTGAACCAATTCAACAACTGCCTTTGTAAAACCTTTGGACCTAACAAATTATGGATTACACCTAGATGACAAAAAAAGGTTGTAGCCACAGCAAATGACTAAGACAGCTCTACCATAAACCTTGATTCCACCGTGCAAGCGGTTTACGAACAAGGTGCGTACAAGTGTACGAACTGTTCTAAACCATCTTGTTCGTGCTCCAAAAATGAAAGTGCTTGATGTTCATATTATCCTTGCAAAGAGAAATGCAGAAACAAGTTTACACAACGGGATCTAGATGAATATGGGAGTATTTATAATGGTGAGTATTTAAGAGTTTTAAGAAAAATAATTTATTACTCACTAGGTATTATAGTTAGCCACTTAAACGTAGAACCATTATTGAAGCCCTTATTTCTGTTAGTTTAAAAACATTTTTTTGGTAATTCTATCTATTATAGTTTAAAAGATACAGCGATTCCATTACAGCGCGTCCCCGTTGATGTTCCCCCCTCTCCCCCGGTATGTCGACGACGTGGGGGGCGATGATATAGGCCTACGTTTTTACAATAACCCAAGTGCCCACAACAATAATCTGAAATAAAATTACGTTAGGTTTTCAGTGCATGCTCAACCCCTTTTAGATAGGCTACATATACTAGTACGACAATCCACATGACGTTTACTAGCTTCTGCCCAGCAGTAATATTGCTTCTACAATAGTTTAAACTTTTTTTATACAATAATTTCACTATACAAATATATACTTCCAATTTGTAGACCTGATAGAGCGTAATTAATAAAATCAACTAGTTTTTTTAGTCTTTATTGAAATAAAACTATAGTAAAATTCTAAAGTTTAGCAAAAACATTTTCAACTAAAAACGTATTAGAGGTAAGTATGTGGTAAGTAGACCACGTGAGGGGGTGACGACATACGTTTTTACAATCACCCAAGAGCCAAGAACAACAACCTGAAATAAAATTGCGTTAAGCTTTCAGTGCATCCTAACCCGCTTTAGATCCTGGACTAAAAGGGCTAGTTGACGTTGATGTTTTTCCTATGTTAAATTCGTAATTTTTTGGGAGTAAACAGCAGGTGCGGTCATTTAGCGAGTTACTAATTCATAATAATTATGCCAAAAGAATAACAATGAGTGAAAATGTTTTTTCTTGGAACTACAAGTAAGGATGTATGTAGAGTTAGCGGGACGTCACTACAGTCGTGACGTCACGAAACATTTGTATCACTCTGCGACCATTCATAGCTTATGTCTCCGTATTGAATATTTTACCCTACTATAAATTGTAAAAAAGTAGTTTTCCTCGGTCAACAAAATATATTCTTGTAGATATCGTGCTATTTGGTGGTTTTGAACAATTTTGCCTTGTGCTACAATGCACAATTACCCATATTTCTTGTCAGATAATCCAACATACTTAAAAAGCAATTGGCCTACGCATGGATGCTTCACATAACGGTTCAGGGAACAGCTAATAGGCACTGCTGACAACGTGGGTGTAGCGACAAAGAGATGGTGGGAGGGGGTAGTATACAGGCGCCTGGCTCTCAATAAGCAAGATTAAATGTTGTTCTCAATTCAAAATTTCTGTAGACGTGGCAATAAAAGATTTCACTTCTGTCCGCACTAACCCGAGTGCCAGAACCTACTGTTTTGTCAAGTGAATTAATAAGTAGACCTATACAGGGTGTTTTATAATGAATCTGTCATAGGGTACTGCACAAGTTTATACCTTTCACCAAAATAATGAAAAAGTTCATATAAACATGGGACCGAAAATGTTGTCGAGTTATGATTTCACCTAAAATTCAGCTCCCTCAGTGACATCAACTCACAATGAAATTTTAGGGCTTTAATTGAATTTGTTAATTACATAGGTTTTATGTAAAATGATCTGACAAATAGTATAAAACCTATTCCATAACTCTATCTCCAATAGTGTAGGAGAAAATTGAAGTGAAGCAAAAAAGAGTTAGAGTCGAAAACACTTTTTTGCGTTTGGACTACAATAACTCCGTTATTGTGTATAAATAAAGAAAAATATTGAATAAAATTTGTAGAGAATTTTACTGTCAAAATAATAATTTAAATAAAAGTCAGTAAAAAAGGAATAGTTTTCATTTTAATTCAATTTTATTGGCTACTTTGTTAGCAATGCGTGATTTTCATCATATTTTGATTTATGTGTTCTTTAATAAAATTTAATTAAAAGAAAACTATTCCACTTTTATTGACTTTGTTTACATAATTTTTTTAGAATAAAATTATCTACAAATTATATTACATATATTAGTGTGTTTTCAACAATAACCTTTTTTGCTTTACCCCAATTTTCACACAAACTATGGGAGATAAAAGTTCTGGGACGGGTTGTATACGTTTTGTCAGTTCATTTTACATAAAACTTATATAATTAACATACTCAATTAACGCCATGAAATTTCAGTGTGTGATAATTTCACTGATTGAGCTGAATTTTAGGTTAATTCTTTGAGTGTATAACTCTACAACGAGGCAAAGTTAAATAGAAATGGTGAATATAAATCATAAATTAATAAACAAATTTATTAATCTGTTGGCTTAAGTAAGAGTGTTCATTAAGGAAATTTAATAATAACTGTGAACATTATTAAGACTATAGTGAACATTATTAGGGAAGAGACTTTAAATCATGAATAAAGTAGATGAAAAAAATTTGGGTGTGGGGACAGAGAGCAATGTAGGGACTAGTGTAAAGACCGGCATAGATATGGTACAACTGATGCAATTCTTAAGTACAAAGTTCGAAGAGCAGAAGAATAAATTAGACAAAACTACACAAGATTTTAAAAAAAACTTATAGTAAATTAGATGAAAAAATGGATAAACTACACAAGATTTAAAGGCCACTTTAAATAAATTTTATTGGCTACTTTGTTAGCAATGCGTGATTTTCATCATATTTTGATTTATGTGTTCTTTAATGAAATTTAATTAAAAGAAAACTATTCCACTTTTATTGACTTTGTTTACATAATTTTTTTAGAATAAAATTATCTACAAATTGTATTACATATATTAGTGTGTTTTCAACAATAACCTTTTTTGCTTTATCCCAATTTTCACATAAACTATGGGAGATAAGAGTTCTGGGACGGGTTGTATACGTTTTGTCAGTTCATTTTACATAAAACTTATATAATTAACATACTCAATTAACGCCATGAAATTTCAGTGTGTGATAATTTCACTGATTGAGCTGAATTTTAGGTTAAATCTTTGAGTGTATAATTCTACAACGATGCATTTCCGGAACCATATTTATATGAACTTTTTCCATTGTTTTGATGAGAGGAATAAGCTTGTGGAGTGTGGAAGATAAAAATATTGGCAAAACCCCAATACCACAAACACATAGGTCAAATTTTATAAGCTAGCATTTAAGGGCTGCGGGCCTTGGACGAGGAGAGAGTAGATATGCTCGCAGGTCATTTCAAAAACATCAAAGCATGAATTTTCACTGGCTCAAAGGGTTGACTCATTATTTTGTTACATATTCATACTTTTCAATGTATAGCATAAATAGCAACAAATGTAAATAGGCCGTTGACGGAATCGTGCTAATAGGATTGTCTAAGGATAGTCCACGATTTATAGGGCCGATGAGGGATCACGACAATGCCTGATGTTTTCTAGACGACGAATATACAATTTCTACTTGAGAACCAAGTGCCAGCATATTATATTTGACCTGTAGCTAATATTACAAGTTAGACTATCTAAGATTAAACTTTTATGTACATTTCGATGACCATGTCATCATCATCAGAGCATCCTATTACAAAGATACACTCTAGAATACAATAATTTACAAACCAGACCCTCTGATGATGATGAGATGTTACTGAAATCTGAATAAAGGTTAAGTCTTAGGCGACTTGTAATATTAGTTATTTTTGTGGTATCGGATTGTTTTCCATATTTATTTTAATAGATTTTGTTATTGAAATATTGCCATATTTCTTGTCCTGCCGCAAATCGTTCGCCAAGATGCGCTCGGTGTGTTAAAACATCGATCCTTTTATCCGAAACACTACGCGTTGTAGAGTGCAAGACTAGCAAAAGGATGCATTCACCCCCTTGGTTTGACGAGGGTAGCCAGGTAGTGTCTGTCGGCCTCCTCTCATTCTCTCACTATAAAGAGACAGAGGTGTGTTTTCACTCCAGCGGGTAGACCTAGAGCTTTAGGGACGGGCTATGATACTACCTTGCCTTATCTACTACGCAATGTCCCAGTGGCTCGCACAGTAGTGAAGCATTTTTATTCCTTGTCCACCAAATGTAGGCCTATTTTAATTATTATTTATAAAACTATGCCAGAAAGTAATGTTAACACGATCAAAGTCTACCACAACTGTCGATTAAAAGACTCACCAATGATCCTGATAGGATAAAAAATCAAATCAATTGTTTTTAATCAAACCTAACCTAACTTACAACCTCTTCCACTACTTCAACCCCCAAAAGGTGGCTGTGGATGGCTCACGGTCCAACCCCTGCTTCTTGACAGGGGTTTATAAACCGCCGCTGGCTCACCGTACGTTTAGCAAGCAGCCAATCCCGAACAAGAATTGAGTTTCGTCACTTCCGGAACTCTAAAAAGGCTCATCTCTGAGCGTTAATGGTTACGCATCGTTAATCGCTACAAGCACATTCGGACAAATGTTAAACTTTACAGATATAAGAGGATTATTTGAACAATAGCAAAGACCTACCGACTTTGCTGTAGCATCTGCTGTGCAACTTGTTGGAATATCACCAGATATAGCGTTAAAATTACCTATTTAGGCCTACTCATAACCTACTCGTGGTGATAGTTGATGTCCCTATATAAGTAATAATTTGGCAAAATGTGTATACGCAAGAACGTTATAGCTTATATTATCCTATAACAAGGGGTTTTCAAACTGAGGGACGAGTAAAAGGTTTTTAGCGGGGAGTGGATAAGGCATTGAAACTGCCTACGGACAGGGGGAATCCTAGAAAAATATTTCTGGATATAAAAAGTGTAAAGTCAAAACGTATAGAAATTTCATTATTTTATTATTATTACATTGGTACGTAAACAAACGGTAAACGGCTATAGCCTACATTTTGTGTATAGATTAGGAGCGCTTAACTCTATCTGTACGAAATTATAACAATTCCATACTAAACGTAAACGGCGAGAATTTAGCCATTTTGTTTAGTTATACTTTTAGCCCTGACTTAGATGGCTTTCTTAATAAGAATCAAGGCTAGGATGGTGAGTCTCTCTGCCCCCATAATATTAAAATATATATATATATATATATATATATATATATATATATATTATAACATAAAGTACGAGGCTTTAGATTGAATTAAGTTAGTAGCTAAAATGAATCATCTATAGGATTTAGCAAAGAAAATACAAATAGTTTTCTTGTGCGGACAAGGCAGGTACCAAAAGCAGGTCGTTATCTTTTCCAGGAAGTTTATAAGTGGAGTCCGGCAACCATAGACAATAGACCAGGGTCCATAGTTGTTAAGACGGGAAACCCAGCGGCCGATATAGCCTGGGGAATTAACCGTGTACCGTTGGGTTTAGCTAAATTAAGAACTGTGGGAAACTGGAAAGAACGTATCGGTGGTAGTGGGAGAGATTAGATTTCATAAAAACTAAATGATCGAGAGTTTAAAGGAAGTTAAAAGAGAGTCTCGGAGAAAGGCAGGCAGGTTGGTGGGGACAAGGATGAAAGTGCTGTAAAGGAAGAATTTTGTTAATTTAAGTAGAGTTTTTTTTTATAAGTAAATTTTAGTAAAGTGCGACGTAAAAGTTTTTGAAATATAAAGTAAGTTTTTTTATGAAGTGTTAGCGCGGAAGTGAACAAGCCAGGATTCCAGGGACTCTTCTGAACTATAACTATATATAAAATATAAAACAAGTTAAATATAAATATAGACAAAAGTTAAGTTATAATATGACGCCCAACGTATTGGCAAGTTAAGTTATAATTTGGCGCCCAACTAGTTGGCAAAGTTAAATAGAAATGGTGAATATAAATCATAAATTAATAAACAAATTTATTAATCTGTTGGCTTAAGTAAGAGTGTTCATTAAGGAAATTTAATAATAACTGTGAACATTATTAAGACTATAGTGAACATTATTAGGGAAGAGACTTTAAATCATGAATAAAGTAGATGAAAAAAATTTGGGTGTGGGGACAGAGAGCAATGTAGGGACTAGTGTAAAGACCGGCATAGATATGGTACAACTGATGCAATTCTTAAGTACAAAGTTCGAAGAGCAGAAGAATAAATTAGACAAAACTACACAAGATTTTAAAAAAAACTTATAGTAAATTAGATGAAAAAATGGATAAACTACACAAGATTTAAAGGCCACTTTAAATAAATTTTATTGGCTACTTTGTTAGCAATGCGTGATTTTCATCATATTTTGATTTATGTGTTCTTTAATGAAATTTAATTAAAAGAAAACTATTCCACTTTTATTGACTTTGTTTACATAATTTTTTTAGAATAAAATTATCTACAAATTGTATTACATATATTAGTGTGTTTTCAACAATAACCTTTTTTGCTTTATCCCAATTTTCACATAAACTATGGGAGATAAGAGTTCTGGGACGGGTTGTATACGTTTTGTCAGTTCATTTTACATAAAACTTATATAATTAACATACTCAATTAACGCCATGAAATTTCAGTGTGTGATAATTTCACTGATTGAGCTGAATTTTAGGTTAAATCTTTGAGTGTATAATTCTACAACGATGCATTTCCGGAACCATATTTATATGAACTTTTTCCATTGTTTTGATGAGAGGAATAAGCTTGTGGAGTGTGGAAGATAAAAATATTGGCAAAACCCCAATACCACAAACACATAGGTCAAATTTTATAAGCTAGCATTTAAGGGCTGCGGGCCTTGGACGAGGAGAGAGTAGATATGCTCGCAGGTCATTTCAAAAACATCAAAGCATGAATTTTCACTGGCTCAAAGGGTTGACTCATTATTTTGTTACATATTCATACTTTTCAATGTATAGCATAAATAGCAACAAATGTAAATAGGCCGTTGACGGAATCGTGCTAATAGGATTGTCTAAGGATAGTCCACGATTTATAGGGCCGATGAGGGATCACGACAATGCCTGATGTTTTCTAGACGACGAATATACAATTTCTACTTGAGAACCAAGTGCCAGCATATTATATTTGACCTGTAGCTAATATTACAAGTTAGACTATCTAAGATTAAACTTTTATGTACATTTCGATGACCATGTCATCATCATCAGAGCATCCTATTACAAAGATACACTCTAGAATACAATAATTTACAAACCAGACCCTCTGATGATGATGAGATGTTACTGAAATCTGAATAAAGGTTAAGTCTTAGGCGACTTGTAATATTAGTTATTTTTGTGGTATCGGATTGTTTTCCATATTTATTTTAATAGATTTTGTTATTGAAATATTGCCATATTTCTTGTCCTGCCGCAAATCGTTCGCCAAGATGCGCTCGGTGTGTTAAAACATGGATCCTTTTATCCGAAACACTACGCGTTGTAGAGTGCAAGACTAGCAAAAGGATGCATTCACCCCCTTGGTTTGACGAGGGTAGCCAGGTAGTGTCTGTCGGCCTCCTCTCATTCTCTCACTATAAAGAGACAGAGGTGTGTTTTCACTCCAGCGGGTAGACCTAGAGCTTTAGGGACGGGCTATGATACTACCTTGCCTTATCTACTACGCAATGTCCCAGTGGCTCGCACAGTAGTGAAGCATTTTTATTCCTTGTCCACCAAATGTAGGCCTATTTTAATTATTATTTATAAAACTATGCCAGAAAGTAATGTTAACACGATCAAAGTCTACCACAACTGTCGATTAAAAGACTCACCAATGATCCTGATAGGATAAAAAATCAAATCAATTGCTTTTAATCAAACCTAACCTAACTTACAACCTCTTCCACTACTTCAACCCCCAAAAGGTGGCTGTGGATGGCTCACGATCCAACCCCTGCTTCTTGACAGGGGTTTATAAACCGCCGCTGGCTCACAGTACGTTTAGCAAGCAGCCAATCCCGAACAAGAATTGAGTTTCGTCACTTCCGGAACTCTAAAAAGGCTCATCTCTGAGCGTTAATGGTTACGCATCGTTAATCGCTACAAGCACATTCGGACAAATGTTAAACTTTACAGATATAAGAGAATTATTTGAACAATAGCAAAGACCTACCGACTTTGCTGCAGCATCTGCTGTGCAACTTGTTGGAATATCACCAGATATAGCGTTAAAATTACCTATTTAGGCCTACTCATAACCTACTCGTGGTGATAGTTGATGTCCCTATATAAGTAATAATTTGGCAAAATGTGTATACGCAAGAACGTTATAGCTTATATTATCCTATAACAAGGGGTTTTCAAACTGAGGGACGAGTAAAAGGTTTTTAGCGGGGAGTGGATAAGGCATTGAAACTGCCTACGGACAGGGGGAATCCTAGAAAAATATTTCTGGATATAAAAAGTGTAAAGTCAAAACGTATAGAAATTTCATTATTTTATTATTATTACATTGGTACGTAAACAAACGGTAAACGGCTATAGCCTACATTTTGTGTATAGATTAGGAGCGCTTAACTCTATCTGTACGAAATTATAACAATTCCATACTAAACGTAAACGGCGAGAATTTAGCCATTTTGTTTAGTTATACTTTTAGCCCTGACTTAGATGGCTTTCTTAATAAGAATCAAGGCTAGGATGGTGAGTCTCTCTGCCCCCATAGTATTAAAAAAAAAATATATATAATAATATATATATATATATTATAACATAAAGTACGAGGCTTTAGATTGAATTAAGTTAGTAGCTAAAATGAATCATCTATAGGATTTAGCAAAGAAAATACAAATAGTTTTCTTGTGCGGACAAGGCAGGTACCAAAAGCAGGTCGTTATCTTTTCCAGGAAGTTTATAAGTGGAGTCCGGCAACCATAGACAATAGACCAGGGTCCATAGTTGTTAAGACGGGAAACCCAGCGGCCGATATAGCCTGGGGAATTAACCGTGTACCGTTGGGTTTAGCTAAATTAAGAACTGTGGGAAACTGGAAAGAACGTATCGGTGGTAGTGGGAGAGATTAGATTTCATAAAAACTAAATGATCGAGAGTTTAAAGGAAGTTAAAAGAGAGTCTCGGAGAAAGGCAGGCAGGTTGGTGGGGACAAGGATGAAAGTGCTGTAAAGGAAGAATTTTGTTAATTTGTGTAGAGTTTTTTTTATAAGTAAATTTTAGTAAAGTGCGACGTAAAAGTTTTTGAAACATAAAGTAAGTTTTTTTATGAAGTGTTAGCGCGGAAGTGAACAAGCCAGGATTCCAGGGACTCTTCTGAACTATAACTATATATAAAATATAAAACAAGTTAAATATAAATATAGACAAAAGTTAAGTTATAATATGACGCCCAACGTATTGGCAAGTTAAGTTATAATTTGGCGCCCAACTAGTTGGCAAAGTTAAATAGAAATGGTGAATATAAATCATAAATTAATATACAAATTTATTAATCTGTTGGCTTAAGTAAGAGTGTTCATTAAGGAAATTTAATAATAACTGTGAACATTATTAAGACTATAGTGAACATTATTAGGGAAGAGACTTTAAATCATGAATAAAGTAGATGAAAAAAATTTGGGTGTGGGGACAGAGAGCAATGTAGGGACTAGTGTAAAGACCGGCATAGATATGGTACAACTGATGCAATTCTTAAGTACAAAGTTCGAAGAGCAGAAGAATAAATTAGACAAAACTACACAAGATTTTAAAAAAAACTTATAGTAAATTAGATGAAAAAATGGATAAACTACACAAGATTTAAAGGCCACTTTAAATAAATTTTATTGGCTACTTTGTTAGCAATGCGTGATTTTCATCATATTTTGATTTATGTGTTCTTTAATGAAATTTAATTAAAAGAAAACTATTCCACTTTTATTGACTTTGTTTACATAATTTTTTTAGAATAAAATTATCTACAAATTGTATTACATATATTAGTGTGTTTTCAACAATAACCTTTTTTGCTTTATCCCAATTTTCACATAAACTATGGGAGATAAGAGTTCTGGGACGGGTTGTATACGTTTTGTCAGTTCATTTTACATAAAACTTATATAATTAACATACTCAATTAACGCCATGAAATTTCAGTGTGTGATAATTTCACTGATTGAGCTGAATTTTAGGTTAAATCTTTGAGTGTATAATTCTACAACGATGCATTTCCGGAACCATATTTATATGAACTTTTTCCATTGTTTTGATGAGAGGAATAAGCTTGTGGAGTGTGGAAGATAAAAATATTGGCAAAACCCCAATACCACAAACACATAGGTCAAATTTTATAAGCTAGCATTTAAGGGCTGCGGGCCTTGGACGAGGAGAGAGTAGATATGCTCGCAGGTCATTTCAAAAACATCAAAGCATGAATTTTCACTGGCTCAAAGGGTTGACTCATTATTTTGTTACATATTCATACTTTTCAATGTATAGCATAAATAGCAACAAATGTAAATAGGCCGTTGACGGAATCGTGCTAATAGGATTGTCTAAGGATAGTCCACGATTTATAGGGCCGATGAGGGATCACGACAATGCCTGATGTTTTCTAGACGACGAATATACAATTTCTACTTGAGAACCAAGTGCCAGCATATTATATTTGACCTGTAGCTAATATTACAAGTTAGACTATCTAAGATTAAACTTTTATGTACATTTCGATGACCATGTCATCATCATCAGAGCATCCTATTACAAAGATACACTCTAGAATACAATAATTTACAAACCAGACCCTCTGATGATGATGAGATGTTACTGAAATCTGAATAAAGGTTAAGTCTTAGGCGACTTGTAATATTAGTTATTTTTGTGGTATCGGATTGTTTTCCATATTTATTTTAATAGATTTTGTTATTGAAATATTGCCATATTTCTTGTCCTGCCGCAAATCGTTCGCCAAGATGCGCTCGGTGTGTTAAAACATCGATCCTTTTATCCGAAACACTACGCGTTGTAGAGTGCAAGACTAGCAAAAGGATGCATTCACCCCCTTGGTTTGACGAGGGTAGCCAGGTAGTGTCTGTCGGCCTCCTCTCATTCTCTCACTATAAAGAGACAGAGGTGTGTTTTCACTCCAGCGGGTAGACCTAGAGCTTTAGGGACGGGCTATGATACTACCTTGCCTTATCTACTACGCAATGTCCCAGTGGCTCGCACAGTAGTGAAGCATTTTTATTCCTTGTCCACCAAATGTAGGCCTATTTTAATTATTATTTATAAAACTATGCCAGAAAGTAATGTTAACACGATCAAAGTCTACCACAACTGTCGATTAAAAGACTCACCAATGATCCTGATAGGATAAAAAATCAAATCAATTGTTTTTAATCAAACCTAACCTAACTTACAACCTCTTCCACTACTTCAACCCCCAAAAGGTGGCTGTGGATGGCTCACGGTCCAACCCCTGCTTCTTGACAGGGGTTTATAAACCGCCGCTGGCTCACCGTACGTTTAGCAAGCAGCCAATCCCGAAAAAGAATTGAGTTTCGTCACTTCCGGTACTCTAAAAAGGCTCATCTCTGAGCGTTAATGGTTACGCATCGTTAATCGCTACAAGCACATTCGGACAAATGTTAAACTTTACAGATATAAGAGGATTATTTGAACAATAGCAAAGACCTACCGACTTTGCTGTAGCATCTGCTGTGCAACTTGTTGGAATATCACCAGATATAGCGTTAAAATTACCTATTTAGGCCTACTCATAACCTACTCGTGGTGATAGTTGATGTCCCTATATATGTAATAATTTGGCAAAATGTGTATACGCAAGAACGTTATAGCTTATATTATCCTATAACAAGGGGTTTTCAAACTGAGGGACGAGTAAAAGGTTTTTAGCGGGGAGTGGATAAGGCATTGAAACTGCCTACGGACAGGGGGAATCCTAGAAAAATATTTCTGGATATAAAAAGTGTAAAGTCAAAACGTATAGAAATTTCATTATTTTATTATTATTACATTGGTACGTAAACAAACGGTAAACGGCTATAGCCTACATTTTGTGTATAGATTAGGAGCGTTTAACTCTATCTGTACGAAATTATAACAATTCCATACTAAACGTAAACGGCGAGAATTTAGCCATTTTGTTTAGTTATACTTTTAGCCCTGACTTAGATGGCTTTCTTAATAAGAATCAAGGCTAGGATGGTGAGTCTCTCTGCCTCCATAGTATTAAAATATATATATATATATATATATATATATATATATATATATTATAACATAAAGTACGAGGCTTTAGATTGAATTAAGTTAGTAGCTAAAAGGAATCATCTATAGGATTTAGCAAAGAAAATACAAATAGTTTTCTAGTGCGGACAAGGCAGGTACCAAAAGCAGGTCGTTATCTTTTCCAGGAAGTTTATAAGTGGAGTCCGGCAACCATAGACAATAGACCAGGGTCCATAGTTGTTAAGACGGGAAACCCAGCGGCCGATATAGCCTGGGGAATTAACCGTGTACCGTTGGGTTTAGCTAAATTAAGAACTGTGGGAAACTGGAAAGAACGTATCGGTGGTAGTGGGAGAGATTAGATTTCATAAAAACTAAATGATCGAGAGTTTAAAGGAAGTTAAAAGAGAGTCTCGGAGAAAGGCAGGCAGGTTGGTGGGGACAAGGATGAAAGTGCTGTAAAGGAAGAATTTTGTTAATTTAAGTAGAGTTTTTTTTTATAAGTAAATTTTAGTAAAGTGCGACGTAAAAGTTTTTGAAATATAAAGTAAGTTTTTTTATGAAGTGTTAGCGCGGAAGTGAACAAGCCAGGATTCCAGGGACTCTTCTGAACTATAACTATATATAAAATATAAAACAAGTTAAATATAAATATAGACAAAAGTTAAGTTATAATATGACGCCCAACGTATTGGCAAGTTAAGTTATAATTTGGCGCCCAACTAGTTGGCAAAGTTAAATAGAAATGGTCAATATAAATCATAAATTAATAAACAAATTTATTAATCTGTTGGCTTAAGTAAGAGTGTTCATTAAGGAAATTTAATAATAACTGTGAACATTATTAAGACTATAGTGAACATTATTAGGGAAGAGACTTTAAATCATGAATAAAGTAGATGAAAAAAATTTGGGTGTGGGGACAGAGAGCAATGTAGGGACTAGTGTAAAGACTGGAATAGATATGGTACAACTGATGCAATTCTTAAGTACAAAGTTCGAAGAGCAGAAGAATAAATTAGACAAAACTACACAAGATTTTAAAAAAAACTTATAGTAAATTAGATGAAAAAATGGATAAACTACACAAGATTTAAAGGCCACTTTAAATAAATTTTATTGGCTACTTTGTTAGCAATGCGTGATTTTCATCATATTTTGATTTATGTGTTCTTTAATGAAATTTAATTAAAAGAAAACTATTCCACTTTTATTGACTTTGTTTACATAATTTTTTTAGAATAAAATTATCTACAAATTGTATTACATATATTAGTGTGTTTTCAACAATAACCTTTTTTGCTTTATCCCAATTTTCACATAAACTATGGGAGATAAGAGTTCTGGGACGGGTTGTATACGTTTTGTCAGTTCATTTTACATAAAACTTATATAATTAACATACTCAATTAACGCCATGAAATTTCAGTGTGTGATAATTTCACTGATTGAGCTGAATTTTAGGTTAAATCTTTGAGTGTATAATTCTACAACGATGCATTTCCGGAACCATATTTATATGAACTTTTTCCATTGTTTTGATGAGAGGAATAAGCTTGTGGAGTGTGGAAGATAAAAATATTGGCAAAACCCCAATACCACAAACACATAGGTCAAATTTTATAAGCTAGCATTTAAGGGCTGCGGGCCTTGGACGAGGAGAGAGTAGATATGCTCGCAGGTCATTTCAAAAACATCAAAGCATGAATTTTCACTGGCTCAAAGGGTTGACTCATTATTTTGTTACATATTCATACTTTTCAATGTATAGCATAAATAGCAACAAATGTAAATAGGCCGTTGACGGAATCGTGCTAATAGGATTGTCTAAGGATAGTCCACGATTTATAGGGCCGATGAGGGATCACGACAATGCCTGATGTTTTCTAGACGACGAATATACAATTTCTACTTGAGAACCAAGTGCCAGCATATTATATTTGACCTGTAGCTAATATTACAAGTTAGACTATCTAAGATTAAACTTTTATGTACATTTCGATGACCATGTCATCATCATCAGAGCATCCTATTACAAAGATACACTCTAGAATACAATAATTTACAAACCAGACCCTCTGATGATGATGAGATGTTACTGAAATCTGAATAAAGGTTAAGTCTTAGGCGACTTGTAATATTAGTTATTTTTGTGGTATCGGATTGTTTTCCATATTTATTTTAATAGATTTTGTTATTGAAATATTGCCATATTTCTTGTCCTGCCGCAAATCGTTCGCCAAGATGCGCTCGGTGTGTTAAAACATCGATCCTTTTATCCGAAACACTACGCGTTGTAGAGTGCAAGACTAGCAAAAGGATGCATTCACCCCCTTGGTTTGACGAGGGTAGCCAGGTAGTGTCTGTCGGCCTCCTCTCATTCTCTCACTATAAAGAGACAGAGGTGTGTTTTCACTCCAGCGGGTAGACCTAGAGCTTTAGGAACGGGCTATGATACTACCTTGCCTTATCTACTACGCAATGTCCCAGTGGCTCGCACAGTAGTGAAGCATTTTTATTCCTTGTCCACCAAATGTAGGTCTATTTTAATTATTATTTATAAAACTATGCCAGAAAGTAATGTTAACACGATCAAAGTCTACCACAACTGTCGATTAAAAGACTCACCAATGATCCTGATAGGATAAAAAATCAAATCAATTGCTTTTAATCAAACCTAACCTAACTTACAACCTCTTCCACTACTTCAACCCCCAAAAGGTGGCTGTGGATGGCTCACGGTCCAACCCCTGCTTCTTGACAGGGGTTTATAAACCGCCGCTGGCTCACAGTACGTTTAGCAAGCAGCCAATCCCGAACAAGAATTGAGTTTCGTCACTTCCGGAACTCTAAAAAGGCTCATCTCTGAGCGTTAATGGTTACGCATCGTTAATCGCTACAAGCACATTCGGACAAATGTTAAACTTTACAGATATAAGAGAATTATTTGAACAATAGCAAAGACCTACCGACTTTGCTGTAGCATCTGCTGTGCAACTTGTTGGAATATCACCAGATATAGCGTTAAAATTACCTATTTATGCCTACTCATAACCTACTCGTGGTGATAGTTGATGTCCCTATATAAGTAATAATTTGGCAAAATGTGTATACGCAAGAACGTTATAGCTTATATTATCCTATAACAAGGGGTTTTCAAACTGAGGGACGAGTAAAAGGTTTTTAGCGGGGAGTGGATAAGGCATTGAAACTGCCTACGGACAGGGGGAATCCTAGAAAAATATTTCTGGATATAAAAAGTGTAAAGTCAAAACGTATAGAAATTTCATTATTTTATTATTATTACATTGGTACGTAAACAAACGGTAAACGGCTATAGCCTACATTTTGTGTATAGATTAGGAGCGCTTAACTCTATCTGTACGAAATTATAACAATTCCATACTAAACGTAAACGGCGAGAATTTAGCCATTTTGTTTAGTTATACTTTTAGCCCTGACTTAGATGGCTTTCTTAATAAGAATCAAGGCTAGGATGGTGAGTCTCTCTGCCCCCATAGTATTAAAAAAAAAAAAAAAATATATATATATATATATATATATATATATATATATATATTATAACATAAAGTACGAGGCTTTAGATTGAATTAAGTTAGTAGCTAAAATGAATCATCTATAGGATTTAGCAAAGAAAATACAAATAGTTTTCTTGTGCGGACAAGGCAGGTACCAAAAGCAGGTCGTTATCTTTTCCAGGAAGTTTATAAGTGGAGTCCGGCAACCATAGACAATAGACCAGGGTCCATAGTTGTTAAGACGGGAAACCCAGCGGCCGATATAGCCTGGGGAATTAACCGTGTACCGTTGGGTTTAGCTAAATTAAGAACTGTGGGAAACTGGAAAGAACGTATCGGTGGTAGTGGGAGAGATTAGATTTCATAAAAACTAAATGATCGAGAGTTTAAAGGAAGTTAAAAGAGATTCTCGGAGAAAGGCAGGCAGGTTGGTGGGGACAAGGATGAAAGTGCTGTAAAGGAAGAATTTTGTTAATTTAAGTAGAGTTTTTTTTATAAGTAAATTTTAGTAAAGTGCGACGTAAAAGTTTTTGAAACATAAAGTAAGTTTTTTTATGAAGTGTTAGCGCGGAAGTGAACAAGCCAGGATTCCAGGGACTCTTCTGAACTATAACTATATATAAAATATAAAACAAGTTAAATATAAATATAGACAAAAGTTAAGTTATAATATGACGCCCAACGTATTGGCAAGTTAAGTTATAATTTGGCGCCCAACTAGTTGGCAAAGTTAAATAGAAATGGTGAATATAAATCATAAATTAATATACAAATTTATTAATCTGTTGGCTTAAGTAAGAGTGTTCATTAAGGAAATTTAATAATAACTGTGAACATTATTAAGACTATAGTGAACATTATTAGGGAAGAGACTTTAAATCATGAATAAAGTAGATGAAAAAAATTTGGGTGTGGGGACAGAGAGCAATGTAGGGACTAGTGTAAAGACCGGCATAGATATGGTACAACTGATGCAATTCTTAAGTACAAAGTTCGAAGAGCAGAAGAATAAATTAGACAAAACTACACAAGATTTTAAAAAAAACTTATAGTAAATTAGATGAAAAAATGGATAAACTACACAAGATTTAAAGGCCACTTTAAATAAATTTTATTGGCTACTTTGTTAGCAATGCGTGATTTTCATCATATTTTGATTTATGTGTTCTTTAATGAAATTTAATTAAAAGAAAACTATTCCACTTTTATTGACTTTGTTTACATAATTTTTTTAGAATAAAATTATCTACAAATTGTATTACATATATTAGTGTGTTTTCAACAATAACCTTTTTTGCTTTACCCCAATTTTCACATAAACTATGGGAGATAAGAGTTCTGGGACGGGTTGTATACGTTTTGTCAGTTCATTTTACATAAAACTTATATAATTAACATACTCAATTAACGCCATGAAATTTCAGTGTGTGATAATTTCACTGATTGAGCTGAATTTTAGGTTAAATCTTTGAGTGTATAACTCTACAACGATGCATTTCCGGAACCATATTTATATGAACTTTTTCCATTGTTTTGATGAGAGGAATAAGCTTGTGGAGTGTGGAAGATAAAAATATTGGCAAAACCCCAATACCACAAACACATAGGTCAAATTTTATAAGCTAGCATTTAAGGGCTGCGGGCCTTGGACGAGGAGAGAGTAGATATGCTCGCAGGTCATTTCAAAAACATCAAAGCATGAATTTTCACTGGCTCAAAGGGTTGACTCATTATTTTGTTACATATTCATACTTTTCAATGTATAGCATAAATAGCAACAAATGTAAATAGGCCGTTGACGGAATCGTGCTAATAGGATTGTCTAAGGATAGTCCACGATTTATAGGGCCGATGAGGGATCACGACAATGCCTGATGTTTTCTAGACGACGAATATACAATTTCTACTTGAGAACCAAGTGCCAGCATATTATATTTGACCTGTAGCTAATATTACAAGTTAGACTATCTAAGATTAAACTTTTATGTACATTTCGATGACCATGTCATCATCATCAGAGCATCCTATTACAAAGATACACTCTAGAATACAATAATTTACAAACCAGACCCTCTGATGATGATGAGATGTTACTGAAATCTGAATAAAGGTTAAGTCTTAGGCGACTTGTAATATTAGTTATTTTTGTGGTATCGGATTGTTTTCCATATTTATTTTAATAGATTTTGTTATTGAAATATTGCCATATTTCTTGTCCTGCCGCAAATCGTTCGCCAAGATGCGCTCGGTGTGTTAAAACATCGATCCTTTTATCCGAAACACTACGCGTTGTAGAGTGCAAGACTAGCAAAAGGATGCATTCACCCCCTTGGTTTGACGAGGGTAGCCAGGTAGTGTCTGTCGGCCTCCTCTCATTCTCTCACTATAAAGAGACAGAGGTGTGTTTTCACTCCAGCGGGTAGACCTAGAGCTTTAGGGACGGGCTATGATACTACCTTGCCTTATCTACTACGCAATGTCCCAGTGGCTCGCACAGTAGTGAAGCATTTTTATTCCTTGTCCACCAAATGTAGGTCTATTTTAATTATTATTTATAAAACTATGCCAGAAAGTAATGTTAACACGATCAAAGTCTACCACAACTGTCGATTAAAAGACTCACCAATGATCCTGATAGGATAAAAAATCAAATCAATTGCTTTTAATCAAACCTAACCTAACTTACAACCTCTTCCACTACTTCAACCCCCAAAAGGTGGCTGTGGATGGCTCACGGTCCAACCCCTGCTTCTTGACAGGGGTTTATAAACCGCCGCTGGCTCACCGTACGTTTAGCAAGCAGCCAATCCCGAACAAGAATTGAGTTTCGTCACTTCCGGAACTCTAAAAAGGCTCATCTCTGAGCGTTAATGGTTACGCATCGTTAATCGCTACAAGCACATTCGGACAAATGTTAAACTTTACAGATATAAGAGGATTATTTGAACAATAGCAAAGACCTACCGACTTTGCTGTAGCATCTGCTGTGCAACTTGTTGGAATATCACCAGATATAGCGTTAAAATTACTTATTTAGGCCTACTCATAAGCTACTCGTGGTGATAGTTGATGTCCCTATATAAGTAATAATTTGGCAAAATGTGTATACGCAAGAACGTTATAGCTTATATTATCCTATAACAAGGGGTTTTCAAACTGAGGGACGAGTAAAAGGTTTTTAGCGGGGAGTGGATAAGGCATTGAAACTGCCTACGGACAGGGGGAATCCTAGAAAAATATTTCTGGTTATAAAAAGTGTAAAGTCAAAACGTATAGAAATTTCATTATTTTATTATTATTACATTGGTACGTAAACAAACGGTAAACGGCTATAGCCTACATTTTGTGTATAGATTAGGAGCGCTTAACTCTATCTGTACGAAATTATAACAATTCCATACTAAACGTAAACGGCGAGAATTTAGCCATTTTGTTTAGTTATACTTTTAGCCCTGACTTAGATGGCTTTCTTAATAAGAATCAAGGCTAGGATGGTGAGTCTCTCTGCCCCCATAGTATTAAAAAAAAAAAAAATATATATATATATATATATATATATATATATATATATATATATATATATATATTATAACATAAAGTACGAGGCTTTAGATTGAATTAAGTTAGTAGCTAAAATGAATCATCTATAGGATTTAGCAAAGAAAATACAAATAGTTTTCTAGTGCGGACAAGGCAGGTACCAAATGCAGGTCGTTATCTTTTCCAGGAAGTTTATAAGTGGAGTCCGGCAACCATAGACAATAGACCAGGGTCCATAGTTGTTAAGACGGGAAACCCAGCGGCCGATATAGCCTGGAGAATTAACCGTGTACCGTTGGGTTTAGCTAAATTAAGAACTGTGGGAAACTGGAAAGAACGTATCGGTGGTAGTGGGAGAGATTAGATTTCATAAAAACTAAATGATCGAGAGTTTAAAGGAAGTTAAAAGAGAGTCTCGGAGAAAGGCAGGCAGGTTGGTGGGGACAAGGATGAAAGTGCTGTAAAGGAAGAATTTTGTTAATTTAAGTAGAGTTTTTTTTTATAAGTAAATTTTAGTAAAGTGCGACGTAAAAGTTTTTGAAATATAAAGTAAGTTTTTTTATGAAGTGTTAGCGCGGAAGTGAACAAGCCAGGATTCCAGGGACTCTTCTGAACTATAACTATATATAAAATATAAAACAAGTTAAATATAAATATAAACGAAAGTTAAGTTATAATATGACGCCCAACGTATTGGCAAGTTAAGTTATAATTTGGCGCCCAACTAGTTGGCAAAGTTAAATAGAAATGGTCAATATAAATCATAAATTAATAAACAAATTTATTAATCTGTTGGCTTAAGTAAGAGTGTTCATTAAGGAAATTTAATAGTAACTGTGAACATTATTAAGACTATAGTGAACATTATTAGGGAAGAGACTTTAAATCATGAATAAAGTAGATGAAAAAAATCTGGGTGTGGGGACAGAGAGCAATGTAGGGACTAGTGTAAACACCGGAATAGATATGGTACAACTGATGCAATTCTTAAGTACAAAGTTCGAAGAGCAGAAGAATAAATTAGACAAAACTACACAAGATTTTAAAAAAAACTTATAGTAAATTAGATGAAAAAATGGATCAAACTACACAAAATTTAAAGGCCACTTTAAATAGTAAACTAGATGAATTTAATGACAAATTATTTAAAATAATTAATAAAGATAACGAAATCAATAAAGAAGTTAAAGAATAAATTAATGATAATTTAGTTAAGAACAATGAAGACTTTAAAGAAGAATTTAATGATGTATTAGTTAAGGACAAGGAATAATTGAATTATGAAAGCTTAGAATTAAACAATAAAATTGATACAACACAAACGAAATTAGCGGACGAGGAATTAATTTGTGAAGATCAACAACTAAAACAAGCGGAAGATTTAAACATACTAAAAATTAACCCGGGACAATGTATTACTGACAACATTGAGTTAAAAAAGTTATACGACCACCGTAAACAAAACAAAAATCATTTGACGTCTGTAGAAATTCGAAAAAGACCTATCAACATGTTAGAGAACGTCGAACAAAATTTATTGCATGTTCAAGGGATATCAAAGGAAGTAATAATTAAGAAATTCGCACGACCATTTGATCCAAATGTTACAGCAACTGTAATCACTAGAGGAATAAAAACTAAAAGTGCATTCTTCAACCTAGTTACAGAATCTAACTTTCAACAAAAGGAACACTTTCTGTTAACATCACACCATAGTTAAGGCCAATTAAGTCAAAGACACGGGATTAGACAACGGTATGAAATTAATAGTTTAGTGACGGAATCAAACCAGCCAAGTGCAATTAATGAAAACCCATCAGAGCCAGGTCAAATTTGCTGTAGAAACAAAAATACCCCATTTGAGCGAGGAAAACACCTGCAAGACTCAAGTACAATGATCTCGGAAGGACAGTGCGACCCTTTGTTGTAAATAACCAAACTCATATAATACTTCTTGATTGATAAAAATAATAATAATAATATTTGTGCTACGAAAAAAAATAATAAACAACGAATAACGAACTTAAATTTAATAAACTGCCCAAAGGGGAAATTGAATTAGGTAGTGATAAAATTTTATTTAGCTAAACAAGTAAAATGAATTGTAAAATTTTCATATTTAAATTTAAAGAAAGATTGTTAATTTGTATGTTGTGATTTATAATTATGGAATATTTGATGAGAGAAATGATTTACACAATTTTTCTAATATAAATGGGAGAATAATTATATTGTTTAGTGTAACTAATTAAAATCGAGGTTAATTGAGAAGTTATAACAGTATTACAATTATAAACCATTTAGGAACGTATGCATATTAATTTTAACTTCTTAATAAACTTGTAAGGCTTTCAATTAAGTTACTTCATCTGTCAGCAATTTTGTAATAGTTTTAAGTAAGACACTGTCAACTAAAACATTTAATCACTAAAACATTTCACAAAACTGAGTAAATTTAATTTATAATTATAGCATTATATTTGCGACACTTTGTTTTGGTTAGTATTAATAATATTTAACAGTTGAATTATTTTATTCAGTTTAATAATTAATTATGCAGCATATTGAATGGCATGTTTTAAAATTTGTAAAATAATGATAATTGACTGTTAGTGATTTTAATATGTAATTTTAGCTAAACGCAATTGCTTGTTTGTTTTATTTAAAATGAATCTTAACCCTGTCACAAAATACTCGTCTTAGTAAAAGAAATTAATATTCTCCCTTTTGGTAATAAACGTTATTAAGTTGGTTATATTTGTATTAGAAATTTAAGATTGGGTGAAGAATTTAAAGAAAATTGTTCTTTATGTCATAGCATTCAAATATTGTAAACAGCAAATTCTTAGAAATTTATGAAGGGCCCTACGAAGTTAAGAAATGTCTATTCTGAAGTTAATAGCAGTTACCAACTTACTTCCATAATTAATAGTAAACTTAAGGGTAATTTTAATTGTAGAAAGTTAAAAAGGTATCACATACCCATATTAAGTAATTAAATAATTGTATAAAAGATTTTAGATTTTCATGCATAAATAATTAATGGTTAGGATCATATGATGAACAATGGCATTGTGAACTTTCACATTTAATTTTAAAGAAAGAGTATTAATTTGTATGATGTGATCTGTAATTATGTAATATTTATAAGTGAAATGATCTAGGATATAAGAGGTTTAACTATAGTAAAATTAAATGTATTAGAAATTTAAGATTGGTGAAGAATTTAAAACAAATTGTTCTTTGATGTCAGCATTCAAATATTGTAAAATTTAAATTTAAGAAATCAAAGAAAATTATTTTAAAATTCTGGGGACTCTATAACATAAAGTACGAGGCTTTAGATTGAATTAAGTTAGTAGCTAAAATAAATCATCTATAGAATTTAGCAAAGAAAATACAAATAGTTTTCTAGTGCGGACAAGGCAGGTACCAAAAGCAGGTCGTTATCTTTTCCAGGAAGTTTATAAGTGGAGTCCGGCAACCATAGACAATAGACCAGGGTCCATAGTTGTTAAGACGGGAAATCCAGCGGCCGATATAGCCTGGGGAATTAACCGTGTACCGTTGGGGTTAGCTAAATTAAGAACTGTGGGAAACTGGAAATAACGTATCGGTGGTAGTGGGAGAGATTAGATTTCATAAAAACTAAATGATCGGGAGTTTAAAGGAAGTTTGGAAGATAGTTTCGAAAAAGGCAGGCAGGTTGGTGGGGACAAGGATGGAAGTGTTGTAAAGGAAGATTTTGTTAATTTAAGTAGAGTTTTTTTATAAGTAAATTGTAGTAAAGTGCGACGTAAAAGTTTTTGAAATATAAAGTAAGTTTTTTTATCAAGTGTTAGCGTGGAAGTGAACAAGCCAGGATTCCAGGGACTCTACAGAAAAATAAGTAAATTTCGAAATAAGTGTAGCCAACAGACATCTATCTTTTAGTTCAAAACAAATTTTTAATTTCATCAAAAATTTATAAAAATAATTCTAGTCACCATTTCTAATTTAAAGCAAAGTTCCCATAATAGCGACCCCGAGAGCAAGACTAAAATTTTAATACCGTTTTTTTTGTTATTCTATCAGAATCTAAAGCCTCAGAAGTCAACCTTTATTATTGTAGTTTAGTTAAGACATCAAGCCTGTCACTGTACAATATTAATATAAATTAGAATAATGTGTAGAGAATAAATGCAAGTGATGGTGAAAAATTGATAAGATTGTTAATTCTTTTATAAACATGAAGGTGTGACTTCAATAGATAAGGTAATTAAAATTCTAATTTAAAATTAATTTTAATTATAATAAAAGTTAAGTGATAATATGACGCCCAACGTATTGGCAAGTTAAGTTATAATATATATATAGTATTGTCATAGTTACTTTTCTATCATAGTTTCACATTAAAAAGGAGAAAAGTGGCACATAATAAATTTATGATCCTGCCTATGCTCGAGAGAGGTTATCCTTGAGCATAGAGAACAATACTCAATAACAAGGCTCTATCAAGACTAAACATTCTACAAAAACAATGACGTGGTTCAGTAAGCACATGTCACATCAGTCTACCCGCTGGTACGCCTACGTGAGCTCCGTCTGTAGGCAGCTTCATTGCCTCATCTTCGTCTGCCTCTCATAAAAGCTTCTATGGCCTTCAGACCAATGCTGATTGACTTTATCAAATAACCTTAAACACTGTGAGACAACAGAATTGCTTAATATAAGAAACAATAACACAAACTCTTTACGTTAAGCACCAAAATTTGAACTACAAATAATAAATTAGAGCTAAAATTTTTCGCAAACGAATGAAATGAAATTATAAACATTAATTTTATAATAAACAGTAACAGGCCTTCATTGTTTACATTTAACACCAAATTTTCAAATATGCCTACAAGTAACAAATTGGAGCTAATAGACTAATTTTCAACGAAAATATGATTCTATGAATTTTTCATTCAATTTTTATATCTTATTATTTTTGTACTTTATTATTATTAAAAACCATTTTAAATGTCAAATGAATACACATTAAAAAATTATATTCAGTTGAAATCAGTTCTTAAAACGTATCAGAAGCAGCTAAGGATGCTTTCATTTCAACAATAGATTAAAAATACATAGTCTAACTTATTATTACAGTTCGGCCTATATTGAATTAATTGTATTGAGATTTATCAAAATTTAAATAAATTAATATATCTATGAATTGATCAAAAATATTTAATAATAAACTTATTACGTAAAAATGTTCTATAAATATTGTAACATAACCTACGTTTTAGTACAGTTAAACAGTTGCTAATACAACAACTATAACCTATAAAATAAAATCAGTTGATGTATGAAATCATATGTTATTTAATTCACTTGAGGTGACTCATACCTAAACCTGATGAGAATTATACTGTGAAATTGTATCTTTATGTCCATCCAATTAGATTTTGTAGGTGTTGCTATAGAAGTTTTCATTTCAAAAACCATTACTTAATGATATTTTTCAGCATATTCGTTTCCCACTAGATCAGTGCATTATTCAATACTGCGAGGGGCTAGGGGGCAAATGCCCAGGAGCCCTGACATATTAGTGTTTTTTTACTGCGGAAAATAATTACTCGTGTGCCGGATTTCATGAAAGAAATATAAAACAATTTTACCAATAAAGTATAAAAATTACAATTTAGAATTTTTCAAGCTTTTAATGGCAAAGTAGGCTTATTAAATGAAATGTTGTATTTAAGTTACACAAAATGAATTGTCTTAGTCGCTGTAAACGAATGGCAGTTTATTTTAACAAGACTAAACGGGTCGCATTCAAATGAACAAGGTGTCAAATAATCAAGGTATACGCAAATTTCAAATGAACAATGTGCGCGATGACCAACTAATCAAGGTGCACGACTTTCAATTAAACAAGTTACACGCATTTCAACTAATCAATGTGTCAAATAATCGTTCTCCGTTCCAAGTTACGCGCATTTCAACTAATCAATGTGTCAACTAATCAGGGTCTGTTCCAACTTACGCGCATTTCAAATAATCAAAGTGCACGAAGACCAACTAAACAAGGCCTGTTGCGGGTTATCGTATTGCCGCTCCGCAGGCGTTCACTGCACAACTCCTTTAAATTCATAAACGGTAAGTAACCTTTCATTATTATTATTTCTGTAAATATTTAAAGAGTGTGTAGTTACAAAACTAATCTAGTATTAAGATGCAAGTAATATTCGTAGTTTTAAAACTAATTAATACATAATTAGTAAATCTAAAGTAATCTTAGTCTTTGAAAAGTAGTTTGTAATAATACTTTTAATTCTTCAAAATACTACGGTTTAAACTTATTGTTATTTAAATAATTGTAATGTAGCAATTTTTGGTTATAGCATAGCTCATGAAAGTGTCTTATTATGTCTCTAAATATTTAAACATCGTGTTGAGTAACAGTGTAGTTAGTATTTACAAAACGATAATAATTTTAGTGTTCATCATTCAAAACTCTTCTATATTTAACATCATATTGACGCATAATTAAGAAATCAAAAGTAATCTTTCTCTTTGTAAAATAGTTATTTTTGTAACCTATATTTTTGTAATATACAAATATTGTCCATATTCATTTGTCAACTTAAAAACAATACATAAAGAGTCAAATCCGTTAATTATATTTTAGATGGCATTTAAAATAAATGTATTTGTTAAGAATTTAATTAGGTAAATATTTTAAAACCTAATTCTGAAAAATAGAAACACTATAATCAAACAGTGTGTGTCATTAGACAGGTTTCAAAATACTACGGTATACATTTATGATAATGTAAGTAATACAGCAATAACTTTCGACTTGGTTATAGCATAACTTATAAAGTATGTTATTACAATTGTAAATATTTAAACATCGTGTTGAAGGAAAGTGTAATTACAGAACGATAAGTAATATGATACAAGTTATTATTTTTCAAACGTTTCTTAAAAGTTTTCTACATATAACATTATATTGACTCTTAATTAATACATCGAAAGTAATCTTTCTCTTTGCAAAATAGTTTTTAAGACTCTCTACATTTGTAACATACCAATATTGTTCATATTAATTTTTCAACTTACAAATACAAAGAGTGAAATAATAGGAAGTAATTATTAGAAAAATAACTATTGTAATATGTATGTATATATTTTTTTGCTAACTATATTGTTGGTGTCTATTGGAATATATTTCTTTGTTAAACATTTTATTAGGTAAATATTTAAAGAATTAATTCTCAAAAACAGAAACAATATATTCAAATACCGTGTGTCATTAGATTGATTCCATTATCATTAATATACTGTATGCCTAAGACAATGTAAAATGTAATTATATGTAAAATTATATGATAATTTTCAATTTGAAAAATCATTTAATTTAGTTAAGGTGATGTAATAGGATAGTAAGTAGGCTTAATTACTTCTTACATTGGCAATATGTTATAATAAAAGAATCGATAAAATTTCATAAAGGTGTAGATTTGTAAAGCAGTTTAATAAAATCCACTACCTTATAAAAAGACTATGATATTCCTTTGGTTACTAATGCCCTGACCATGTCTTGAATGTGTTAGAGAAACGTCCTATTAAAGTTGTGGGGGGAAAAAGCACTTCTCCGTTATCTTACAGGCTGTAAAGTTTATTGTTAACTTTCAGCCATGGAATTTTTTTGTTTTGTATTGTATTTTCAAAGGCATGGTTTATACGGCCTGTCAGTCAACGTGAAACAAAGGGCGTAACAGCTGGCTCCAAAGAAAAAGGGGCATGAATGTCATCAGGTTTGTTTACTTACCCCATAAATATCTATCTGTCAGCAGAGGTTTTTCGTATTTCAAATTCAGTGTTGTGTTGAGAAGCGTTTGTTACAGACCATACCAACTTATTTGGGGTACGTTTTATTGGAATTGTGAAATAAGTTTATAATAGCGGTTTACATGCGTATAAACTATTACATTTAGTTTCTTTTATCAGTTGTATTAACTGTGTTTGCTTTAAATTAGTTGAAAAACAAAACGTTAATTGTGTTAAGTTACTAAAGCATGAAACGGACCAAAAAGGTAATTATAAACGGTTTACATATTTTTTTAGTTCAATTATTCCATGTAGCAATTAAAATTAACAAGTCTTTCAGTAATACAATAAGCCTCAAATAGTTAAAGTTGTGATAAAATATATAAAATATTGATACTGTTTCCAAATTACAAAAAGGCTTGTTCAAAAACTATGTCCTGTAATTATTGTTTTTCCATAAATGTAATTAAAGTTTTTGCTAAAATCCCACACCCTATATTCTATATACGAAATCGTTCGTTTCATATGAGGGCTATAGCATAGTTCTATCCGCATGTACTTAGCTATTTTCTGTTGAAATTTTTATTTAATCTCAAAAGTTTATTTCCATTAAAAAATCTTTATTTCGAGGGAACTAATAAATTACACACAAAAACACATAATTCAAAAATTGACAAGTAAAGGAAATATTATATTCCATGTTTGATATTGCTATTTCCTAAATCTCAGATGTCTACAATGAAAAGAAAAATACTCATTCACAGATATTTAATTTCTAACTGTTGAGTCAACCTGATAATGTGTAAACGTCAAATGACATTATTTAAATAAACATTACCATCACTGATACATTGAAATTAAATTTTTGATCACATATCACTAGTTGTGAGTTCAAATCTTTAATAAGGCAGGCAAAATATTTGCATTGATAATAATATTAAACATTACAAAAAATTACTGTTTAATGTTAAGACGTTGCATATTTAAGATATTTTAAAGATGTTCATTACAATATTAGTTATTCATTTTAAAAAAACTTCCAAGAGATATTTCTTACGATACACCCGTTCCAAAAACATCGGTTATCATAATCATACTCAAACCATTCATTTAACCATGTAAATTGGTTGTCTATGCTGAAACATCTGTGAGCATCAGGTTATTTTTTTTTTTTTTTTTTGTAGTTACTGTGTAGGCAGTGAAAGTATTAAAAAAACGAAGTATTTTCTATTAAAGTGATCTAAAACCATTGCGTTTGAACTCGAAGTGTAAAATATCAGTACTAGTATTAAATTCCTCTTGTAATATTTCAGTCCAACAATCACACAAGTAGGGTAAAATTTTACTTTTATTACCATAATTTCCATATTCATTAAAAACGCATTTAGAGCATAATATGGCCTACTCAATACTTGAAATGAATCTCCTCTAATTCACTAATCACATCCAATTCTCATTAATATAAAGATAAAATGATACAATAATTTTTCTTTTTTCCAAACACTAGTCAATCTTCTATGATTAATAAATAGTATGAATCATTACATATAATCTGTGCATGGCATGTGAAATAGATGTCTGGTCACTGAACAAATGTAATAAATATTTAGTTGATTCCATCATCATGTGAGCTACTAGTTTTCACCAAACAATTAGAAGTATTTATAATTATATTTGTTGACACATGTCCCGAAACGACCGTCCTCAACAAATATAAGTAAGTGCTACTTTAGGAAAGTTTATAAATACTTAAATTGTTTAGTTAAATGTATTAAATGTTAGGAAAAAATAAATTATTAAAAGAAATATTACATGAGAAGTAGTTGAAACCAATGTGACAATATAATACGTCAAAATAAATTCCTTATGAAAATATTAAGAGGTCGAATGAATTAGGTAAGTATTGCAATAGGAATTTTTAAATGTCTTGGTAATCTTTAACACTTACCTGCTGTTAAACCTACATACAGTTTGAAGCAAATATTTTTGGTTTGTACCACAGTTCATAAGTGTACCTTACTTAAGTTTCAAAACTTACTACAGCCTGTCACTTTATTGTCAATGTATTACATACTAAAAAAATAATTTAATAATAATCATAAACCATTGTTTAAGTGATTAATTTAATAAGATTTAGTTACAAATATATTCATAAATTTTATGTCTAGTTGTCATTGTTGACAGCTATGGTAACTATCTACTTTATGTTGTACGTTATTATAGTAATTAGTAATGGATAGGTGATCATGTTCTTAGGGATGAGTGTAAATGAAACTACAGGACCTCCAATTTGAAAACTTTTTAATAAATTGTCTTTTAAAATTCCTTGGCAGTGGCTAAATAATTACTAATAGTCAACATTTTCTTGATACAAAATTACATGAAATCGATCACTTGTTTACAAAACATATGTTAAATGTAATTGTGGGGATAATACTTGACCAAGATTGCATATTCTCCAATTTCTCCTTAACAACATGAAACTTGAAGAAATTGTTTTTTTTTAATTTTTCCAACTAACATAAAAACAACCCACCCATAGTAATATGTGTTAACATTATAATCCCTTTAACACAACACTGCACTGAACAACTCTAAAATTAAAAAATTTAAACACATTGCATAGTCGATAATTGCATAAAAACTGTCTATAAATTTCTTATATTTTACCTGTTGTAATTGTTCGCAGGCCATACAAAAGCACATCAAGGCTTACAAGGATTACTTATATGTGGGAGTTGCTAAACAATTCATAAATAGCTAAACAATATTGTAATAATATAATATTACATTTAATCGATCACTTATAAAATACAGTTTAAATGTGATGCTTGAGGTAAGGTATTACTTTATCAAGAATGCATCACCTTGGATGTTTCCCTAATGATTAGTATAATTTTAATCTTTATGACATAAAATTAGTAAATTTTCTCTTGTGAGTAATTATAAATTGTTTTTTTCTGAAAAACATTAATACAACCTCACACATATTAAAATGTGTTAACCCATGCCAACTGTAACCTTATCCCAACACACGTTGCCCTGAAGTAAAATGAAATAAAAAAATATTAATACAATGCGTAGTCTAGAATTGCATTGTAAACTGTCTACGATTCTAGTTATATTTTAGCCTATGTAATGTATCATTATATTGTAGTATGAGCTGTATCATTTCCTTTTTTCGGTTTTGTTTTACTCACATGTCGATAATAACACTTACTTTTTTATTAGTCCGACTTTATGAATTGAGTTAATTGCGACTACAGGCGCTTCTTTGGCAACACAAGTTTAAAGGGACAAATCACTTGGACAGGATATTATTACAGAAGGGCGTTTTGTTGGTATTTAAAAGGAGTGATAGATAATAAATCGCATTAACTTATAACAAACATATTTATAAACAAAGCCTTACTGTTTACTGCTCCTCTCAAGTTCGGCCTAGAAATAATATTTGTTGGGGTGATAGAACCCAACCATAGATTCAGTACTATAACAACTAACAGTACTACAATGTTTATATTACCTCTTGAATTTTGTCGTCTATTGCGTTCAGTTAAACTCAATTAATCACTTTAACTTTCATAAATCCAAAGGTTGGATAGTCATAAACTAATGTTTAAGTGATTAATCTATATTACATTAATAAATTAGTTACAGGCTATTAACTCAGACGATAACAGTCCGTATTATTATTTTATTAGCAATGTCACCTAGCCCTGACCGGTATTTACAAACCCCCAGTAACGGGTGTCTAAACTACAACCGTTTTAGAGCTACATTGTAGAAAAACAAATTCTAGACTACAAGATTTTTTCAACAAATTTAAATGAAATTTTATCGCATATAGTTTTGTAATAAATGAACTTGCAATTAAATGTTATTATAATTTTTTACCAGTTACACATGTATAACTACATATTTATTTAAAAATATGTATGTGCTTAGTTTCATATAGTTTGGATTTTATAAAGATGATAACTGGCTAAACTTTTTAATTACATTCAAATATAATGCAGCATATTTTGAGCAAATCTCTTTTATGTGTAGTCAAAGTATTGAAATTAACTTAATTAATTTATAAACACAAACTTTCATCTTAGCCTCCGGCTACAGTTTAAATAAAGGTTTTTATTATATAATTTATCTCGGCGTTTATATGTAAGTACCAAAAATTGTTATCATTCATACGATTGAAATACATATTTCTAAAATGGATATAATTCTATACACACACACAAAAATATAGGCCTACTAATAATTGTTGTATTGGTGGAAACGTGGTTTGCAAGCTAAGTCGCCTCACTGTTATTTGTACATTGACCGCGAGCTGTTTATGTTTGGAGAGATAAGAGTGGAATGCTCACAGCATCTGCGTTTACAGAAACCCTAGTTAAGTTAAGACTCTTACCAGACTATATCTAGGAATTCATTTGATTAACACATTGTAAACTTTAAAGTATATTTCAGTGTGCATTTAGGTTCAGTAACATTTACATATTATGAAATAATTTTTACAATAAATTTCAAGACCTCTCAATTATAACTAACCTTGGGAAATAAAGCGATTCAAATTTTTGTGGGTATAATATGCCTATGATTAAATAGGTCTTCGGAGTAGGAAAATATTACTTTGTTTTTTCGTAACTTGAAATTATACAGTAGGAATTTTTTTGGTAAGTCGATTCTTTTTTTTTTTTAATTTTCATTTATTATTTTTTGTAGTTATGAATTTTAATCTTTATCTCAATTAGAATCGAAATCCGTTTCATGCCGTTGAATATGTTAGCAAATTTTCCACTATTTATCTATGCAAATTTTGTATATTTATATCCCTCCTATAAACAAGTTGGATGATCGTTGTTCATTTAATTTAAATGTAGAATATGATGAATTCCACACACACACACACACACACACACACACACACACACACACACACACACACACACACACACACACACACACACACACACACACACACACACACACACACACACACACACACACACACACACACACACACACACACACACACACACACACACACACACACACACACACACACACACACACACACACACACACACACACACACACACACTGCAACGTCCCCCCACCTCCTCACCTCTACCGTCCCTACCACCGCATCTCCACGCGGTCGTCTGCTTGCGTTGTTTAAATCCTTTCTTGCAGAATACTAGAATTTAATTGTTTACAAGAAAACATATTTATAAACAACCAAACCTCTGCCTATCACCCTGCTGGTAAAACCGTGCTAAACTCCCAGAGTTAAGTGTATGTTTCCTGCTCGTAGGGTCAAGCCCACAACAAGCCTATTCCCGCTGACTACTATGTAAAATACATATAAACCCTCCTCAATAAGTTTATCTAAGGTGTATGGTCTCAGTATAGTCACACATGTCAAATTAATAGTCAGCTGGAAAGAAACACATTTAGAATAATACACATAATAAACACAGAGACTTACCACCTGATGATGATCTGCAGAACCAGCAAGGGAACGTGCAAAATATGATTGTGTTTAAAAATACCTATTTTAAAAGGCTCCTGTGTCCTCTTAAACACAATCTGCCAGTAGATAAATCTCTGGACTTTTATTACAAAAAACCAACTAATCTTTAGACTAGCTCATGAAATTAGTAGAGAGAAACTCTTTAAAACATTAGGCTTTATCTATTGCCATTTAATGAAATTTAATTAAATTTGTTTACTGATTTGATAATCATTTTTATATTAGTTGGAAAAAGCTAAACAGTTTTTATTGGTTATTTGACACAGGATGGAATGCAAATAATCTTGATTTTTATGACATATTTAACTCTATTTATTGAAATAAAAAGAAAATTTATCCTTCAAAGTATTACACAATTATATTAGCAAAACAATTCACTGAGTTACTTCTTGTTTCTTATGCTTTAAAAAATTATACTTTGCATATAGATTTATTACATTTACATTAACATAAAATCATTTTCAAAATTACACATAATAATATTTCATCTCCTATATGGAATTGGTAAATTCATAACTTATGACCTTTAATTTTTAAATTTATAATATTCGAGAATTTCTCATTTTCTTTAAGTAAACGGCTTATGGCCAAAAACCTTTTGTAATTTTAATATTCATTATTTTAAATATTCTGAGCACACAAATTCATTTACTTAGCATACAATTCATTAAAATTTTATAAAGAGTGAAGTCATTGTTTTAAGCTTGCAAATTTGTTTGAATTTAATAAAATTAACTAACTAAATTTGACGTGACTGATTTCGAATAAAGAAAATGACTTGCCAAAGATGTTCTTGCCGGTCCTTGGGGTCCCTCGTCTGGATTCCCTGGTCCTTGGACACCGGAAGTCGCCATCCCTGGTTCGTCGGTGGTGGTTTCCCTCTATTCGAGCGTCCTGGAGGCTGAGTCTGGAGCCTTCATCCTTGGTGGTCCTGGATGTCGAAAGCGCTGAGGTTATTGTCCATCTGGCCTGCTGACGGTCTCTACTCGCGGTCCAGCATAGCGTCCCGCGGCACCTCGTGTTAGAAAATTTTTACAGACTGTCTCTAAAGGCTTAGAGACCAAGTATATATAGCGGTGAATTTCACCTACCGCACCCCGCCTGCAAGTTTGCTATCGCTCGATTTATTCCTTGTACAGGCAAGTCGGGCAACGAAACTGTTTTAGCTTGCATAGTTTGATAATTAATTTTAGAACACTGAAAAATGTCTATTTTATTTAAACGGCTGTAACTTTTTTGTTTCTTAAGTTTTTTGAATTCTGTTTTCTTTAATGTTCATTCTAGGTTATTGTGGTTCTTTTGAAATGTCGATGAAAGTTCTACGTGGTTTGGTTCGAAAAATAGCTTTTTTAGGCACTTAGAATTTTTTCGCTTCACTCTCGATGTTCAAATTTAGTTAGTTATTACAAATTTATTTTATAACATTCTTTAATTTAGCTTAACTATTCTATTTACTGTTTTATTTAATTTTTCCCTCTTTATTAATTGTATAATTCCCTACTTGATTATTTTAAAAACAGCTTTATTTCTAAAAAACAGGAAATTACTTATTTCCCACTTGCGACGGTCCTTCACCCCGTTGCAATTTCCCCGTTTGAGAGGTTAAAAATGTTTTACTTTGTTAAAATGTTTTTTACCAATTCCTTATCTTATTATTACTTAAACTATCTTATTCTATTACAAAATTTTCTTATTATTATTCTCTTGTCTCTTGAGAAGTTTTCACCCTGAAACACTTCAAACACAAGTCAATTAGCAATTATTAGTCACTTTTGTTTACACTAACTTTTATTTTGTCAAATTACACATTATTCACTACACTAATGGCTGTCATTTCCTTTATATATTTACCACGTCAATTTTATTTTATACTAGTTATGGCTTTAAAAACAATGACTTGCAATTAAAAACCTAACTAATCTTACAATACTATTTTTTAAACATATTCCTTTCATATCTTAACTATTACGTATTATTGTGTCAGCTGTGGAAGTACAGTTTATCAAGTTTAATTTGTTTATTTTCCGATAAACCTTCCGTAGCGGCTAACTATTGCGTGGATTCCACATTCCAAACTACCTGGCAAGGTCAATGAGCTGGCTTGTAAACATTTTAATGACAACAACAATTCGACTTATCATATTTAATGGAACGAACCTTGCTTTTCAAATTCTCTATCTTTAGATTGTACAGTTTATAAAACTGGCTTGTGTCTAGATTATCGAAGTCCACTTGATAAATTTCGATTGCTTCTGATTTTAATGCAAAGTTTCTTAGTGTTATGACCTTGATCGTTAGTACACAAGTTTTCTTGTTCTATATTGTACAGTGATAGTCTGATCTAACGACCCACTATTTCATGCACAGAAATTTCTTGTTTGATTTTGCAAAAGTCTGTCCGCGTATTTGTTGTACAAGTCATTAAGATTCGCCTGCTATCTTCCTGATTGTTGTTTGATTTGACCCGCTTGTTTGATTTAAGCAGTGGATGTAGCTCGGCAATGTTTGCTCAATATACACAAAGACTTTCTGAATAATACTTTTGTAATGTTGATTTAGTTATTAAATAGTTTGTTTTAGATTTTAACATTCGTCCCTTTACAAATAAGTAGCTAATCTTAAAGTCTTATTCAACTACTGCTTATTCTTGTTTTTACATTAAATCAGTTTATTAATCATCCTGACAATTTGATTCCTGCCTAACTTAGCTTATCGCTCGCGTACTGGTTCTATTACTGAACAACATTCTAATTTGGCATTTCCGTATTTTTATTATAATCAGTGTAAAGATCACATTGTAAAATCCCTTTACTTGTCATAAAACTTCTTAACGTTTTTAACGTCATATACAATTTTACAGAATACATTACACGATATTTTATAATTATTGACACAGTTGATTTGATTAATTGTAACAAATCAAGTTATTGTTCCTGATTTTGTTTCATATCCCTTAAACATTTCTCTTTAAATTATTTTTGGAACTTCCGTAGAACATCCTATTTCTTTGTCCTGTTTTAAATACATTTAGGCTTTTTTGCCCTCTACTATTTTGGTACGTCCGGCTTATTTTGTTGCAAGGAAAGTTTTTATAAACTCGTTCCCCGCCCGTCCACCGGATACTTCATTGTGACCTTGTTTACAAACACAAGTGATTGCCCTTAACCTTGAGCCTTTGTTTACATTTGTTCGACTCGCTGGGTATTTCATTCAAACATCTGGATACTTTATTATAAATTATTTCAACCTAAACAATTCTGGTTTATTTAAAAGTACAGCGGTTATTTATTTGTACTGCCTTTCTTAATAGCATTTCGTTTTAAGGTATTTTTTACTCATTCATAAAACTCTTCATTAAACACGTCTGAATAACTGTTTAGCAATTCTGGTAACTTCAACATTTCTTGTTTATTCACTATGCAATGATTATTTGTATTTTCCAACTTAATCGTATTTATTTTAAGACATATTTTACGCGTTCTGATTTTCTTTCGGCGTTTTGTGTTACGCCATTGTGCGTAATTCCTGTATTTTATTTTTATTTTTGATTTATTTTTACTTGGTTTATTTTGATAATTTTTATACTGGTGAGATTTACTTTTAAATTTATTTTTAGCAAACAATTTGGACTTCGTTTTCAAGCAAGACTGATTAGAATTAAAGTGCTTTGGAATTCTTGTTAAGTCTAACGGATTTGTTTCCCTACAATTAGGTCTTTCCCTAACTTGTTGGAATTTTATTTGTTTCGGCTTGTAGCCATTTTTATTTAATTCGTTGAATCCTCCCTCGTCATTATTTAATTTGTTTGTTGTAGGCTTGGTTAACCCATTTTTTGCTTTGTTTAATCCCGTTAGCTTACTTGATTCCGTTCTTTCACTGTTTAATAATTCACTCTTCCTCGAATTTTCGCACAATTTGTTATTTAAATTTTTGGTAACCTCGTTCTTAACCTTATTCGTTGACAATTGTTTTGATTTTATTTTTTGTTCCCCGCTTGTATCGGTGGAACATTTTACATTTTTAGTTATATTTTTGTTTATTATTTTATTAATTTTATTACATCCTATCTCTTGTTTTATATTATTTTTATTATTATTCGATACAAGAAACTCCTGGTGCAGCAGATATCCATCAATTTCATACGTCATGAACGATCTCTCCATGTTTATCCGGGCTTTTAACGCACACAAAGTATTTGCTCCCAAGATGAGGTCAACCCGTAGATTGTCCACAATCAAGAAAACAAATTCCTTTGTGTGTCCGTTTAATGTTAGAGGTAGCATTGTTTGTAATTTGACCCGTTTACAGGTTGACCCTAATGCTGTGACTATCGCTACGTTAGCTATAGGTAGCTCATAGAATAAATTCCCGCTTTGTTTTAGGGCTATGTATTTTTCTGTTTTAATCACAGACATTTGGGCACCTGTATCAACTTGTGCAATTAACTTATGGTCTTTAATTTCGCACTCTATCACTGGACACTGGTCTACATTCTCCAGTTTTACAACCGAGTCAATTCTTTCCTCTAACAAATCGTCCCTAATAGACATGGAAAAACCGCCTAGCCTGATCTTATTATGATGGTAAACCGGCTTTTCCTTCGGTCTCTCGCTCTGAATTATTTTTGACTTCTTTGTGCCTCGGATCTCTAACCTGGTTAACTTATCTCCCTGATTGTTGCCAGAGATCCTTATATTTAGTTTTTTGGCTTGTGGTCGCTTGGTCCGGGGATAGGCGATTTAGGATGAGGGTTTCTAGGATACTTGGTATCTTGGTATTTTGCGGTATCACCATGGGACCTTGGGTTAGGGTTAGGTTGTTGGTTTGGAGCAACCTGCCTCTGTTGACTTCTTTGAGCGTTTCCATTACCATTTCCGTTATCAGTAACGCTGTCTAGCTGTTGTAGGAAAACTATCGCTTGTTTGATGTTACTTGTGGGGTTCCCCACACTAGCTAGCTGAACGTTACTCCCAAAGTGTTTCATTAACATGAAAATGAGATGGTTCTCTGGGATTATCGGGTCTAAGTTTTTCGCCCTGTTTACCATCATAATAAAATACTCTGCCATAGAGTATGGTCCATTATTATGGTAGCGCCCTTGATTTATCTGTCTGCGTACCCTATCCTGCTGGCGATAACTCCAGAAATGCTCCGTGAATTCCTGCCTGAATTCAGAATAAGTTTCTGTATTGTTCTTTATGGCTTTCCACCATGCATCCGCTGCCCCTTTCAAATATCGCTCTACAATTCTTAATTTTGCAGTCTCGTCCATAGTATTGTCTATTTCAGAAAATAGATCTTCTATTTCCCCTAGGAATGTCATTGGATCTTCCTTATCATTCCCCCAGAACTCAATCCTACGGTACGTAGCCTCCCCGTTCCTGTCTATTACCCTTGGTAAGCAAACTTGTGTTACTATTCCCGCTCCAGCTGTTTGCTTTACCTTTGCGACCTGTTGCTTTACCGTTTTAATGTCCTCTTGGATATCCTGTACTTCCTCGTTTAATTTAGCCGTTTTTGTTTCCGTTTTAGTTTTTAATTTCTCTATTTCCGTTTCATGTTCGCTTAACTTTTCATATATATGACTTGTCTTAGCCTCATTTTCTTTTTGGTAGTCATCGAACTTTCCCTGGAAAGCCTCCCATAAATGTCGTCTTTCCATTTTCTCTTCCTCCCTCCATTGTTTTTCTCTGTCCTCTCTCTCCTTCTCCTTTTGTTTTTCTTTGTCTTCTCTCTCCTTCTCTCTCTGTTTTGCTTCCTCCCTCTCTTCCTCTCTCAATCGTTTCTCTTCCGCCTTCTCTTTCTCTCTCAATTGTTTCTCTTCCTCTCTCCATCGTTTTTCTACCTCCTTCTCTTTCTCTCTCAATTGTTTCTCCTCCTCTCTCAATCGTTTCTCTTTTTCATCTCTCTCTTTCTCTCTTTGTCTTGCTTCCGCCTTCTCTTTCTCTCGCTCTTCTTTGTCTTTTTCCTCCTTTGCCTTGAAATAGGCCATCAATTTATCTATCTCGGGTTTTGACATTTTGATTTACTATTTAATATTCAATTATTTATTTATGTACTTATTCCTTTCTTTTCGATTTGGTTTAGGCCAGATGGTTCCTACCCGCTCTTTCGACTAAATCCTATACAAATTTATTTGTTTATTTATTTTATTTTTACGCTCTTGGATTTGTTCAATTTATATTATTATTTAAGAATTTAATTTCATTATTTAAAACATTTTGACTTCATTTATTTAAACTATCTCGATTCATTTCTATTATTTAATTATTCAATTTTGATATAGGGAACCTGTTCAAAGCCCCACGTTGGGCGCCAATTCTGCAACGTCCCCCCCTAGCTCACCTCACCTCTACCTTCCCTACTTCCGCATCTCCACGCGGTCGTCTGCTTGCGTTGTTTAAATCCTTTCTTGCAGAATACTAGAATTTAATTGTTTACAAGAAAACATATTTATAAACAACCAAACCTCTGCCTATCACCCTGCTGGTAAAACCGTGCTAAACTCCCAGAGTTAAGTGTATGTTTCCTGCTCGTAGGGTCAAGCCCACAACAAGCCTATTCCCGCTGACTACTATGTAAAATACATATAAACCCTCCTCAATAAGTTTATCTAAGGTGTATGGTCTCAGTATAGTCACACATGTCAAATTAATAGTCAGCTGGAAAGAAACACATTTAGAATAATACACATAATAAACACAGAGACTTACCACCTGATGATGATCTGCAGAACCAGCAAGGGAACGTGCAAAATATGATTGTGTTTAAAAATACCTATTTTAAAAGGCTCCTGTGTCCTCTTAAACACAATCTGCCAGTAGATAAATCTCTGGACTTTTATTACAAAAAACCAACTAATCTTTAGACTAGCTCATGAAATTAGTAGAGAGAAACTCTTTAAAACATTAGGCTTTATCTATTGCCATTTAATGAAATTTAATTAAATTTGTTTACTGATTTGATAATCATTTTTATATTAGTTGGAAAAAGCTAAACAGTTTTTATTGGTTATTTGACACAGGATGGAATGCAAATAATCTTGATTTTTATGACATATTTAACTCTATTTATTGAAATAAAAAGAAAATTTATCCTTCAAAGTATTACACAATTATATTAGCAAAACAATTCACTGAGTTACTTCTTGTTTCTTATGCTTTAAAAAATTATACTTTGCATATAGATTTATTACATTTACATTAACATAAAATCATTTTCAAAATTACACATAATAATATTTCATCTCCTATATGGAATTGGTAAATTCATAACTTATGACCTTTAATTTTTAAATTTATAATATTCGAGAATTTCTCATTTTCTTTAAGTAAACGGCTTATGGCCAAAAACCTTTTGTAATTTTAATATTCATTATTTTAAATATTCTGAGCACACAAATTCATTTACTTAGCATACAATTCATTAAAATTTTATAAAGAGTGAAGTCATTGTTTTAAGCTTGCAAATTTGTTTGAATTTAATAAAATTAACTAACTAAATTTGACGTGACTGATTTCGAATAAAGAAAATGACTTGCCAAAGATGTTCTTGCCGGTCCTTGGGGTCCCTCGTCTGGATTCCCTGGTCCTTGGACACCGGAAGTCGCCATCCCTGGTTCGTCGGTGGTGGTTTCCCTCTATTCGAGCGTCCTGGAGGCTGAGTCTGGAGCCTTCATCCTTGGTGGTCCTGGATGTCGAAAGCGCTGAGGTTATTGTCCATCTGGCCTGCTGACGGTCTCTACTCGCGGTCCAGCATAGCGTCCCGCGGCACCTCGTGTTAGAAAATTTTTACAGACTGTCTCTAAAGGCTTAGAGACCAAGTATATATAGCGGTGAATTTCACCTACCGCACCCCGCCTGCAAGTTTGCTATCGCTCGATTTATTCCTTGTACAGGCAAGTCGGGCAACGAAACTGTTTTAGCTTGCATAGTTTGATAATTAATTTTAGAACACTGAAAAATGTCTATTTTATTTAAACGGCTGTAACTTTTTTGTTTCTTAAGTTTTTTGAATTCTGTTTTCTTTAATGTTCATTCTAGGTTATTGTGGTTCTTTTGAAATGTCGATGAAAGTTCTACGTGGTTTGGTTCGAAAAATAGCTTTTTTAGGCACTTAGAATTTTTTCGCTTCACTCTCGATGTTCAAATTTAGTTAGTTATTACAAATTTATTTTATAACATTCTTTAATTTAGCTTAACTATTCTATTTACTGTTTTATTTAATTTTTCCCTCTTTATTAATTGTATAATTCCCTACTTGATTATTTTAAAAACAGCTTTATTTCTAAAAAACAGGAAATTACTTATTTCCCACTTGCGACGGTCCTTCACCCCGTTGCAACACACACACACACACACACACACACATTTTTAAACCACACAGCCTGTAAACCACATTTAATTGAAATCGCCATCATTAGGTAAGAATTGATTTTCCTCCCTAGAGATTGATATTCAGTTGGTCTTACTCAGCTCCCTCACTCAACTTGTTGTCATCGGTAAAAGAATTCAATTGCCGTAATAAATTCCTTTGCCAAGCTCACCATGTAACAACTAACATCAATATAAAAGAATATTTTAATACTGATTTTAAAAAAATTAGTGAATGTTATTGCATAATATTAACCATAGTGTACAACCGTAAACAAAGGATGACAATAAATGAATTATTTCTAGATTGCTAGCGAAGAAAGGTTAATGTAAATAACGGAACTGTAATTCAATATTTTTAATTTATTTTAATTACGATCTTTATGATAGCAAATAAAAAGTAATAACCCTCATTTTGATTTTCAAGAATAAAGAGTAAATTCTCGCAAATGATGTATTTAAGTACAAGGGCATTTACGTAAATACTTCAGCGGAATTTGTCTTTTCAAATAAATTTACCATGTAGAGGGGAAATGCTTCAACCTATTACCTTGTACTTAAATAATTTCAAAACCTTTACGTAAATTCAGCCTAAACCTTTATTGGTGTGTTATACAGTATATGCATTTATATTAGTCATATATGGCTACCAAATTATATTCAAGGTCCTATAAAACAAATGTTCATAAGTAATAGTAGCTATAAAGTAATTAATTACACTAAAGCCTTTTCTTAGCTTATTATTTTACCATATTATTTTTGGTAGAATATGAAAAACCCATTTTCCGTAACTAAAAAGCTCGCATAGTCAACTGCGATTGAGCGAATCTTCCTATTAACAAACATATTACACAAACAACAAATTACATTTGCTCATCAACTTCGATGGAAAATGGGACGTCATTATTTGAGTAATTATTTTTTGAAATTCCCTTGACGAATATTCCCAAAGTCCTACATATTATATCTTATCTTGCAATTATTCTTTTTCATTTTATAATCTAGTCAACCCAGTACACAATATCAGTCCAATACAAATTAATGCTTATTTTAATATTTACTAATAGGAAAAAACATTTTGTACAAACAAAATATTAATAAGAAAACGAAGTGAAAATTTATAGTAAAGTTATAATTCGCGGATTTATCTCTATTTAGTGAAGTGATGAAGTTATCATCTGGGACTTATTATAGGCTATATGTTGATTATTACTTATTGCGCTTGGCGACCTGACCTGTTAACTAAAGGTTGTTATATTTTTAACTTACACTTGGAGGAAACGATTTCGTATTAATCGTTCCTCCAAGTGTAAGCTAACAATTTAACAAGTATAATAAATAATTAATAACCAGCTCGTCATGAACAACAACAACACTTAGATATTGATTATGGTAAATGAACTAATTCGTATTTACAGTATAATAGTTTTGTAACTAACTAAAACCTTTTGGTTCGGACATTAGTTAAAACTTATATCACGGAGAGGAAATACGTTGTGGCGCCACTGTTTCAAGGTTATCTTGAAGTGTTAATTCATCTGTTTTTCCTTGTGGCGTTGTGGCCTAAAAGTTTACTACGAAGCTACTTGTTGCACAATACGGAGTCAAGTACAGTTTTCCGACATACGTGCCATATAAATATGAAGTAAGTACATTTATGTAGTTATAAATGTTTCCTTATATTTCATTTATTATACCTACATTATAATGTATTATAGGTTGTCATTTTACAGAAGCATTTATGTGGTGGTATGAATTATGTGGCCTAAAAAAATTCACATGTGGTTTTGGTTATGATTTTTTAAAACCTTGCAAGTACAAGACCGTTAAAGTTTCTAACAGTTTATTGAATGTTATGTTCATTTGTGTTTAACCACTGATTTTTGTCAGTTATGTTGCGAGGATATTACATATAAATTTAATTTCAAAAATCAAACTAAATATATTGAAATATTAATATATTTTAATTATTAATAATATAATATAATTTATATTATTTAATAATATTATAATCAAACAAATTATAAATATTTAATAACAATATATATAGTATTGATTTAATTATAATTGATACATTAATATTACAACGTGATAGTTTTTAGCATTATGTAACTTGTTCAATGTTTCAGCGTAATTGTTTAAGGGAGTATGCCTCGGAAAGTAAATTAACTTGCCATTTACAAACACAAAAAAAATTGAATTTGCTATTGTTATTTCAATCGGTGTGTGTGTGTTGGGTTAAGTAATTACTAGAAACAGTAAAAAGTTACTATGCTACAAAAATTCATTCTCACATTTTCTCTTGCAAGGGTGTTTTGTATATATGGTATTTATTTTCCTGTTCTATTCTATAGTTTTGTAATTCTATAAGGTGTGTGCAGGATGAAACATGGTGCTGTGGTTGCTAATAGTGCTTTCTTAAAGTTAAATTTTGTGTTAAAATTTTTTATTTTTGGGAGACAATAGCAAATGAATTATATTTACAGGCACTTTGCTAGCTTTTACTTACAAAAAATGAAGCCAACATGTTAAATTAGTCATGTTTGAGGTATGCAGTGGAGGGGTGGGGGAGTTTCTATTTTCCAAAATTCTGATTTTGTTAGACTTGCGAATGTTTTCATAATTTCCTTTTAATTCTTAATGACTTTTTGCATCCGCCTTTATAATTTAGTTTTTGTTTCAAAAATCGATTACGTATAAGTAGGAGATAAATACCATGTTTATTAGTAATTGATAAATTATCAATTTGCTATTAGCAGATTTACTTCTAGTACTGTAACAGTATATTTTGGTATTAATTCAATATACAGTTTATATAATTATTACTGGCCTTTTTTACATGTCATTATTTTTTTTCTACAAATCTTAGCTTGATGGGGGAACCTATGATTTGGAGTCCTACCTGCATCTCACAGTGTTGCTGAAATGTTGCTTTTGATGGATTCTTGGAGCGTTTTGTACAAGCTTTAGATGTTAAAAGTAAGATTATTACAGTATAAGAAATATTATATATATGTATATAAAGAACTAAGTCAAAATACAAATACCAGAATTATAATTGAATTTACAATTCAAAGCTTTTCGTTGGCTAACAGTACAAACATCATCAGGAATATTAAACAATTAAAATTAACATATGTGCAAATTAGATCAAATAAATAGCTATGCCAAATAAATTATAATGTTGTTAAACTTTTATTTTGTTGCCCTAACATTATAAACATTGATTATATTATCAAATTTAGATTTATATTCAGTGTTTGTAATGTTAGGTTAGGTTAAAATAAAAGTTTAACAACATTGTAATTGATTTGGCATAGCTATTTATTTGATCTAATTTGCACATATGTTAATTTTAATTGTTTAATATTCCTGATGATGTTAGTACTGTTAGCCAACGAAAAGCTTTGAATTGTAAATTCAATTATAATTCTTGTAATTGTATTTTGACTTGGTTCTTTATTAATACACAAGAATACATATTGCGATATATTATATATATATATATATATATATATATATATATATATAATAATTAAGATGATTATTTTTTCTTGATTTGTTATAATTATTAAATAACTTCAAAAAGTTCATAATCAAGATATATTTTATTCAACATTTACAATTATGCTGAAGCTTTTCGCCGGTGCATAGTTCCAGCATTCTCAAAGACTATATATATATAATCTTTGTCGATTATTTATTCAATGAGTAACCGAATTTGATTTGTATTTGTTTAGTTTAGATGTTCATTGTATCTTTCTTTTAATTTCTTGTTTGTTTCTCCCACATATAATTGATTACAATCTTGACATTTTATATTATATACATATAAATATGTATATATTTATACAAATACACACATGTGTGTATATATATATATATTTTTTTTTTTTTTTCACCTTGTCCATTATTTTTCCGTTGCACTGACTTTATGAAGTTATTATTATCACTTGTAAATACTTTTTTCCACCACTGTGTAATAATAATAACTTCATATATATATATATATATATATATATATATATATATGTATATATATATATATGTATATATATATATATATATATATATACAGTATATATATATATATATATATATATATATATATATATATATATATATATATATATATAATCGTGTGTTAATGTATATGTATGTATTTATGTATCTGTGTACTTTTTTGAATTTTACTCGTTTAAAATAATTTAATATTTTTAATAAAAAACAGTACTTTATCGAACACCTACGATAGCGGCTACCTCTATTTTCGTTATATTATTTTAATTTTTTTATGTATTTCTATGGCCTAAACATAATCCAACAGTATTTTCTGTCGCTGATGCCGGTTTTTTAAAATATACTTTAAAAAACATCAACCTAAACTAACCTTTATATTTCAACATTAATATATAGGCTTTATATATTGAAATATAGATACAAAGTATCCAGAGCGGTAGTTGCTGATCTTAATAATTACCAGAATATAGCCTACGTGTTATGTAATAAAATAAGCTTATATATAACCTTTTACAGTATGCTATTATTTTGTTTCAGAACTTTCGATTGACCACGACGCTGTCTATTTACAGGAAGAAGTTATGTTACTAATATCTGATGTAAAATGCTTGTTGTGTTAACGTTCAGTGCAATACTTTCTGTTTTGATATTTTATGACTAAAATCAAAAGTGCGATAGGTTTAACATTTTGCGATAGGTTTCATTGTTTTCAGACCAGTTACAAATGAAGGATGTGCACATGTTCTATGCAATATTCCTTGTTTTGTGCGTGGAATTGTGTGTGTATGAGTGATTACTTAAGTTCTATTGGTTAATGTTTATAAGCGAGGACACGTACGATATTTTGGATAATGTCGTACTTCATACTGTTAAAATAAGTAAATTTATTAAATCCACGATGTAATTAATGCACAATAGCAGCTGATTGGGTTGAAATGCAGTACTCCGGCACTATACGATATTTTGGGAAATTGTTCAAAACCATCAAATTGGACGATATCCACAAGAATTTTTTTAAAATTGAAGTAGGAAAGTTACTTTTTTTCAATTTAAAGTAGGGTACTAAATTCAGCGTGGATGTAGAAGTTGTGAATAGGCGCGGAGTGATACTTACGTCACAGTGCTGCGCATAAGGTTGTACGCATTGTCCGCCGTACGTCACGCAACCTTACGTGTGTAGATATTTGAGAAACAACTTCTACAGTTAGGATAGATTTTGTTATAAATTTATAAAATACTGTATACCTATATTAAAATATACCGAAAAAGTGTAAAGTCAGGTTAGGTTTGGTTTTAATTTTACACATTGAAATACAATTGTAACATCACGAAGCATTTGTATCACTCCGCGCCTATTCACAACTTCTACATCCGCGCTGAATTTTTTACGCTACTTTAAATTGAAAAAAAAGTAACTTTCCGAGGTCAATTTTAAAAAAATTCTTGTAGATATCGTCCTATTTAATGATGTTAAACCATTTCCCAAAATATCGTTTGGCGCCGAGTTTCTGCATTTTTACCAAGTATAGTAATACAGTGGTCATCATAAAAATTGACTTTCCCTAACGCTAGCATCACTTCAATAACTGAAACTGAAAATAGCCTTTTTACATGTTTCGGAATGTTTCCTGCAAATAAAGGCCTGGTTTAGGAACGTAAACAATTACCTTATATTGTGAACTAAGTTTAATGGTTTTTAGGCCAGTTACAAATGAAGGATATGCAAATGTTAAATGCAATAGTTCTTGTGTTGTGTGTGGAATTTTGTGCTTAGTGTTCTCTAAAGTGATTTTGTAAGTTGTATTATTCAGTAAGGCTTGTGTGCGCAGTAATATGTGGTGCTTATAGTTAAGTGGTGTTTTTCTGTTACATATTAATTATCTATACAGTTACAATAATTCTTTATTTGAGATCATGAATTCCAGAATGCAGACCATGAAAAACATTCTGATTTGTATAACAGACACATTGTATATATATATATATATATATATATATATATATATATATATATATATATATATATATATATAGATTTTTTGGACTAGGAGACTGACAGACTTACCTTGGTAAGAGTCCACACTGTAGTCTTGAAATAGAAACACATAAAAGCACTTAAACAATGATATATACAGAAATATATCATTGTTTAAGTGCTTTTATATGTTTCTATATCAAGACTACAGTGTGGACTCTTACCAAGGTAAGTCTGTCAGTCTCCTAGTCCAAAAAATCTAAATAATCTTTACCAACCAAAACTAACCTAAATATATATATATATATATATATATATATATATACACATAAAACAATTTAAAAATAAAAGACTAATTTATTGAATTTACAATTCAAAGCTTTTCGTTCGCAAACAGTACCAACATCCTCAGAGATACTTAAAATTTCTAGTATTCCTGAGGATGTTGGTAATGTTTGCCAACGAGCAAGCTTTGAATTGTAAAGTCAATAAATTATTCTTATATTTGTAAATTGTTTTATTTCTTTATTAATACACAAGAATACATATAGGGTGAATATATATAAGAAGTTGATATATATATATATATATATATATATATTTATATATAGTATATATATATGTATGTATATATATATATATATGTATAAGAGTTTACATGATTATTTAGAAAACAGTAGTATCAGCTGATTGCTGGGTACTGTTCAACAGCCTAGTGACCTCTTCGTCTTAAGAATAAATACCATTTATGATTTAAGAGAATTATTGTTTAACCTGTCATGCATACGTGTAAGAGTTTACATGATTATTTAGAAAACAGTAGTATCAGCTGATTGCTGGGTACTGTTCAACAGCCTAGTGACCTGTTCGTCTTAAGTATAAATATCATTTATGATTTAAGAGAATTATTGTTTAACCTGTCATGCATACGTTGAAGAGTTTACATGATTATTTAGAAAACAGTAGTATCAGCTGATTGCTGGGTACTGTTCAACAGCCTAGTGACCTCTTCGTCTTAAGAATAAATACCATTTATGATTTAAGAGAATTATTGTTTAACCTGTCATGCATACGTTGAAGAGTTTACATGATTATTTAGAAAACAGTAGTATCAGCTGATTGCTGGGTACTGTTCAACAGCCTAGTGACCTGTTCGTCTTAAGTATAAATATCATTTATGATTTAAGAGAATTATTGTTTAACCTGTCATGCATACGTTGAAGAGTTTACATGATTATTTAGAAAACGGTAGAATCAGCTGATTGCTGGGTACTGTTCAACAGCCTAGTGACCTCTTCGTCTTAAGAATAAATACCATTTATGATTTAAGAGAATTATTGTTTTAACCTGTCATGCATACGTTGAAGAGTTTACATGATTATTTAGAAAACAGTAGTATCAGCTGATTGCTGGGTACTGTTCAACAGCCTAGTGACCTGTTCGTCTTAAGTATAAATACCATTTATGATTTAAGAGAATTATTGTTTAACCTGTCATGCATACGTTGAAGAGTCTACATGATTATTTAGAAAACAGTAGTATCAGCTGATTGCTGGGTACTGTTCAACAGCCTAGTGACCTGTTCGTCTTAAGTATAAATATCATATATGATTTAAGAGAATTATTGTTTAACCTGTCATGCATACGTTGACGAGTTTACATGATTATTTAGAAAACAGTAGTATCAGCTGATTGCTGGGTACTGTTCAACAGCCTAGTGACCTGTTCGTCTTAAGTATAAATATCATTTATGATTTAAGAGAATTATTGTTTAACCTGTCATGCATACGTTGAAGAGTTTACATGATTATTTAGAAAACAGTAGTATCAGCTGATTGCTGGGTACTGTTCAACAGCCTAGTGACCTCTTCGTCTTAAGAATAAATACCATTTATGATTTAAGAGAATTATTGTTTAACCTGTCATGCATACGTTGAAGAGTTTACATGATTATTTAGAAAACAGTAGTATCAGCTGATTGCTGGGTACTGTTCAACAGCCTAGTGACCTGTTCGTCTTAAGTATAAATACCATTTATGATTTAAGAGAATTATTGTTTAACCTGTCATGCATACGTTGAAGAGTTTACATGATTATTTAGAAAACAGTAGTATCAGCTGATTGCTGGGTACTGTTCAACAGCCTAGTGACCTCTTCGTCTTAAGTATAAGATTGCTGGGTACTGTTCAACATACTAGTTCGACAGACTGTTTGATTTTCCATAATGGTAAGTTAAGAAGGAAATGTTCATATTTGTTGATTTCATCTTCACGTTAGCTACTAGTTTTCACTAAGCAATTGTAAATATTTACAAGTGCTCAAGGGAATCTTGAATTTTGTTGTACATTACGTCCGGTGAATAGTATTAATCACTTGAACAATAGTTTATGACTGTTGATATTTTATAAACTGTTGTTCAAGTTTTAAGGAACTATTGTACAGGTATGTATCTTTCTTCTTAAATATTAAAAGTATTTACTCACATCATATAAAAAACACAATTTTTGAAAATTTTATACAAATAAAAGTTTTGATTCCTGACCCTTCCACTGTGCTCTTTGTAATTACATATTTGTGTATTATAAGATGTATATTATTGCAGTATTGAAAATTTTTGTATAATCCAACTATATTGACTATATTAAATTAAAATATTATTCGTGCATAATAAAAATTAACAGAAAATGCTTGTAATTTAATGTATGTTTGGTTATTATTATTTACAACACAATATTTGCGACAGTATAATTTACCTACAAATTAAAGTAATAACAACAATAAATATTTCATTGAGTTATAGTTGAATTTTGTGTAATATCTTGCAAAGCTTTATCCACAAATTGTTATAACCTATAAGTAAAATATGCAATTTGTCGTAATAATGTTTATAACATGGACATCTTAAATGTAAATTAAGACTGAACAATCAATTTCAAGGCACATTTGAAATTACCTCAAAGCAACCTTTTATAAAGCAAACATTTCACAACATTTAAAGTGGAATTTAATGTAAAAGGGATTTGCATAAATTTGAACGCTTAGGTTATTTAAAACTTTTTTTTTCCAGTAGCAACTGCAGGTAAGTTACTCTTGTAAGTATAGATACAAAGTCTATATATTTGAGGATACAACATGATGCTTTTCAAGAACATTCACATATTGATTTGTAAGTGCATCCACAAAATTGTAATTTTGTCAATTGTTGGGGCTTTTTAAGTGGATGGTTTAAAGGTTATGTTAATTCTTTAACACTTGTATAAGGTCGGGATCGCCATGAACAAGTGTTTTTTACTAGTAAGTATGGATACAAAGTCTATATATTTGAGGATACAACATGATGCTTTTTCAAGAACATTTACATATTGATTTGTAAGTGCATCCACAAAGTTGTATTTTTGTCAATTGTTGAGTGGATGGTTTAAAGGTTATGTCAATTCGTTAACACTTGTATAAGTTGAGTTCTTGAATTTTACACAATTAGGACAGTTGTCATTTAAAATTATTAATGCCAACCTATGGTATTCCCAATATATTTTGTCAATAATTAGGGCAGTTTCCATTCATTTTAAAATAATAACCTAACCTATTGTGTACCTAATATGAATATTTTTTTCTTCCACAATTAGGACAGTTTCCTTTTTAAATTAATAATCCTAACCTATGGTATTCCCAATATAGTTTGCTCCATAATTAGGACAGTTTTCATGATTTCAAAATAACCTAACTTACTGTGTTCCTAATATGAATATTTTTTTTGTCCACAATGAGGACAGTTGTCAATAATTAGGGCAGTTTTCATTAATTTTAAAATAACATATGGTGAACCTAATATATTTTTTTGTCCACAATTGGGACAGTTTTCATTTAAAATTAATAATCACAACCTATGGTATTCCCAATATATTTTGTCAATAATTAGGGCAGTTTTCATTAATTTTGGAATAACATATTGTGAACCTAATATATTTTTTTGTCCACAATTAGGACAGTTTTCATTTAAAATTAATCTCAACCTATGGTATTCCCAATATATTTTGTCAATAATTAGGGCAGTTTTCATTCATTTCAAAATAATAACCTAAACCTATTATAATCCTAATATGTATATTTTTTGTCCATAATTAGGACAGTTGCCTTTTCAAATTAATAATTCTAACCTATGGTATTCCCAATATATTTTTCACCATAATTGGGACAGTTTTCATTTATTTCCGAATAATAACATAACCTATTTTGTTCCTAATATGAATATTTTTTATGTACAATTAGGACAGTTGCATTTTAAAATTAATAATTCTAACCTATGGTATTCCCAATATATTTTTTCTCTATAATTAGGACAGTTTTCATTTTTTTCAAAATAATCTTAACAAATTTTGTTCCTAATTTGAATATTTTTTGTCCACAATTAGGACAGTTGTCATTTGAAATTAATAATCTAACCTATGGCATTCCCAATATATTTTTCACCATAATTGGGACAGTTTTCATTTATTTCCGAATAATAACATAACCTATTTTGTTCCTAATATGAATATTTTTTATGTACAATTAGGACAGTTGCATTTTAAAATTAATAATTCTAACCTATGGTATTCCCAATATATTTTTTCTCTATAATTAGGACAGTTTCCTATTCCCAATATATTTTTTCTCTATAATTAGGACAGTTTTCATTTCTTTCAAAATAATAAACTAACCAATTTTGTTCCTAATATGAATATTTTTTGTCCACAATTAGGACTGTTGTAATTTTTATTTTTAACTCCAATATATTGTATTCATCATCCTCAACGTTATGTGTAGCTGAAGATAAATCCATTTTGGTCATGTTTATATTGGGGTTTTTGTGTAATTGGATGCAATATTTTGGTATGAATTATATAACAGGTAAGTGCATTTTTTTTATCACCACGAGAGGTGAAACAAGCTGAGAGGTTTGAAAAAATCTGGTTTATCTTAAGAGATGGACTTGTTTTGACAATGATAACACTAGTCAAGGGTATATAAATGATTGAGGTTATTGCAAAAGCATCGACGCAGAATATGTTTATACCGAAAACCTACCAAGTATTTTGAGTACATCGTCGCAAATTTTCTGATTTGATGTTTTACCTGCAAAATTAAATATTTGGAAACCAGCTGAGGTTACATAGGTGAGTATATTTTGCACCACAATGAGGGGGTGTAAACAGCTAATGTCAAATCAAAATCTAGTTTATCTTGAAAGGTGTACTTGTGATGAAACAATGATAGCACAAATCCATTGTATCAAAGGTATATTAATAGAATGTGAATATTTACTAACCAATAATTTGCTATCTGGCCGTTATTTGGTCGATAAGGTTAGCGTCTAGAATGTGTATAATTGCTAGCAAATGTTTTTACAACGGGTAATAGCAAGTATACATTTTTCTTTTATAACCTCCACCGTGTGTTGATTCACATTTTTATTGCGAGTTAAGATAAAGAGCAGCGAGGGGGGGGGGGTTAAAGTGGTTCTCTTTACTAACAGAATTATATTTTGTCAAATTAGTTTTCAAGGAACAATAGCATTTAAAATATGAAGTTTTTAAAAATAATATTGGGACAATTCTGCGGACTATATACAAACACGTATTTGTATGTCGAACAAATTCATATGTTATTTGTCTTGTTAATTGGTAATAGATGAAAATATGGGATTGTTGCTGTGCTTTTGGTCACCGAATTCGTTACCTCACTAGCAATAACATTTGTACTTTGAAATAACCTTTGCAAAAAAAAAAAAATGAGGACATACTATTATTATGCCTTTAATGGTATTTTAGTCATTTTTTATTTCTGATTACCAATTTGCCCCTTTCCCTAATACTAATACATAGCTTCTACTCTGGAATTTCTTGAGTAGAGGTAGGCCTATATCATCATAATTCAAAAATTAAATTATGGTTTTGATATGGATAGAATTGTTAGTTGTTTTCAATTGTAATTTATAGTTTCTTGATGGATTATTGCTCTTAAATTGACTAGTTTACCTTACTATAAGGTTTACTGAACCTTACTATAAGGTTTCTTGATCCATTGATGATTTTGCTTTGACTAGTTTACTTTAATAAAAAGTATCAGTAGGCTGTTGCATCTAGAATAACTTTTTAAAAATAACCACTTGATGAGATACTTTTATGTTTTGTGCTATAACCAGGTCGAAATATATTGCTATATATTACCGTTTCTTGATTAACGATAAATTAAAACCGAAGTACTTTTGAAAATTTAATCAAATGTAGTATTAAAAACTACTTTGCAGAGACAAAGATTACTTCCGATTTACTAATTAGGTGTTATTTATTTTCAAAACTTGGCATATTACTTGCTTCATATTATTTATCTTTTTGTAGTTTTTTTGTATCTTATTGTAAAATGTAACTACCAAATTAAAATTTTAAGTTATTAATAAAATATATTTCAACTATTATTTTTCTAATATTGTATTTATTTGACTATATATCGTTTATAAGTTGACAAATGAATATGGACATTATTTGTATATTACAAAAATATAGGTTTTAAAAATAACTATTTTGCAAAGAGAAAGATTACTTTTGATTTATTAATTATGCGTCAATATGATGTTAAATATAGTAGAGTTTTGAAAAATGTTTTACAAATTAACACTCTAAAATTACTAAAGTTTTGTAAATACTAACTACACTGTTACTCAATACGATGTTTAAATATTTAGAGACATAATAAGACACTTTCATGAGCTATGCTATAACCAAAAAATTGCTACATTACAATTACTTAGATAACACTAAGTTTAAACCGTAGTATTTTGAAGAATTAAAAGTATTATTACAAACTACTTTTCAAAGACTAAGATTACTTTAGATTTACTAATTATGTATTAATTAGTTTTAAAACTACGAATATTACTTGCATCTTAATACTAGATTAGTTTTGTAACTACACACTCTTTAAATATTTACAGAAATAATAATAATGAAAGGTTACTTACCGTTTATGAATTTAAAGGAGTTGTGCAGTGAACGCCTGCGGAGCGGTAATACGATAACCCGCAACAGACCTTGTTTAGTTGGTCTTCGTGCACCTTGATTATTTGAAATGCGCGTAAGTTGGAACAGACCCTGATTAGTTGACACATTGATTAGTTGAAATGCGTGTAACTTGTTCGATTGAAAGTCGTGCACCTTGATTAGTTGGTCATCGCGCACATTGTTCATTTGAGCGTTGCGTATGTACGTTGTACCTTGGTTAGTTAACACATTGGTCATTTGAAGCAGCCCCGACTAAACATACACAAATTAGATTCAGTAAGCCCAGTTGGTTTTAACACGGAAACAATAATTTATTTATAATGCCAGCATAATACCGGGTCGTATAGGCCTAAGTTGCAAGTAATGAAGGGGCCCGGGAAGTAAACTACTATAAACTAATCAACTCTTGTTGATTATTTAGAAAACATGTGCATAAACAATAATAACATAGCTGAATATACGATGTGTTTGACAGTTGACGACAGTATGATAAGAAAAGGCTGACAGACTGGAGTCATTATGTTTACAAGTCCGGCAGTTGTGTTTCGCGCCTATCGATACAAGATGTAGTCCAGGATCTAATAGGGGTTGAGCAATCACTGAAAGCCTAACACAATTTTATTTCAGATTATTGTTCTGGCCACCTAGGTAATTATAAAAACGTATGTCGTCGCTCCCTCACGGAAGGAGAGGAGGGAACATCGCGGGAAATGCGTTGTACTGGAACCTTTGTATCTTTTAAATTAAAAAAGATAGTAACTCATAAACAAAAAAATATTTTTAAACTCACAAAAATAAGTGCCTCCATAATGGCTCTTACGTAAAAATGGCTAACTATAATACATACTGAGTAAAAGAGTATTTTTTGTCAAACTTGTACTTTTACTTTGGTTTTATAGAGAATTTACATTGGAAAATAATACATTGCGGTAAACGTAAGCCGGTGACATGAGGAGAGTTATAGGTTTTGTTCTGGGGGGTACAAGATTGCCCTGGGGGTATCAAATGGGGTCCGGGGGAGCTCCCCCCTCAAAAATAGAGAACAGTTCAAACTTGACGTTGAGCTAGAATCCAAAATCTTACATTATAAGGTCCGTATTTTAAGCTACTTTTTTATTACAACGGTAAAAAAACAAAATAGACAACTCAAAACCTCACAAAAAATAGGTTTTTAATAAAACAAATTGTCCTACCACAGACTAGTTTCGGCGACGATGGTGCCTTCCTCAGTGCTTGGAGATTTTGAGTTAACTAACAAATAACATTTCATAAAAGGAGGGCCACCAGGGTGTATTGGGACGGCGCACACTTCGGTTCGATGACTGAGTTATCACTTCTAATTTTTATGAAGCACCTCCACAGCCATGTGAAGACAGCCTCCGAACACCCTTGTCTCTTATTGCTTGACAACAATGACTCACACTTGTCAATTGAAGCCCTAAACTTCTGCAAGGTCAATGGGATTGTTTTGCTGTCATTTCCTCCCCTACATCTCACCGCCTCCAGCCTCTTCATAAGTCAATTTATGGGCTATTCAAAAACTATTACTTTTCAGCTGCTGACAATTGGTTAGTCAGCAACCCTGGTAAAACAAACTCAATTTATGATATTCCTAGCCTTGTCAACAGTGTTTTTCCAAAGCTATGGCATCAAACAATATAATAGCAGGCTTCCAGGCTACTGGAATCATGCCTCATAACCCAGACATTTTTAATGATCAGGATTTTTTGTCAGGTTTCATAACGGATCGTCCCATTAATCCAAACAACTGTGCAAGTACCTCTTCTGAACCAAGAGCCTGGACCTTCCACATCAGCAAAAGTCGAGCTCACTCACCAGACCACAGGACTCGGAGGGCCCTCGCCCATTTTCAAACCAGAAAAAATTCGACCTCTGCCAAAAGCAGGAGAGCGCAAGAAATGCAGAAAATGCAGGAAACCCTGGATATTTTGTATTCTTACAGATACACCTATAAAAAATATAATCGATCAAGAAACAGAAAGATACCTCAAGAAATATCTTAAGATAGAAAAAGCAAAAACAAAAATGTTCAAAACGTATGAATGCGAAAAAATACAGTAGCAACCCAAGTAAGTAAGAAAACTGTAAAAAAGAGTAAAAACTAAAGACAAAAAACTAGACAAAGAAATTTGCATCCGATAGTGACGAAGATGAAGAGACATTTTGTCTGTTGAGTTTAAAGAGTTATTCTAGTTCCAAACCGGGCCAAGATTGGATTCAATGTATATCCTGCAAATAGTGGGCACAGATAAACTGCCAGCCACATAGAGGATAACCATACTTACACTTGGATTCACTGCAAGTCAGATAGATGTGTATTTTCCGAGTTAGATTGACTGTTCAAAATTAAATTTATTCTTGGTGTTTTATTAAAACATTTTTTCATTTAAAAACAAAAATGTTATTGATTTTAAAAACTTTTGTGTATTACAATTTTTTGTATTAATGTTGTAGCCTATATTTAGGTTTTGTTTAATTGATCTAGTTTTTATTGAGAATTTTGTGTTCATATTTAATTTACTAAATTAATTCGGTGTCATTACCTATGTAAGCAACCGAAATTTAAAATTTTTGCATTAAATAAATTATTAGCATTAAAACTTTATTTATTTCTTTGCTTTCTCTATGTTCAAGACCCTTAGCAGCGGACGCATTGGCGTACCAACTTGACCCATTATTGTATCAATTTGACCCAGCCTGGGTCAAGTTGATACATTATACAATATCTTCTAAAACATTTTTTTCAACCCATCAATTAACTTATTAGATTATTAAAATACATTAAATTATTAAGTAATATATTATAAAATGCCACATTTTTATTTCTAACATAAGAAAGAAAAATAGAAAAATAAAAAAGCATAAAGTGTATCAACTTTACCCGGTCTCCCCTAATGTATAAAATAAAATTTCATAAAGATTTTTTAAACTAAGGGCCAAAAAGGGGAGAACTTGGTCGCCTGTAAGGTGTGATTTTGAAGGCTTTCAGCTTAACCTAGGGGTTTTTGACTTGAAATCGAAGATAGCTAGAGACGTCGGTCCTCCCCTGTATACGACACTTTACTGGGTGATATTAGTTTCATGTGCAGTGAAAAGAGATAACGCCAGAAGATGTTTTTTCAACGCTGCTATTTAAGCAACCAGGGTTCTCTATGAGTATAAAGTTACTTTACTTATGTCTGAGTAGTCATTTGAAACCAAAATATCTACAGCACTTCAGTACAGAATATCTAATCATCACACAAAATGTTAATTTGTCGAAAATCAGTTCAAACATTAGGTGTCTTATCAGGGGTATAGCGACTGTTGCAGCTGTTACTCTATTTGCCTGCTAGAAGGCAGCACCTGACGGTATAAACCAGTGCCGTGTTTTGCCTATTCGTAACCTACAGCACGCAATTACTAGAATTCCTAATCTTCACTAGGATTACGTAGAGCCAAGTAGTTACCGTAATTTTTAAAAGACTTTGCTAAATGTTATTTGTTCCATGCTCAGGGAACCGCGATAGCGTGAGTTGTTTTACTTTGAGTTCTCTATGAGTTAAAATTGTTATATTTATACTTGAATAGTATTTTCAACCAAATCTATCCACAAAACCACAATATAAAATAACTAATAATCACTAAAATATTAATATTTCAAAAAAAACGGCTTAACATTAGAGGTGTAGTAACAGTTGCAGCTGTTACTCTGTTGTAGTTGCAGTTGTTGCTATCATTGGCTGCTATATGACAGCACATATCTGTGATAATGAGCAATCCCGCTTCTTTTACTCACGGTAGGGATACTAACCGCATACGCATGAGACGGAGGCAGCTCGCTAGAGGTTGGCTGCCTCGAGGGCTGGGCGGGTTCTGGTTGATGAGACCAGGGTAAAGACAAACGCATTCCATTGGGGGAGAACCGATGTTTCTAGGTGTACCTGACTTGAAGTCAAAACCCTCTAATATAGGCTTTGAGAGGGAATTACTACACCTCAGAAGCGACCATCTTCTCCTTTTTTAACATTATAAATAATGTTATGTGGTTTTCCTTTTTCAAATTTTAATTTAAAATTTTTTTTGATAATATATTTTTTCTAATTTAAATGGTATATATTTGTTTGTCTTATGGTCTGGGGCTTAACGTTATTATCTATGATAGCGATCTGAAGTCCTGCATGAAGAAACCTGAGAAGGGTTCTAAACTACAAACTGGCTGACTGTGAATTATTACGGACAGCATTCTACCTGCCTTCCTATCAATGCCGACACACCACTGGATATTGACAAAACCGTCGGTAGCCTTACAAAGGCAATACGTACCGCGATTATTAACGCGGTACCACTTGAATGTCAGTCCAGGCACTAGGGGCACATTTCAAGGCACACACTACAACTAATCACCCGGCGTAATAGGATACGGTGTTAACAGATGCGTTCCACACTCAACTCTCAACCGCTTTAAGAGGCAAATTATGCAGGAAATAATTCAGTACAGAGTCAATGGCTTTCAAGCAGAGTTGGCGACTTTAAACACAATAGATACACCCATCACTTCCCGTGAGAATAGTTGCCCTACTCCCCACTCATAGGCCCGAACAGTCTACAAAGTTGACTTGTTTTCTAACAGGCTTCCCGGCAAGCTGGCCTGAGCAACCGGGCGGGTCCACAGGTGGTGGATAGTGGGACGGCCTACAGAAATGTAGGTTACCTGTGAATAAGGATTCCGGAAGGTTTCTGAATATGCAGGCCTGGACCAAGGCTATGGTTCAAAGGTGAGGAATTATCCCTCCTCGTCAGTCAACCGGTTGGGCGCGGTAGAAATAACCGAGTGCTCTGACCGGGGAGACTGGGGTAGTTGGGAATTAAGTCCTCACAATGTTACTCTCACCTCCTGGGTGAACCAAGGGCAATGCGACAGTGAAGTATGGGCGGGAAACTACCCAAACGACACAGTTGTAAAAAAGAGAGTAAAGCAGGCTGTTCGTCTGAGCAGTTAATAATGTCCTGAACTTGGGGTGTGCTTCAAGGTCAGTGACTGAATACCCAATCCAAGGTGGAAGGCATCGTGCCGAAGGATGAATGGCTGCAGGGTATAAAATGCAGTCCCAAACGATCCCCTTGAGGAACCAGACAAAACCTCATTGTATGTTGTCTTGCCAGGGCAGTGGGGGCTCTGCTCTGGTCGACCGTTATTTCCCCCATACTCGTGGGACTTTAATGGACCAAGTAAGTAAAAGAATTGATTTCGAGACTGCACAGACAGTGGGAGCCAATGAGACGGCAAACCGTGAGTCTGTAGCAGATGTGTCAACCATCACTGGGGGTGCGGGGGCGGCTGTCAAGCTGCCGGCTGCAGAAACCGGCGAAGTGGCTGTAGAGTTGAGCACGATGTCTAGTCCTGGGGATGCTCTGCGGACCCAGGCGACTGCCAATTAAGCAGAACAATGATCAAGATAGTGGGACGGCTGTGGATGAGGAGCTGCTGGTGGGGATGGATGCTAACTCCCATCACACTTCGTGGGGAAGTACAGGTACCAACACTAGAGGTGAGGAACATTTAGCTTATCTTAGCTCTAAGAATTTACTAGTCTTAAATCAGGGGGAAGAGCCGACGTTTGTCACTAGGGCCAGACAGGAGGTCCTGGACATTACGGCGGCATCGAACCAGACGGCTAGGTATGTACTAAACTGGCATGTGTCGGATGAGCCATCTTCTTCTGACCACAGACATATTAGGTATGATATCTCTCTAAATCCAGCCATGCTTCGGCCAACCAGGGATCCAAGAAGAACAGACTGGGACTCCTACAGGAGGGACCTGGGAGTTCGGATTGAGGAGGCTGGATTGGAGTATGGTGGGAGGAGAGAGCTAGAAGACTTTGCCGCATTGGTTGGCAAAGCTATAGTAGAATCCTTTACTGATCTATAATACCAGTAGTAGGAAGGTCTAGTAGCAGTAGTGAACTTCATCCTCTTTCCTCGTCTTATTGTTCTACGTACTCGATCAGCTGATCAAATGCCGGGAAAGCTTCGCCATGCGTCAAGGTTTGTTTTCTTTCGTTGCATTCGGTAGGCGCTCACCTGGCTGTGGGCTCAATGAGTCTATAATACCACTGGTAGTAAGCTCTAGCAGCAGTAGTGAACTTCAACCTCTTTCCTCGTCTTATTGGTCTACGTACACGATTAGCTGATCAAATGCCGGGAAAGCTTCGCCATGCATCAAGGTTTGTTTTCGTTCTACACCTTCGGTATGCGCTCACCTGGCTGTGGGCTCACTAAGTCTATATTATCACTGGTAGTAAGGTCTAGTAGCAGTAGTGAACTTCATCCTCTTTCCTCGTCTTATTGTTCTACGTACTCGATCAGCTGATGAAATGCCGGGAAAGCTTCGCCATGCGTCAAGGTTTGTTTTCCTTCGTTTCCTTCGGTAGGCGCTCACATGGTTGTGGGCTCACTAAGTCTATAATACCAGTAGTACTAAGGTCTAGTTGCAGTAGCGAACTTCATCCTCTTTCCTCGTCTTATTGTTCTACGTACTCGATCAGCTGATCAAATGCCGAGAAAGCTTCGCCATGCGTCAAGGTTTGCTTTCTTACGTTTCCCTCGTCAGGCGCTCAGATTGCTGTGGGCTCACTGAGTCTATAATACCACTGGTAGTAAGCTCTAGCAGCAGTAGTGAACTTCATCCTCTTTCCTCGTCTTATTGTTCTACGTACGCTATCAAAAGATCAAATGCTGGGAAAGCTTCGCCATGCATCAAGGTTTGTTTTCTTTCGTTTCCTTCGGTAGGCGCTCACCTTGTTGTGGGCTCACTAAGTCTATAATACCACTGGTAGTAAGGTCTAGTAGCAGTACTGAACTTCATCCTCTTTCCTCGTCTTATTGTTCTTCGTACTCGATCAGCTGCTCAAATGCCGGAAAGCTTCGCCATGCGTAAAGGTTTGTTTTCTTTCGTTTCCTTCGGTAGGCGCTCACCTGGCTGTGGGCTCACTGAATCTATAATACCACTGGTAGTAAGCTCTAGCAGCAGTAGTGAACTTCATCCTCTTTCCTCGTCTTATTGTTCTACGTACTCGATCAGCTGATCAAATGCCGGGAAAGCTTCGCCATGCGTCAAGGTTTGTTTTCTTTCGTTTCCTTCGGTAGGCGCTCACCTGGTTGTGGGCTCACTAAGTCCATAATTCCACTGGTAGTAAGCTCTAGCAGCAGTAGTGAACTTCATCCTCTTTCCTCGTCTTATTGTTCTACGTACTCGATCAGCTGATCAAATGCCGGGAAAGCTTCTCCATTCATCAAGGTTTGTTTTCTTTCTATACCTTCGGTATGCGGTCACCTGGCTGTGGGCTCACTAAGTCTATAATACCACTGGTAGTCAGGTCTAGTAAGAGTAGTGAACGTCATCGTCTTTCCTCGTCTTTTTCTTCTACGTACGCTATCAAAAGATCAAATGCCGGGTAAGCTTCGTCATGCATCAAAGTGTGGTTTCTTTCTATACCTTCGGTATGCGCTCACCTGACTGTGGGTTCACTAAGTCTATAATACCACTGGTAGTAAGGTCTAGTAGCAGTAGTAAATTTCATCCTCTTTCCTCGTCTTATTGTTCTACGTACTCGATCAGCTGATCAAATGCCGGGAAAGCTTCGCCATGCGTCAAGGTTTGTTTTCTTTCGTCTCCTTCGTTAGGCGCTCACCTGGTTGTGGGCTCCCTAAGTCTATAATACCACTGGTAGTAAGGTCTAGTGGCAGTAGTGAACTTCATCCTCTTTCCTCGTCTTATTGTTCTACGTACTCGATCAGCTTATCAAATGCCGGGAAAGCTTCGCCATGCGTAAAGGTTTGTTTTCTTTCGTTTCCTTCGGTTGACGCTCACCTGGTTGTGGGTTCACTAAGTCTAGTATACCACTGGTAGTAAGCTCTAGCAGCAGTAGTGAACTTCATCCTCTTTCCTCGTCTTATTGTTCTACTTACTCGATCAGCTGATCAAATGCCGGGAAAGCTTCGCCATGCGTCAAGGTTTGTTTTCTTTCGTTGCCTTCGGTAGGGGCTCACCTGGTTGTGGGTTCACTAAGTCTAGTATACCACTGGTAGTAAGCTCTAGCAGCAGTAGTGAACTTCATCCTCTTTCCTCGTCTTATTGTTCTACGTACTCGATCAGCTGATCAAATGCCGGGAAAGCTTCGCCATGCATCAAGGTTTGTTTTCTTTCTATACCTTCGGTATGCGGTCACCTGGCTGTAGGCTCACTAAGTCTATAATACCACTGGTAGTCAGTTCTAGTAGCAGTAGTGAACGTCATCGTCTTTCCTCGTCTTTTTCTTCTACGTACGCCATCAAAAGATCAAATGCCGGGAAAGCTTCGTCATGCATCAAGGTGTGTTTTCTTTCTATACCGTCGGTATGCGCTCACCTGGCTGTGGGTTCACTAAGTCTATATTACCACTGATAGTAAGGTCTAGTAGCAGTAGTAAACTTCATCCTCTTTCCTCGCCTTATTGTTCTACGTACGCTATCAAAAGATCAAATGCCGGGAAAGCTTCGCCATGCATCAAGGTTTGATTTCTCTCTATACCTTCGGTATGCGCTCACCTGGCTGTGGGCTCACTTAGTCTATAATACCACTGGTAGTAAGGTCTAGTAGCAGTAGTAAACTTCATCCTCTTTCCTCGTCTTATTGTTCTACGTACTCGATCCGCTGATCAAATGCCGGGAAAGCTTCGCCATGCATCAAGGTTTGTTTTCTTTCTATACCTTCAGTATGCGGTCACCTGGCTGTGGGCTCACTAAGTCTATAATACCACTGGTAGTAAGGTCTAGTGGCAGTAGTGAACTTCATCCTCTTTCCTCGTCTTATTGTTCTACGTACTCGATCAGCTTATCGAATGCCGGGAAAGCTTCGCCATGCGTAAAGGTTTGTTTTCTTTCGTTTCCTTCGGTTGACGCTCACCTGGTTGTGGGTTCACTAAGTCTAGTATACCACTGGTAGTAAGCTCTAGCAGCAGTAGTGAACTTCATCCTCTTTCCTCGTCTTATTGTTCTACGTACTCGATCAGCTGATCAAATGCCGGGAAAGCTTCGAAATGCGTCAAGGTTTGTTTTCTTTCGTTTCCTTCGGTATTCGCTCACCAGGTTGTGGGCCAACTAAGTCTATAATACCACTGGTAGTAAGGTCTAGTAGAAGTAGTGAACTTCATCCTCTCTCCTCGTCTTATTGTTCTACGTACTCGATCAGCTGATCAAATGCCGGGAAAGCTTTGCCATGCGTCAAGGTTTGTTTTCTTTCGTTTCCCTCGGCAGGCGCTCAGATGGCTGTGGGCTCACTGAGTCTATAATGCCACTGGTAGTGAGCTCTAGCAGCAGTAGTGAACGTCATCGTCTTTCCACGTCTTATTGTTCTACGTACGCTATCAAAAGATCAAATGCCGGGAAAGCTTCGCCATGCATCAAGGTTTGTTTTCTTTCTATACCTTCGGTATGCGGTCACTTGGCTGTGGGCTCACTAAGTCTATAATACCACTGGTAGTCAGGTCTAGTAGCAGTAGTGAACGTCATCGTCTTTCCTCGTCTTTTTCTTCTACGTACGTTTACAAAAGATCAAATGCCGGGAAAGCTTCGTCATGCATCAAGGTGTGTTTTCTTTCGTTTCCTTCGGTAGGCGCTCACCTGGTTGTGGACTCACTAAGTCTATAGTACCACTGGTAGTAAGGTCTATTAGCAGTAGTGAACTTCATCCTCTTTCCTTGTCTTATTGTTCTACGTACTCGATCAGCTGATGAAATGCCGGGAAAGCTTCGCCATGCGCCAAGGTTTGCTTTCTTTCGTTTCCCTCGGCAGGCGCTCAGATTGCTGTGGGCTCACTGAGTCTATAGTACCACTGGTAGTAAGCTCTAGCAGCAGTAGTGAACGTCATCGTCTTTCCGCGTCTTATTGTTCTACGTACGCTATCAAAAGATCAAATGCTGGGAAAGCTTCGCCATGCATCAAGGTTTGTTTTCTTTCGTTTCCTTCGGTAGGCGCTCACATGGCTGTGGGCTCACTGAATCTATAATACCACTGGTAGTAAGCTCTAGCAGCAGTAGTGAACTTCATCCTCTTTCCTCGTCTTATTGTTCTAAGTACTCGATCAGCTGATCAAATGCCGGGAAAGCTTCGCCATGCGTCAAGGTTTGTTTTCTTTCGTTTCCTTCGGTAGGCGCTCACCTGGTTGTGGGCTCACTAAGTCCATAATTCCACTCTTAGTAAGCTCTAGCAGCAGTAGTGAACTTCATCCTCTTTCCTCGTCTTATTGTTCTACGTACTCGATCAGCTGATCAAATGCCGGGAAAGCTTCTCCATTCATCAAGGTTTGTTTTCTTTCTATACCTTCGGTATGCGCTCACCTGGCTGTGGGTTCACTAAGGTTATAATACCACTGGTAGTAAGGTCTAGTAGCAGTAGTAAATTTCATCCTCTTTCCTCGTCTTATTGTTCTATGTACTCGATCAGCTGATCAAATGCCGGGAAAGCTTCGCCATGCGTCAACGTTTGATATATTTCGTCTCCTTCGGTAGGCGCTCACCTGGTTGTGGGCTCCCTAAGTCTATAATACCACTTGTAGTAAGGTCTAGTAGCAGTAGTGAATTTCATCCTCTTTCCTCGTCTTATTGTTCTACGTACTCGATCAGCTTATCAAATGCCGGGAAAGCTTCGCCATGCGTCAAGGTTTGTTTTCTTTCGTCTCCTTCGTTAGGCGCTCACCTGGTTGTGGGCTCCCTAAGTCTATAATACCACTGGTAGTAAGGTCTAGTGGCAGTAGTGAACTTCATCCTCTTTCCTCGTCTTATTGTTCTACGTACTCGATCAGCTTATCAAATGCCGGGAAAGCTTCGCCATGCGTAAAGGTTTGTTTTCTTTCGTTTCCTTCGGTTGACGCTCACCTGGTTGTGGGTTCACTAAGTCTAGTATACCACTGGTAGTAAGCTCTAGCAGCAGTAGTGAACTTCATCCTCTTTCCTCGTCTTATTGTTCTACTTACTCGATCAGCTGATCAAATGCCGGGAAAGCTTCGCCATGCGTCAAGGTTTGTTTTCTTTCGTTGCCTTCGGTAGGGGCTCACGTGGTTGTGGGTTCACTAAGTCTAGTATACCACTGGTAGTAAGCTCTAGCAGCAGTAGTGAACTTCATCCTCTTTCCTCGTCTTATTGTTCTACGTACTCGATCAGCTGATCAAATGCCGGGAAAGCTTCGCCATGCATCAAGGTTTGTTTTCTTTCTATACCTTCGGTATGCGGTCACCTGGCTGTGGGCTCACTAAGTCTATAATACCACTGGTAGTCAGTTCTAGTAGCAGTAGTGAACGTCATCGTCTTTCCTCGTCTTTTTCTTCTACGTACGCTATCAAAAGATCAAATGCCGGGAAAGCTTCGTCATGCATCAAGGTGTGTTTTCTTTCTATACCGTCGGTATGCGCTCACCTGGCTGTGGGTTCACTAAGTCTATATTACCACTGATAGTAAGGTCTAGTAGCAGCAGTAAACTTCATCCTCTTTCCTCGTCATATTGTTCTACGTACGCTATCAAAAGTTCAAATGCCGGGAAAGCTTCGCCATGCATCAAGGTTTGATTTCTCTCTATACCTTCGGTATGCGCTCACCTGGCTGTGGGCTCACTTAGTCTATAATACCACTGGTAGTAAGGTCTAGTAGCAGTAGTAAACTTCATCCTCTTTCCTCGTCTTATTGTTCTACGTACTCGATCAGCTGATCAAATGCCGGGAAAGCTTCGCCATGCATCAAGGTTTGTTTTCTTTCTATACCTTCAGTATGCGGTCACCTGGCTGTGGGCTCACTAAGTCTATAATACCACTGGTAGTAAGGTCTAGTGGCAGTAGTGAACTTCATCCTCTTTCCTCGTCTTATTGTTCTACGTACTCGATCAGCTGATCAAATGCCGGGAAAGCTTCGAAATGCGTCAAGGTTTGTTTTCTTTCGTTTCCTTCGGTATTCGCTCACCAGGTTGTGGGCCAACTAAGTCTATAATACCACTGGTAGTAAGGTCTAGTAGAAGTAGTGAACTTCATCCTCTTTCCTCGTCTTATTGTTCTACGTACTCGATGAGCTGATCAAATGCCGGGAAAGCTTTGCCATGCATCACTGTTTGTTTTCTTTCGTTTCCCTCGGCAGGCGCTCAGATGGCTGTGGGCTCACTGAGTCTATAATACCACTGGTAGTGAGCTCTAGCAGCAGTAGTGAACGTCATCGTCTTTCCACGTCTTATTGTTCTACGTACGCTATCAAAAGATCAAATGCCGGGAAAGCTTCGCCATGCATCAAGGTTTGTTTTCTTTCTATACCTTCGGTATGCGGTCACTTGGCTGTGGGCTCACTAAGTCTATAATACCACTGGTAGTCAGGTCTAGTAGCAGTAGTGAACGTCATCGTCTTTCCTCGTCTTTTTCTTCTACGTACGTTTACAAAAGATCAAATGCCGGGAAAGCTTCGTCATGCATCAAGGTGTGTTTTCTTTCGTTTCCTTCGGTAGGCGCTCACCTGGTTGTGGACTCACTAAGTCTATAGTACCACTGGTAGTAAGGTCTATTAGCAGTAGTGAACTTCATCCTCTTTCCTTGTCTTATTGTTCTACGTACTCGATCAGCTGATGAAATGCCGGGAAAGCTTCGCCATGCGCCAAGGTTTGCTTTCTTTCGTTTCCCTCGGCAGGCGCTCAGATTGCTGTGGGCTCACTGAGTCTATAGTACCACTGGTAGTAAGCTCTAGCAGCAGTAGTGAACATCATCGTCTTTCCGCGTCTTATTGTTCTACGTACTCGATCAGCTGATCAAATGCCGGGAAAGCTTCGCCATGCGTCAAGGTTTGTTTTCTTTCGTTTCCTTCGGTAGGCGCTCACCTGGTTGTGGGCTCACTAAGTCCATAATTCCACTCTTAGTAAGCTCTAGCAGCAGTAGTGAACTTCATCCTCTTTCCTCGTTTTATTGTTCTACGTACTCGATCAGCTGATCAAATGCCGGGAAAGCTTCTCCATTCATCAAGGTTTGTTTTCTTTCTATACCTTCGGTATGCGCTCACCTGGCTGTGGGTTCATTAAGGTTATAATACCACTGGTAGTAAGGTCTAGTAGCAGTAGTAAATTTCATCCTCTTTCCTCGTCTTATTGTTCTATGTACTCGATCAGCTGATCAAATGCCGGGAAAGCTTCGCCATGCGTCAAGGTTTGATATATTTCGTCTCCTTCGGTAGGCGCTCACCTGGTTGTGGGCTCCCTAAGTCTATAATACCACTTGTAGTAAGGTCTAGTAGCAGTAGTGAATTTCATCCTCTTTCCTCGTCTTATTGTTCTACGTACTCGATCAGCTTATCAAATGCTGGGAAAGCTTCGCCATGCGTAAAGGTTTGTTTTCTTTCGTTTCCTTCGGTTGGCGCTCACCTGGTTGTGGGTTCACTATGTCTAGTATACCACTGGTAGTAAGCTCTAGCAGCAGTAGTGAACTTCATCCTCTTTCCTCGTCATATTGTTCTACGTACTCGATCAGCTGATCAAATGCCGGGAAAGCTTCTCCATTCATCAAGGTTTGTTTTCTTTCTATACCTTCGGTATGCGGTCACCTGGCTGTGGGCTCACTAAGTCTATAATACCACTGGTAGTCAGGTCTAGTAACAGTAGTGAACGTCATCGTCTTTCCTCGTCTTTTTCTTCTACGTACGCTATCAAAAGATCAAATGCCGGGAAAGCTTCGCCATGCGTAAAGGTTTGTTTTCTTTCGTTTCATTCGGTTGGCGCTCACCTGGTTTTGGGTTCACTAAGTCTAGTATACCACTGGTAGTTAGCTCTAGCAGCAGTAGTGAACTTCATCCTCTTTCCTCGTCTTATTGTTTTACGTACTCGATCAGCTGATCAAATGCCGGGAAAGCTTCGCCATGCATCAAGGATTGTTTTCTTTCTATACCTTCGGTATGCGGTCACCTGGCTGTGGGCTCACTAAGTCTATAATACCACTGGTAGTCAGTTCTAGTAGCAGTAGTGAACGTCATCGTCTTTCCTCGTCTTTTTCTTCTACGTACGCTATCAAAAGATCAAATGCCGGGAAAGCTTCGTCATGCATCAAGGTGTGTTTTCTTTCTATACCGTCGGTATGCGCTCACCTGGCTGTGGGTTCACTAAGTCTATAATACCACTGATAGTTAGGTCTAGTAGCAGTAGTAAACTTCATCCTCTTTCCTCGTCTTAATGTTCTACGTACGCTATCAAAAGATCACATGCCGGGAAAGCTTCGCTATGCATCAAGGTTTGATTTCTCTCTATACCTTCGGTATGCGCTCACCTGGCTGTGGGCTCACTTAGTCCATAATACCACTGGTAGTAAGGTCTAGTAGCAGTAGTAAACTTCAACCTCTTTCCTCGTCTTATTGTTCTACGTACTCGATCAGCTGATCAAATGCTGGGAAAGCATCGCCATGCATCAAGGTTTGTTTTCTTTCTATACATTCAGTATGCGGTCACCTGGCTGTGGGCTCACTAAGTCTATAATACCAGTAATAGTAAGGTCTAGCTGCAGTAGCGAACTTCATCCTCTTTCCTCGTCTTATTGTTCTACGTACTCGATCAGCTGATCAAATGCCGGGAAAGCTTCGCCATGCGTCAAGGTTTGCTTTCTTTCGTTTCCCTCGGCAGGCGCTCAGATTGCTGTGGGCTCACTGAGTCTATAATACCACTGGTAGTAAGCTCTAGCAGCAGTAGTGAACTTCATCCACTTTCCTCGTCTTATTGTTCTACGTACTCGAACAGCTGATCAAATGCCGGGAAAGCCTCGCCATGCGTCAAGGTTTGCTTTCTTTCGTTTCCCTCGGCAGGCGCTCAGATTGCTGTGGGCTCACTGAGTCTATAATACCACTGGTAGTAAGCTCTAGCAGCAGTAATGAACTTCATCCTCTTTCCTCGTCTTATTGTTCTACGTACTCGATCAGCTGATGAAATGCCGGGAAAGCTTCGCCATGCGCCAAGGTTTGCTTTCTTTCGTTTCCCTCGGCAGGCGCTCAGATTGCTGTGGGCTCACTGAGTCTATAGTGCCACTGGTAGTAAGCTCTAGCAGCAGTAGTGAACATCATCGTCTTTCCGCGTCTTATTGTTCTACGTACACGATCAGCTGATCAAATGCCGGGAAAGCTTCGCCATGCGTCAAGGTTTATTTTCTTTCGTTTCCTTCGGTAGGCGCTCACCTGGTTGTGGGCTCACTAAGTCCATAATTCCACTCTTAGTAAGCTCTAGCAGCAGTAGTGAACTTCATACTCTTTCCTCGTCTTATTGTTCTACGTACTCGATCAGCTGATCAAATGCCGGGAAAGCTTCTCCATTCATCAAGGTTTGTTTTCTTTCTATACCTTCGGTATGCGCTCACCTGGCTGTGGGTTCACTAAGGTTATAATACCACTGGTAGTAAGGTCTAGTAGCAGTAGTAAATTTCATCCTCTTTCCTCGTCTTATTGTTCTATGTACTCGATCAGCTGATCAAATGCCGGGAAAGCTTCACCATGCGTCAAGGTTTGATATATTTCGTCTCCTTCGGTAGGCGCTCACCTGGTTGTGGGCTCCCTAAGTCTATAATACCACTTGTAGTAAGGTCTAGTAGCAGTAGTGAATTTCATCCTCTTTCCTCGTCTTATTGTTCTACGTACTCGATCAGCTTATCAAATGCCGGGAAAGCTTCGCCATGCGTAAAGGTTTGTTTTCTTTCGTTTCCTTCGGTTGGCGCTCACCTGGTTGTGGGTTCACTATGTCTAGTATACCACTGGTAGTAAGCTCTAGCAGCAGTAGTGAACTTCATCCTCTTTCCTCGTCATATTGTTCTACGTACTCGATCAGCTGATCAAATGCCGGGAAAGCTTCTCCATTCATCAAGGTTTGTTTTCTTTCTATACCTTCGGTATGCGGTCACCTGGCTGTGGGCTCACTAAGTCTATAATACCACTGGTAGTCAGGTCTAGTAACAGTAGTGAACGTCATCGTCTTTCCTCGTCTTTTTCTTCTACGTACGCTATCAAAAGATCAAATGCCGGGAAAGCTTCGTCATGCATCAAGGTGTGTTTTCTTTCTATACCGTCGGTATGCGCTCACCTGGCTGTGGGTTCACTAAGTCTATAATACCACTGATAGTTAGGTCTAGTAGCAGTAGTAAACTTCATCCTCTTTCCTCGTCTTAATGTTCTACGTACGCTATCAAAAGATCACATGCCGGGAAAGCTTCGCTATGCATCAAGGTTTGATTTCTCTCTATACCTTCGGTATGCGCTCACCTGGCTGTGGGCTCACTTAGTCCATAATACCACTGGTAGTAAGGTCTAGTAGCAGTAGTAAACTTCAACCTCTTTCCTCGTCTTATTGTTCTACGTACTCGATCAGCTGATCAAATGCTGGGAAAGCATCGCCATGCGTCAAGGTTTGTTTTCTTTCGTTGCCTTCGGTAGGGGCTCACCTGGCTGTGGGCTCACTGAGTTTATAATACCACTGGTAGTAAGCTCTAGCAGCAGTAGTGAACTTCATCCTCTTTCCTCGTCTTATTGTTCTACGTACACGATTAGCTGATCAAATGCCGAGAAAGCTTCGCCATGCATCAAGGTTTGTTTTCTTTCTATACATTCAGTATGCGGTCACCTGGCTGTGGGCTCACTAAGTCTATAATACCAGTAATAGTAAGGTCTAGCTGCAGTAGCGAACTTCATCCTCTTTCCTCGTCTTATTGTTCTACGTACTCGATCAGCTGATCAAATGCCGGGAAAGCTTCGCCATGCGTCAAGGTTTGCTTTCTTTCGTTTCCCTCGGCAGGCGCTCAGATTGCTGTGGGCTCACTGAGTCTATAATACCACTGGTAGTAAGCTCTAGCAGCAGTAGTGAACTTCATCCACTTTCCTCGTCTTATTGTTCTACGTACTCGAACAGCTGATCAAATGCCGGGAAAGCCTCGCCATGCGTCAAGGTTTGCTTTCTTTCGTTTCCCTCGGCAGGCGCTCAGATTGCTGTGGGCTCACTGAGTCTATAATACCACTGGTAGTAAGCTCTAGCAGCAGTAATGAACTTCATCCTCTTTCCTCGTCTTATTGTTCTACGTACTCGATCAGCTGATCAAATGCCAAGAAAGCTTCGCCATGCGTCAAGGTTTGTTTTCTTTCGTTTCCTTCGGTAGGCGCTCACCTGGCTGTGGGCTCACTAAGTCTATAATACCACTGGTAGTAAGGTCTAGTAGCAGTAGTGAACTTCATCTTCTTTCCTCGTCTTATTGTTCTTCGTACTCGATCAGCTGCTCAAATGCCGGGAAAGCTTCGCCATGCGTAAAGGTTTGTTTTCTTTCGTTTCCTTCGGTTGGCGCTCACCTGGTTGTGGGTTCACTATGTCTAGTATACCACTGGTAGTAAGCTCTAGCAGCAGTAGTGAACTTCATCCTCTTTCCTCGTCATATTGTTCTACGTACTCGATCAGCTGATCAAATGCCGGGAAAGCTTCTCCATTCATCAAGGTTTGTTTTCTTTCTATACCTTCGGTATGCGGTCACCTGGCTGTGGGCTCACTAAGTCTATAATACCACTGGTAGTCAGGTCTAGTAACAGTAGTGAACGTCATCGTCTTTCCTCGTCTTTTTCTTCTACGTACGCTATCAAAAGATCAAATGCCGGGTAAGCTTCGTCATGCATCAAAGTGTGTTTTCTTTCTATACCGTCGGTATGCGCTCACCTAGCTGTGGGTTCACTAAGTCTATAATACCACTGATAGTAAGGTCTAGTAGCAGTAGTAAACTTCATCCTCTTTCCTCGTCTTATTGTTCTACGTACTCGATCAGCTGATCAAATGCCGGGAAACCTTCGCCATGCGTTAATGTTTGTTTTCTTTCGTTTCCTTCGGTAGGCGCTCACCTGGTTGTGGGCTCACTAAGTCTATAATACCAGTAGTAGGAAGGTCTAGTAGCAGTAGTGAACTTCGTCCACTTTCCTCGTCTTATTGTTCTACGTACTCGATCAGCTTATCAAATGCCGGGAAAGCTTCGCCATGCGTAAAGGTTTGTTTTCTTTCGTTTCATTCGGTTGGCGCTCACCTGGTTTTGGGTTCACTAAGTCTAGTATACCACTGGTAGTTAGCTCTAGCAGCAGTAGTGAACTTCATCCTCTTTCCTCGTCTTATTGTTTTACGTACTCGATCAGCTGATCAAATGCCGGGAAAGCTTCGCCATGCATCAAGGTTTGTTTTCTTTCTATACCTTCGGTATGCGGTCACCTGGCTGTGGGCTCACTAAGTCTATAATACCACTGGTAGTCAGTTCTAGTAGCAGTAGTGAACGTCATCGTCTTTCCTCGTCTTTTTCTTCTACGTACGCTATCAAAAGATCAAATGCCGGGAAAGCTTCGTCATGCATCAAGGTGTGTTTTCTTTCTATACCGTCGGTATGCGCTCACCTGGCTGTGGGTTCACTAAGTCTATAATACCACTGATAGTTAGGTCTAGTAGCAGTAGTAAACTTCATCCTCTTTCCTCGTCTTAATGTTCTACGTACGCTATCAAAAGATCACATGCCGGGAAAGCTTCGCTATGCATCAAGGTTTGATTTCTCTCTATACCTTCGGTATGCGCTCACCTGGCTGTGGGCTCACTTAGTCCATAATACCACTGGTAGTAAGGTCTAGTAGCAGTAGTAAACTTCAACCTCTTTCCTCGTCTTATTGTTCTACGTACTCGATCAGCTGATCAAATGCTGGGAAAGCATCGCCATGCGTCAAGGTTTGTTTTCTTTCGTTGCCTTCGGTAGGGGCTCACCTGGCTGTGGGCTCACTGAGTTTATAATACCACTGGTAGTAAGCTCTAGCAGCAGTAGTGAACTTCATCCTCTTTCCTCGTCTTATTGTTCTACGTACACGATTAGCTGATCAAATGCCGAGAAAGCTTCGCCATGCATCAAGGTTTGTTTTCTTTCTATACATTCAGTATGCGGTCACTTGGCTGTGGGCTCACTAAGTCTATAATACCAGTAATAGTAAGGTCTAGCTGCAGTAGCGAACTTCATCCTCTTTCCTCGTCTTATTGTTCTACGTACTCGATCAGCTGATCAAATGCCGGGAAAGCTTCGCCATGCGTCAAGGTTTGCTTTCTTTCGTTTCCCTCGGCAGGCGCTCAGATTGCTGTGGGCTCACTGAGTCTAAAATACCACTGGTAGTAAGCTCTAGCAGCAGTAGTGAACTTCATCCACTTTCCTCGTCTTATTGTTCTACGTACTCGAACAGCTGATCAAATGCCGGGAAAGCCTCGCCATGCGTCAAGGTTTGCTTTCTTTCGTTTCCCTCGGCAGGCGCTCAGATTGCTGTGGGCTCACTGAGTCTATAATACCACTGGTAGTAAGCTCTAGCAGCAGTAATGAACTTCATCCTCTTTCCTCGTCTTATTGTTCTACGTACTCGATCAGCTGATCAAATGCCAAGAAAGCTTCGCCATGCGTCAAGGTTTGTTTTCTTTCGTTTCCTTCGGTAGGCGCTCACCTGGCTGTGGGCTCACTAAGTCTATAATACCACTGGTAGTAAGGTCTAGTAGCAGTAGTGAACTTCATCTTCTTTCCTCGTCTTATTGTTCTTCGTACTCGATCAGCTGCTCAAATGCCGGAAAGCTTCGCCATGGGTCAAGGATTGTTTTCTTTCGTTTCCTTCGGTAGGCGCTCACCTGGCTGTGTGGTCACTGAATCTATAATACCACTGGTAGTAAGCTCTAGCAGCAGTAGTGAACTTCATCCTCTTTCCTCGTCTTATTGTTCTACGTACTCGATCAGCATATCAAATGCCGGGAAAGCTTCGCCATACGTCCAGGTTTGTTTTCTTTCGTTTCCTTCGGTAGGCGCTCACCTGGTTGTGGGCTCACTAAGTCTATAATACCACTGGTAGTAAGCTGTAGCAGCAGTAGTGAACTTCATCCTCTTTCATCGTCTTATTGTTCTACGTACTCGATCAGCTGATCAAATTCCGGGAAAGCTTCGCCATGCATCAAGGTTTGTTTTCTTTCGTTTCCTTCGGTAGGCGCTCACCTGGCTGTGGGCTCACTAAGTCTATAATACCACTGGTAGTAAGGTCTAGTAACAGTAGTGAACGTCATCGTCTTTCCTCGTCTTTTTCTTCTACGTACGCTATCAAAAGATCAAATGCCGGGTAAGCTTCGTCATGCATCAAAGTGTGTTTTCTTTCTATACCGTCGGTATGCGCTCACCTGGCTGTGGGTTCACTAAGTCTATAATACCACTGATAGTAAGGTCTAGTAGCAGTAGTAAACTTCATCCTCTTTCCTCGTCGTATTGTTCTACGTACGCTATCAAAAGATCAAATGCCGGGAAAGCTTCGCCATGCATCAAGGTTTGATTTCTCTCTATACCTTCGGTATGCGCTCACCTGGCTGTGGGCTCACTTAGTCTATAAGACCACTGGTAGTAAGGTCTAGTAGCAGTAGTAAACTTCATCCTCTTTCCTCGTCTTATTGTTCTACGTACTCGATCAGCTGATCAAATGCCGGGAAAGCTTCGTCATGCGTTAATGTTTGTTTTCTTTCGTTTCCTTCGGTAGGCGCTCACCTGGTTGTGGGCTCACTAAGTCTATAATACCAGTAGTAGGAAGGTCAAGTAGCAGTAGTGAACTTCATCCTCTTTCCTCGTCTTATTGTTCTACGTACTCGATCAGCTTATCAAATGCCGGGAAAGCTTCGCCATGCGTAAAGGTTTGTTTTCTTTCGTTTCATTCGGTTGGCGCTCACCTGGTTGTGGGTTCACTACGTCTAGTATACCACTGGTAGTAAGCTCTAGCAGCAGTAGTGAACTTCATCCTCTTTCCTCGTCTTATTGTTTTACGTACTCGATCAGCTGATCAAAAAGCCGGGAAAGCTTCGCCATGCATCAAGGTTTGTCTTCTTTCTATACCTTCGGTATGCGGTCACCTGGCTGTGGGCTCACTAAGTCTATAATACCACTGGTAGTCAGTTCTAGTAGCAGTAGTGAACGTCATCGTCTTTCCTCGTCTTTTTCTTCTACGTACGCTATCAAAAGATCAAATGCCGGGAAAGCTTCGTCATGCATCAAGGTGTGTTTTCTTTCTATACCGTCGGTATGCGCTCACCTGGCTGTGGGTTCACTAAGTCTATAATACCACTGATAGTTAGGTCTAGTAGCAGTAGTAAACTTCATCCTCTTTCCTCGCCTTATTGTTCTACGTACGCTATCAAAAGATCACATGCCGGGAAAGCTTCGCTATGCATCAAGGTTTGATTTCTCTCTATACCTTCGGTATGCGCTCACCTGGCTGTGGGCTCACTTAGTCCATAATACCACTGGTAGTAAGGTCTAGTAGCAGTAGTAAACTTCAACCTCTTTCCTCGTCTTATTGTTCTACGTACTCGATCAGCTGATCAAATGCTGGGAAAGCATCGTCATGCGTCAAGGTTTGTTTTCTTTCGTTGCCTTCGGTAGGGGCTCACCTGGTTGTGGGCTCACTGAGTTTATAATACCACTGGTAGTAAGCTCTAGCAGCAGTAGTGAACTTCATCCTCTTTCCTCGTCTTATTGTTCTACGTACACGATTAGCTGATCAAATGCCGAGAAAGCTTCGCCATGCATCAAGGTTTGTTTTCTTTCTATACATTCAGTATGCGGTCACCTGGCTGTGAGCTCACTAAGTCTATAATACCAGTAGTAGTAAGGTCTAGTTGCAGTAGCGAACTTCATCCTCTTTCCTCGTCTTATTGTTCTACGTACTCGATCAGCTGATCAAATGCCGGGAAAGCTTCGCCATGCGTCAAGGTTTGCTTTCTTTCGTTTCCCTCGGCAGGCGCTCAGATTGCTGTGGGCTCACTGAGTCTATAATACCACTGGTAGTAAGCTCTAGCAGCAGTAGTGAACTTCATCCTCTTTCCTCGTCTTATTGTTCTACGTACTCGAACAGCTGATCAAATGCCGGGAAAGCCTCGCCATGCGTCAAGGTTTGCTTTCTTTCGATTCCCTCGGCAGGCGCTCAGATTGCTGTGGGCTCACTGAGTCTATAATACCACTGGTAGTAAGCTCTAGCAGCAGTAATGAACTTCATCCTCTTTCCTCGTCTTATTGTTCTACGTACTCGATCAGCTGATCAAATGCCAAGAAAGCTTCGCCATGCGTCAAGGTTTGTTTTCTTTCGTTTCCTTCGGTAGGCGCTCACCTGGCTGTGGGCTCACTAAGTCTATAATACCACTGGTAGTAAGGTCTAGTAGCAGTAGTGAACTTCATCTTCTTTCCTCGTCTTATTGTTCTTCGTACTCGATCAGCTGCTCAAATGCCGGAAAGCTTCGCCATGCGTCAAGGATTGTTTTCTTTCGTTTCCTTCGGTAGGCGCTCACCTGGCTGTGTGGTCACTGAATCTATAATACCACTGGTAGTAAGCTCTAGCAGCAGTAGTGAACTTCATCCTCTTTCCTCGTCTTATTGTTCTACGTACTCGATCAACATATCAAATGCCGGGAAAGTTTCGCCATACGTCAAGGTTTGTTTTCTTTCGTTTCCTTCGGTAGGCGCTCACCTGGTTGTGGGCTCACTAAGTCTATAATACCACTGGTAGTAAGCTGTAGCAGCAGTAGTGAACTTCATCCTCTTTCATCGTCTTATTGTTCTACGTACTCGATCAGCTGATCAAATGCCGGGAAAGCTTCGCCATGCATCAAGGTTTGTTTTCTTTCGTTTCCTTCGGTAGGCGCTCACCTGGTTGTGGGCTCTCTAAGACTATAATACCACTGGTAGTATGCTCTAGCAGCAGTAGTGAACTTCATCCTCTTTCCTGGTCTTATTGTTCTACGTACTGGATCAGCTGATCAAATGCCGTTAAAGCTTTGCCATGCGTCAAGGTTTGTTTTCTTTCGTTTCCCTCGGCAGGCGCTCAGATGGCTGTGGGCTCACTGAGTCTATAATACCACTGGTAGTGAGCTCTAGCAGCAGTAGTGAACGTCATCGTCTTTCCACGTCTTATTGTTCTACGTACGCTATCAAAAGATCAAATGCCGGGAAAGCTTCGCCATGCATCAAGGTTTGTTTTCTTTCTATACCTTCGGTATGCGCTCACCTGGCTGTGGGTTCACTAAGTCTATAATACCACTGGTAGTAAGTTCTAGTAGCAGTAGTAAACTTCATCTTCTTTCCTCGTCTTATTGTTCTACGTACTCGATCAGCTGATCAAATGCCGGGAAAGCATCGCCGTGCGTCAATGTTTGTTTTCTTTCGTTTCCTTCGGTAGGCGCTCACCTGGTTGTGGACTCACTAAGTCTATAGTACCACTGGTAGTAAGGTCTATTAGCAGTAGTGAACTTCATCCTCTTTCCTCGTCTTATTGTTCTACATACTCGATCAGCTGATCAAATGCCGGGAAAGCTTCGCCATGCGTCAAGGTTTGCTTTCTTTCGTTTCCCTCGCCAGGAGCTCAGGTTGCTGTGGGCTCACTGAGTCTATAATACCACTGGTAGTAAGATCTAGCAGCAGTAGTGAACTTCATCCTCTTTCCTCGTCTTATTGTTCTACGTACTCGAACAGCTGATCAAATGCCGGGAAAGCCTCGCCATGCGTCAAGGTTTGCTTTCTTTCGTTTCCCTCGGCAGGCGCTCAGATTGCTGTGGGCTCACTGAGTCTATAATACCACTGGTAGTAAGCTCTAGCAGCAGTAGTGAACGTCATCGTCTTTCCTCGTCTTATTGTTCTACGTACGCTATCAAAAGATCAAATGCTGGGAAAGCTTCGCCATGCATCAAGGTTTGTTTTCTATCGTTTCCTTCGGTAGGCGCTCGCCGTGTTGTGGGCTCACTGAGTCTATAATACCACTGGTAGTAAGCTCTAGCAGCAGTAGTGAACGTCATCGTCTTTCCTCGTCTTATTGTTCTACGTACGCTATCAAAAGATCAAATGCTGGGAAAGCTTCGCCATGCATCAAGGTTTGTTTTCTTTCTATACCTTCGGTAGGGGCTCACCTGGCTGTGGGCTCACTAAGTTTATAATACCACTGGTAGTATGCTCTAGCAGCAGTAGTGAACGTCATCGTCTTTCCTCGTCTTATTGTTCTACGTACGCTATCAAAAGATCAAATGCTGGGAAACCTTCGCCATGCATCAAGGTTTGTTTTCTTTCTATACCTTCGGTATGCGGTCACCTGGCTGTAGGCTCACTAAGTCTATAATATCAATGGTAGTAAGGTCTAGTAGCAGTAGTGAACGTCATCGTCTTTCCTCGTCTTATTGTTCTACGTACTCGATCAGCTGATCAAATGCCGGGAAAGCTTCGCCATGCGTCAAGGTTTGCTTTCTTTCGTTTCCCTCGGCAGGCGCTCAGATTGCTGTGGGCTCACTGAGTCTATAATACCACTGGTAGTAAGCTCTAGCAGCAGTAGTGAACGTCATCGTCTTTCCTCGTCTTATTGTTCTACGTACGCTATCGAAAGATCAAATGCTGGGAAAGCTTCGCCATGCATCAAGGTTTGTTTTCTTTCTATAACTTCGGTATGCGGTCACCTGGCTGTGGGCTCACTAAGTCAATAATATCACTGGTAGTAAGGTCTAGTAGCAGTAGTGAACGTCATCGTCTTTCCTCGTCTTATTGTTCTACGTACGCTATCAAAAGATCAAATGCCGTGAAAGCTTCGCCATGCGTCAAGTTTTGTTTTCTTTCGTTTCCTTCGGTAGGCGCTCACCTAGCTGTGGGCTCTCTGAGTCTATAATACCACTGGTAGTAAGCTCTAGCAGCAGTAGTGAACTTCATCCTCTTTCCTCTTCTTATTGTTCTACGTACTCGATTAGCTGATCAAATGCCGGAAAAGCTTCGCCTTGCGTCAAGGTTTGTTTTCTTTCGTTTCCTTCGGTAGGCGCTCACCTGGCTGTAGGCTCACTGAGTCTATAATACCACTGGTAGTGAGTTCTTGCAGCAGTAGTGAACTTCATCCTCTTTCCTCGTCTTATTGTTCTACGTACTCGATCAGCTGATCAAATGCCGGGAAAGCTTCGACATGCGTCAAGGTTTGTTTTCTTTCGTTTACTTCGGTAGGCGCTCACCTGGCTGTGGGCTCACTGAGTCTAGAATAAGAATGGTAGTAAGCTCTAGCAGCAGTAGTGAACTTCATCCTCTTTCCTCGTCTTATTGTTCTACGTACTCGATCAGCTGATCAAATGCCGGGAAAGCTTCGCCATGCGTCAAGGTTTGCTTTCTTTCGTTTCCCTCGGCAGGCGCTCAGATTGCTGTGGGCTCACTGAGTCTATAATACCACTGGTAGTAAGAACTAGCAGCAGTAGTGAACGTCATCGTCTTTCCTCGTCTTATTGTTCTACGTACGCTATCAAAAGATCAAATGCTGGGAAAGCTTCGCCATGCATCAAGGTTTGTTTTCTTTCTATAGCTTCGGTATGCGGTCACCTGGCTGTGGGCTCACTAAGTCTATAATATCACTGGTAGTAAGGTCTAGTAGCAGTATAGAACGTCATCGTCTTTCCTCGTCTTATTATTCTACGTACTCGATCAGCTGATAAAATGCCGCGAAAGCTTCGCCATGCGTCAAGGTTTGTTTTCATTCGTTTCCTTCGGTAGGCGCTCACCAGGTTGTGGGCTCACTAAGACTATAATACCAGCAGCAGTAAGGTCTAGAGGCAGTAGTGAACTTCATCCTCTTTCCTCGTCTTATTGTTCTACGTACTCGATCAGCTGATCAAATGTCGGGAAAGCTTCGCCATGCGTCAAGGTTTGTTTTCTTTCGTTTCCTTCGGTAGGCGCTCACCTGGCTGTGGGCTCACTGAGTCTATAATACCACTGGTAGTAAGCTCTAGCAGCAGTAGTGAACTTCATCCTCTTTCCTCGTCTTATTGTTCTACGTACTCGATCAGCTGATCAAATGCCGGGAAAGCTTCGCCATGCGTCAAGGTTTGTTTTCATTCGTTTCCCTCGGCAGGGGCTCAGATTGCTGTGGGCTCACTGAGTCTATAATACCACTGGTAGTAAGCTCTAGCAGCAGTAGTGAACGTCATCGTCTTTCCTAGTCTCATTGTTCTACGTACGCTATCAAAAGATCAAATGCTGGGAAAGCTTCGCCATGCATCAAGGTTTGTTTTCTTTCTATACCTTCGGCATGCGGTCACCTGGCTGTGGGCTCACAAAGTCTATAATATCACTGGTAGTAAGGTCTAGTAGCAGTAGTGAACTTCATCCTCTTTCCCCGTCTTATTGTTCTACGTACGCTAAAACAAGTTCAAATGCCGGGAAAGCTTCGCCATGCGTAAAGGTTTGTTTTCTTTCGTTTCCTTCGGTAGGCGCTCACCTGGCTGTGGGCTCACTGAATCTATAATACCACTGGTAGTAAGCTCTAGCAGCAATAGTGAACTTCATCCTCTTTCCTCGTCCTATTGTTCTACGTTCTCGATTAGCTGATCAAGTGCCGGGAAAGCTTCGCCATGCGTCAAGGTTTGCTTTCTTTCGTTTCCCTCGGCAGGCGCTCAGATTGCTGTGGGCTCACTGAGTCTATAATTCCACTGGTAGTAAGCTCTAGCAGCAGTAGTGAACGTCATCGTCTTTCCTCGTCTTATTGTTCTACGTACGCTATCAAAAGTTCAAATGCTGGGAAAGCTTCGCCATGCATCAAGGTTTGTTTTCTTTCTATACCTTCGGTATGCGGTCACCTGGCTGTGGGCTCACTAAGTCTATAATATCACTGGTAGTAAGGTCTAGTAGCAGTAGTGAACGTCATCGTCTTTCCTCGTCTTATTGTTCTACGTACGCTATCAAAAGATCAAATGCCGTGAAAGCTTCGCCATGCGTCAAGGTTTGCTTTCTTTCGTTTCCCTCGGCAGGCGCTCAGATTGCTGTGGGCTCACATAGTCTATAATACCACTGGTAGTAAGCTCTAGCAGCAGTAGTGAACGTCATCGTCTTTCCTCGTCTCATTGTTCTACGTACGCTATCAAAAGTTCAAATGCTGGGAAAGCTTCGCCATGCATCGAGGTTTGTTTTCTTTCTATTCCTTCGGTATGCGGTCACCTGGCTGTGGGCTCACAAAGTCTATAATATCACTGGTAGTAAGGTCTAGTAGCAGTAGTGAACGTCGTCGTCTTTCATCGTCTTATTGTTATACGTACGCTATCAAAAGATCAAATGCGTGAAATCTTCGCCATGCGTCAAGATTTGTTTTCTTTCGTTTCCTTCGGTAGGCGCTCACCTGGCTGTGGGCTCACTGAGTCTATAATACCACTGGTAGTAAGCTCTAGCAGCAGTAGTGAACTTCATCCTCTTTCCTCGTCCTATTGTTCTACGTTCTCGATCAGCTGATCAAATGCCGGGAAAGCTTCGCCATGCATCAAGGTTTGTTTTCTTTCTATACCTTCTGTATGCGGTCACCTGGCTGTGGGATCACTAAGTTTATAATACCACGGGTAGTCAGTTCTAGTAACAGTAGTAAACGTCATCGTCTTTCCTCGTCTTTTTCTTCTACGTACGCTATCAAAAGTTCAAATGCCGGGAAATCTTCGCCATGCGTCAAGGTTTGTTTTCTTTCGTTTCCTTCGGTAATCGCACACCTGGCTGTGGGTTCACTAAGTCTATAATACCACTGGTAGTAATCTCTAGTAGCAGTAGTGAACGTCATCGTCTTTTCTCGTCTTTTTCTTCTACGTACGCTATCAAAAGATCAAATGCCGGGAAAGCTTCGTCATGCGTCAAGGTTTGTTTTCTTTCGTTTCCTTCGGTAGGCGCTCACCTGGCTGTGGGTTCACTAAGTCTATAATACCACTGTTAGTAAGGTCTAGTAGCAGTAGTAAACTTCATCCTCTTTCCTTGTCTTATTGTTCAACGAACTCGATCAGCTGATCAAATGCCGGAGAAGCTTCGCCATGCGTCAAGGTTTGTTATCTTTCGTTTCCTTCGGTAGGGGCTCACCTAGTTGTGGGCTCCCTAAGTCTATAATACCAGTAGTAGTAAGGTCTAGTAGCAGTAGTGAACTTCTTCCTCTTTCCTCGTCTCATTGTTCTACGTACTCGATCAGCTAATCAAATGCCGGGAAAGCTTCGACATGCGTCAAGGTTTGTTTTCTTTCGTTTCCTTCGGTAGGCGCTCACCTGGCTCTGGGCTCACTGAGTCTATAATAAGACTGGTAGTAAGCTCTAGCAGCAGTAGTGAATTTCATCCTCTTTCCTCGTCTTATTGTTCTACGTACTCGATCAGCTGATCAAATGCCGGGAAAGCTTCGCCATGCGTCAAGGTTTGCTTTCTTTCGTTTCCCTCGGCAGGCGCTCAGATTGCTGTGGGCTCACTGAGTCTATAATACCACTGGTAGTAAGAACTATCAGCAGTAGTGAACGTCATCGTCTTTCCTCGTCTTATTGTTCTACGTACGCTATCAAAAGATTAAATGCTGGGAAAGCTTCGCCATGCATCAAGGTTTGTTTTCTTTCTATAGCTTCGGTATGCGGTCTCCTGGCTGTGGGCTCACTAAGTCTATAATATCACTGGCAGTAAGGTCTAGTAGCAGTAGTGAACGTCATCGTCTTTCCTCGTCTTATTGTTCTACGTACTCGATCAGCTGATAAAATGCCGCGAAAGCTTCGCCATGCGTCAAGGTTTGTTTTCTTTCGTTTCCTTCGGTAGGCGCTCACCAGGTTGTGGGCTCACTAAGTCTATATTACCAGTTGTAGTAAGGTCTAGTAGCAGTAGTGTACTTCATCCTCTTTCCTCGTCTTATTGTTCTACGTACTCGATCAGCTGATCAAATGCTGGGAAAGCTTCGCCATGCGTGAAGGTTTGTTTTCTTTCGTTTCCTTCGGTAGGCGCTCCACTGGCTGTGGGCTCACTGAGTCTAGAATACCACTGGTAGTAAGCTCTAGCAGCAGTAGTGAACTTCATCCTCTTTCCTCGTCTTATTTTTCTACGTACTCCATCAGCTGATAAATGCCGGGAAAGCTTCGCCATGCGTCAAGGTTTGTTTTCATTCGTTTCCCTCGGCAGGGGCTCAGATTGCTGTGGGCTCACTGAGTCTATAATACCACTGGTAGTAAGTTCTAGCAGCAGTAGTGAACGTCATCGTCTTTCCTCGTCTTATTGTTCTACGTACGCTATCAAAAGATCAAATGCTGGGAAAGCTTCGTCATGCCTCAAGGTTTGTTTTCTTTCTATACCTTCGGTATGCGGTCACCTGACTGTGGGCTCACTAAGTCTATAATATCGCTGGTAGTAAGGTCTAGTAGCAGTAGTGAACGTCATCGTCGTTCCTCGTCTTATTGTTCTACGTACGCTATCAGAAGATCAAATGCCGTGAAAGCTTCGCCATGCGTCAAGGTTTGTTTTCTTTCGTTTCCTTCGGTAGGCGCTCACCTGGCTGTCGGCTCACTGAGTCTATAATACCACTGGTAGTAAGCTCTAGCAGCAGTAGTGAACTTCATCCTCTTACCTCGTCTTATTGTTCTACGTACTCGATCAGCTGATTAAATGCCGGGAAAGCTTCGCCATGCGTCAAGGTTTGTTTTCTCTCTATACCTTCGGTATGCGGTCACCTGGCTGTGGGATCACTAAGTCTATAATACCACTGGTAGTAAGGTCTAGTAGCAGTAGTAAACTTCATCCTCTTCCCTCGTCTTATTGATCTACGTACTCGATCAGCTGATCAAATGCCGGGAAAGCTTCGCCATGCATCAAGGTTTGTTTTCTTTCTATACCTTCGGTATGCGGTCACCTGGCTGTTGGGCTCCCTAAGTCTATAATACCACTGGTAGTAAGGTCTAGTAGCAGTAGTGAACTTCATCCTCTTTCCTCGTCTTATTGTTCTACGTACTCGATCAGCTGATCAAATGCCGGGAAAGCTTCGCCATGCGTCAAGGTTTGTTTTCTATCGTTTCCTACTTTAGGCGCTAACCAGGTTGTGGGCTCACTAAGTCTATATTACCAGTAGTAGTAAGGTCTACTTGCAGTAGTGAACTACATCCTCTTTCCTCGTCTTATTGTTCTACGTACTCGACAGCTGATCAAATGCCGGGAGAGCTTCGCCATGCGTCAAGGTTAGTTTTCTTTCGTCTCCTTTGGTAGCCGCTCACCTGGTTGTGGGCTCACTAAGTCTATAATACCACTGGTAGTAAGCTCTAGCAGCAGTATCGAACGTCATCGTCTTTCCTCGTCTCATTGTTCTACGTACGCTATCAAAAGATCAAATGCTGGGAAAGCTTCGCCATGCATCAAGGTTTGTTTTCTTTCTATACCTTCGGTATGCGGTCACCTGGCTGTGGGCTCACAAAGTCTATAATATCACTGGTAGTAAGGTCTAGTAGCAGTAGTGAACGTCATCGTCTTTCCTCGTCTTTTTGTTCTACGTACGCTATCAAAAGATCAAATGCCGTGAAATCTTCGCCATGCGTCAAGATTTGTTTTCTTTCGTTTCCTTCGGTAGGCGCTCACCTGGCTGTGGGCTCACTGAGTCTATAATACCACTGGTAGTAAGCTCTAGCAGCAGTAGTGAACTTCATCCTCTTTCCTCGTACTATTGTTCTACGTTCTCGACCAGCTGATCAAATGCCGGGAAAGCTTCGCCATGCGTCAAGGTTTGTTTTCTTTCGTTTCCTTCGGTAGGCGCTCACCAGGTTGTGGGCTCACTAAGTCTATAATACCAGTAGTAGTAAGGTTTAGTTGCAGTAGTGAACTTCATCCTCTTTCCTCGTCTTATTGTTCTACGTACTCGATCAGCTGATCAAATGCCGGGAAAGCTTCGCTATGCATCAAGGTTTTTTTTTTTTCTATACCTTCGGTATGCGGTCACCTGGCTGTGGGATCACTAAGTCTATAATACCAGTAGTAGTAAGGTCTACTTGCTGTAGTGAACTTCATCCTCTTTCCTCGTCTTATTGTTCTACGTACTCGATCAGCTGATCAAATGCCGGGAAAGCTTCGCCATGCGTCAAGGTTTGCTTTCTTTCGTTTCCCTCGGCAGGCGCTCAGATTGCTGTGGGCTCACTGAGTCTATAATACCACTGGTAGTAAGAACTATCAGCAGTAGTGAACGTCATCGTCTTTCCTCGTCTTATTGTTCTACGTACGCTATCAAAAGATTAAATGCTGGGAAAGCTTCGCCATGCATCAAGGTTTGTTTTCTTTCTATAGCTTCGGTATGCGGTCTCCTGGCTGTGGGCTCACTAAGTCTATAATATCACTGGCAGTAAGGTCTAGTAGCAGTAGTGAACGTCATCGTCTTTCCTCGTCTTATTGTTCTACGTACTCGATCAGCTGATAAAATGCCGCGAAAGCTTCGCCATGCGTCAAGGTTTGTTTTCTTTCGTTTCCTTCGGTAGGCGCTCACCAGGTTGTGGGCTCACTAAGTCTATATTACCAGTTGTAGTAAGGTCTAGTAGCAGTAGTGTACTTCATCCTCTTTCCTCGTCTTATTGTTCTACGTACTCGATCAGCTGATCAAATGCTGGGAAAGCTTCGCCATGCGTGAAGGTTTGTTTTCTTTCGTTTCCTTCGGTAGGCGCTCCACTGGCTGTGGGCTCACTGAGTCTAGAATACCACTGGTAGTAAGCTCTAGCAGCAGTAGTGAACTTCATCCTCTTTCCTCGTCTTATTTTTCTACGTACTCCATCAGCTGATAAATGCCGGGAAAGCTTCGCCATGCGTCAAGGTTTGTTTTCATTCGTTTCCCTCGGCAGGGGCTCAGATTGCTGTGGGCTCACTGAGTCTATAATACCACTGGTAGTAAGTTCTAGCAGCAGTAGTGAACGTCATCGTCTTTCCTCGTCTTATTGTTCTACGTACGCTATCAAAAGATCAAATGCTGGGAAAGCTTCGTCATGCCTCAAGGTTTGTTTTCTTTCTATACCTTCGGTATGCGGTCACCTGACTGTGGGCTCACTAAGTCTATAATATCGCTGGTAGTAAGGTCTAGTAGCAGTAGTGAACGTCATCGTCGTTCCTCGTCTTATTGTTCTACGTACGCTATCAGAAGATCAAATGCCGTGAAAGCTTCGCCATGCGTCAAGGTTTGTTTTCTTTCGTTTCCTTCGGTAGGCGCTCACCTGGCTGTCGGCTCACTGAGTCTATAATACCACTGGTAGTAAGCTCTAGCAGCAGTAGTGAACTTCATCCTCTTACCTCGTCTTATTGTTCTACGTACTCGATCAGCTGATTAAATGCCGGGAAAGCTTCGCCATGCGTCAAGGTTTGTTTTCTCTCTATACCTTCGGTATGCGGTCACCTGGCTGTGGGATCACTAAGTCTATAATACCACTGGTAGTAAGGTCTAGTAGCAGTAGTAAACTTCATCCTCTTCCCTCGTCTTATTGATCTACGTACTCGATCAGCTGATCAAATGCCGGGAAAGCTTCGCCATGCATCAAGGTTTCTTTTCTTTCTATACCTTCGGTATGCGGTCACCTGGCTGTTGGGCTCCCTAAGTCTATAATACCACTGGTAGTAAGGTCTAGTAGCAGTAGTGAACTTCATCCTCTTTCCTCGTCTTATTGTTCTACGTACTCGATCAGCTGATCAAATGCCGGGAAAGCTTCGCCATGCGTCAAGGTTTGTTTTCTATCGTTTCCTACTTTAGGCGCTAACCAGGTTGTGGGCTCACTAAGTCTATATTACCAGTAGTAGTAAGGTCTACTTGCAGTAGTGAACTACATCCTCTTTCCTCGTCTTATTGTTCTACGTACTCGACAGCTGATCAAATGCCGGGAGAGCTTCGCCATGCGTCAAGGTTAGTTTTCTTTCGTCTCCTTTGGTAGCCGCTCACCTGGTTGTGGGCTCACTAAGTCTATAATACCACTGGTAGTAAGCTCTAGCAGCAGTATCGAACGTCATCGTCTTTCCTCGTCTCATTGTTCTACGTACGCTATCAAAAGATCAAATGCTGGGAAAGCTTCGCCATGCATCAAGGTTTGTTTTCTTTCTATACCTTCGGTATGCGGTCACCTGGCTGTGGGCTCACAAAGTCTATAATATCACTGGTAGTAAGGTCTAGTAGCAGTAGTGAACGTCATCGTCTTTCCTCGTCTTTTTGTTCTACGTACGCTATCAAAAGATCAAATGCCGTGAAATCTTCGCCATGCGTCAAGATTTGTTTTCTTTCGTTTCCTTCGGTAGGCGCTCACCTGGCTGTGGGCTCACTGAGTCTATAATACCACTGGTAGTAAGCTCTAGCAGCAGTAGTGAACTTCATCCTCTTTCCTCGTACTATTGTTCTACGTTCTCGACCAGCTGATCAAATGCCGGGAAAGCTTCGCCATGCGTCAAGGTTTGTTTTCTTTCGTTTCCTTCGGTAGGCGCTCACCAGGTTGTGGGCTCACTAAGTCTATAATACCAGTAGTAGTAAGGTTTAGTTGCAGTAGTGAACTTCATCCTCTTTCCTCGTCTTATTGTTCTACGTACTCGATCAGCTGATCAAATGCCGGGAAAGCTTCGCTATGCATCAAGGTTTTTTTTTTTTCTATACCTTCGGTATGCGGTCACCTGGCTGTGGGATCACTAAGTCTATAATACCAGTAGTAGTAAGGTGTACTTGCTGTAGTGAACTTCATCCTCTTTCCTCGTCTTATTGTTCTACGTACTCGATCAGCTGATCAAATGCCGGGAAAGCTTCGCCATGCGTCAAGGTTTGTTTTCTTTCGTCTCCTTCGGTAGGCGCTCACCTGGTTGTGGGCTCACTAAGTCTATAATACCACTGGTAGTAAGGTCTAGTAGCAGCAGTGAACTTCTTCCTCTTTCCTCGTCTTATTGTTTTACGTACTCGATCAGCCTATCAAATGCCGGGAAAGCTTCGCCATGCGTAAAGGTTTGTTTTCTTTCCTTTCCTTCGGTAGGCGCTCACCTGGTTGTGGGCTCTCTAAGACTATAATACCACTGGTAGTATGCTCTAGCAGCAGTAGTGAACTTCATCCTCTTTCCTCGTCTTATTGTTCTACGTACGCTATCAAAAGTTCAAATGCCGTGAAAGCTTCGCCATGCGTCAAAGTTTGTTTTCTTTCTATAACTTCGGTATGCGCTCTTCTGGCTGTGGGCTCACTAAGTCTATAATATCACTGGTAGTAAGGTCTAGTAGCAGTAGTGAACGTCATCGTCTTTCCTCGTCTTATTGTTCTACGTACGCTATCAAAAGATCAAATGCTGGGAAAGCTTCGCCATGCATCAAGGTTTGTTTTCTTTCTATAGCTTCGGTATGCGGTCTCCTGGCTGTGGGCTCACTGAGTCTATAATACCACTGGTAGTAAGCTCTAGCAGCAGTAGTGAACTTCATCCTCTTACCTCGTCTTATTGTTCTACGTACTCGATCAGCTGATTAAATGCCGGGAAAGCTTCGCCATGCGTCAAGGTTTGTTTTCTCTCTATACCTTCGGTATGCGGTCACCTGGCTGTGGGATCACTAAGTCTATAATACCACTGGTAGTAAGGTCTAGTAGCAGTAGTAAACTTCATCCTCTTCCCTCGTCTTATTGATCTACGTACTCGATCAGCTGATCAAATGCCGGGAAAGCTTCGCCATGCATCAAGGTTTGTTTTCTTTCTATACCTTCGGTATGCGGTCACCTGGCTGTTGGGCTCCCTAAGTCTATAATACCACTGGTAGTAAGGTCTAGTAGCAGTAGTGAACTTCATCCTCTTTCGTCGTCTTATTGTTCTACGTACTCGATCAGCTGATCAAATGCCGGGAAAGCTTCGCCATGCGTCAAGGTTTGTTTTCTTTCGTTTCCTTCTTTAGGCGCTAACCAGGTTGTGGGCTCACTAAGTCTATAATACCAGTAGTAGTAAGGTCTACTTGCAGTAGTGAACTTCATCCTCTTTCCTCGTCTTATTGTTCTACGTACTCGACAGCTGATCAAATGCCGGGAGAGCTTCGCCATGCGTCAAGGTTAGTTTTCTTTCGTCTCCTTTGGTAGCCGCTCACCTGGTTGTGGGCTCACTAAGTCTATAATACCACTGGAAATAAGGTCTAGTAGCAGTAGTGAACTTCATCCTCTTTCCTCGTCTTATTGTTCTACGTACTCGATCAGCTTATCAAATGCCGGGAAAGCTTCGCCATGCGTAAAGGTTTGTTTTCTTTCGTTTCCTTCGGTAGGCGCTCACCTGGCTGTGGGCTCACTGAATCTATAACACCACTGGTAGTAAGCTCTAGCAGCAGTAGCGAACGTCATCGTCTTTCCTCGTCTCATTGTTCTACGTACGCTATCAAAAGATCAAATGCTGGGAAAGCTTCGCCATGCATCAAGGTTTGTTTTCTTTCTATACCTTCGGTATGCGGTCACCTGGCTGTGGGCTCACAAAGTCTATAATATCACTGGTAGTAAGGTCTAGTAGCAGTAGTGAACGTCATCGTCTTTCCTCGTCTTTTTGTTCTACGTACGCTATCAAAAGATCAAATGCCGTGAAATCTTCGCCATGCGTCAAGATTTGTTTTCTTTCGTTTCCTTCGGTAGGCGCTCACCTGGCTGTGGGCTCACTGAGTCTATAATACCACTGGTAGTAAGCTCTAGCAGCAGTAGTGAACTTCATCCTCTTTCCTCGTACTATTGTTCTACGTTCTCGATCAGCTGATCAAATGCCGGGAAAGCTTCGCCATGCGTCAAGGATTGTTTTCTTTCGTTTCCTTCGGTAGGCGCTCACCAGGTTGTGGGCTCACTAAGTCTATAATACCAGTAGTAGTAAGGTTTAGTTGCAGTAGTGAACTTCATCCTCTTTCCTCGTCTTATTGTTCTACGTACTCGATCAGCTGATCAAATGCCGGGAAAGCTTCGCCATGCATCAAGGTTTTTTTTTTTTCTATACCTTCGGTATGCGGTCACCTGGCTGTGGGATCACTAAGTCTATAATACCAGTAGTAGTAAGGTCTACTTGCTGTAGTGAACTTCATCCTCTTTCCACGTCTTATTGTTCTACGTACTCGATCAGCTGATCAAATGCCGGGAAAGCTTCGCCATGCGTCAAGGTTTGTTTTCTTTCGTCTCCTTCGGTAGGCGCTCACCTGGTTGTGGGCTCACTAAGTCTATAATACCACTGGTAGTAAGGTCTAGTAGCAGCAGTGAACTTCTTCCTCTTTCCTCGTCTTATTGTTTTACGTACTCGATCAGCTTATCAAATGCCGGGAAAGCTTCGCCATGCGTAAAGGTTTGTTTTCTTTCCTTTCCTTCGGTAGACGCTCACCTGGCTGTGGGCTCACTGAGTCTATAATACCACTGGTAGTAAGCTCTAGCAGCAGTAGTGAACTTCATCCTCTTTCCTCGTCTTATTGTTCTACGTACGATATCAAAAGTTCAAATGCCGTGAAAGCTTCGCCATGCGTCAAAGTTTGTTTTCTTTCTATAACTTCGGTATGCGCTCTTCTGGCTGTGGGCTCACTAAGTCTATAATATCACTGGTAGTAAGGTCTAGTAGCAGTAGTGAACGTCATCGTCTTTCCTCGTATAATTGTTCTACGTACGCTATCAAAAGATCAAATGCTGGGAAAGCTTCGCCATGCATCAAGGTTTGTTTTCTTTCTATAGCTTCGGTATGCGGTCTCCTGGCTGTGGGCTCACTAAGTCTATAATATCACTGGCAGTAAGGTCTAGTAGCAGTAGTGAACGTCATCGTCTTTCCTCGTCTTATTGCTCTACGTACTCGATCAGCTGATAAAATGCCGCGAAAGCTTGGCCATGCGTCAAGGTTTGTTTTCTTTCGTTTCCTTCGGTAGGCGCTCACCAGGTTGTGGGCTCACTAAGTCTATAATATCACTGGCAGTAAGGTCTAGTAGCAGTAGTGAACGTCATCGTCTTTCCTCGTCTTATTGATCTACGTACTCGATCAGCTGATAAAATGCCGGGAAAGCTTCGCCATGCGTCAAGGTTTGTTTTCTCTCTATACCTTCGGTATGCGGTCACCTGGCTGTTGGGCTCCCTAAGTCTATAATACCACTGGTAGTAAGGTCTAGTAGCAGTAGTGAACTTCATCCTCTTTCCTCGTCTTATTGTTCTACGTACTCGATCAGCTGATCAAATGCCGGGAAAGCTTCGCCATGCGTCAAGGTTTGTTTTCTTTCGTTTCCTTCTTTAGGAGCTAACCAGGTTGTGGGCTCACTAAGTCTATAATACCAGTAGTAGTAAGGTCTACTTGCAGTAGTGAACTTCATCCTCTTTCCTCGTCTTATTGTTCTACGTACTCGACAGCTGATCAAATGCCGGGAGAGCTTCGCCATGCGTCAAGGTTAGTTTTCTTTCGTCTCCTTTGGTAGGCGCTCACCTGGTTGTGGGCTCACTAAGTCTATAATACCACTGGTAATAAGGTCTAGTAGCAGTAGTGAACTTCATCCTCTTTCCTCGTCTTATTGTTCTACGTACTCGATCAGCTTATCAAATGCCGGGAAAGCTTCGCCATGCGTCAAGGTTTGTTTTCTTTCGTTTCCTTCGGTAGGCGCTCACCTGGCTGTGGGCTCACTGAATCTATAACACCACTGGTAGTAAGCTCTAGCAGCAGTAGCGAACGTCATCGTCTTTCCTCGTCTCATTGTTCTACGTACGCTATCAAAAGATCAAATGCTGGGAAAGCTTCGCCATGCATCAAGGTTTGTTTTCTTTCTATACCTTCGGTATGCGGTCACCTGGCTGTGGGCTCACAAAGTCTATAATATCACTGGTAGTAAGGTCTAGTAGCAGTAGTGAACGTCATCGTCTTTCCTCGTCTTTTTGTTCTACGTACGCTATCAAAAGATCAAATGCCGTGAAATCATCGCCATGCGTCAAGATTTGTTTTCTTTCGTTTCCTTCGGTAGGCGCTCACCTGGCTGTGGGCTCACTGAGTCTATAATACCACTGGTAGTAAGCTCTAGCAGCAGTAGTGAACTTCATCCTCTTTCCTCGTACTATTGTTCTACGTTCTCGATCAGCTGATCAAATGCCGGGAAAGCTTCGCCATGCGTCAAGGTTTGTTTTCTTTCGTTTCCTTCGGTATGCGGTCACCTGGCTGTGGGATCACTAAGTCTATAATACCAGTAGTAGTAAGGTCTACTTGCTGTAGTGAACCTCATCCTCTTTCCTCGTCTTATTGTTCTACGTACTCGATCAGCTGATCAAATGCCGGGAAAGCTTCGCCATGCGTCAAGGTTTGTTTTCTTTCGTCTCCTTCGGTAGGCGCTCACCTGGTTGTGGGCTCACTAAGTCTATAATACCACTGGTAGTAAGGTCTAGTAGCAGCAGTGAACTTCTTCCTCTTTCCTCGTCTTATTGTTTTACGTACTCGATCAGCTTATCAAATGCCGGGAAAGCTTCGCCATGCGTAAAGGTTTGTTTTCTTTCCTTTCCTTCGGTAGACGCTCACCTGGCTGTGGGCTCACTGAGTCTATAATACCACTGGTAGTAAGCTCTAGCAGCAGTAGTGAACTTCATCCTCTTTCCTCGTCTTATTGTTCTACGTACGCTATCAAAAGTTCAAATGCCGTGAAAGCTTCGCCATGCGTCAAAGTTTGTTTTCTTTCTATAACTTCGGTATGCGCTCTTCTGGCTGTGGGCTCACTAAGTCTATAATATCACTGGCAGTAAGGTCTAGTAGCAGTAGTGAACGTCATCGTCTTTCCTCGTCTTATTGTTCTACGTACTCGATCAGCTGATAAAATGCCGCGAAAGCTTCGCCATGCGTCAAGGTTTGTTTTCTTTCGTTTCCTACGGTAGGCGCTCACCAGGTTGTGGGCTCACTAAGTCTATATTACCAGTAGTAGTAAGGTCTAGTAGCAGTAGTGAACTTCATCCTTTTCCTCGTCTTATTGTTCTACGTACTCGATCAGCTGATCAAATGCCGCGAAAGCTTCGCCATGCGTCAAGGTTTGTTTTCTTTCGTTTCCTTCGGTAGGCGCTCACCTGGCTGTGGGCTCACTGAGTCTATAATACCACTGGTAGTGAGCTCTAGCAGCAGAAGTGAACTTCATCCTCTTTCCTCGTCTTATTGTTCTACGTACTCGATCAGCTGATCAAATGCCGGGAAAGCTTCGCCATGCGTGATGGTTTGTTTTTTTTCGTTTCCTTCGGTAGGCGCTCACCTGGCTGTGGGCTCACTGAGTCTATAATATCACTGGTAGTAAGCTCTAGCAGCAGTAGTGAACTTCATCTTCTTTCCTCGTCTTATTGTTCTACGTACTCCATCAGCTGATCAAATGCCGGGAAAGCTTCGCCATGCGTCAAGGCTTGTTTTCATTCGTTTCCCTCGGCAGGGGCTCAGATTGCTGTGGGCTCACTGAGTCTATAATACCACTGGTAGTAAGTTCTAGCAGCAGTAGTGAACGTCATCGTCTGTCCTCGTCTTATTGTTCAACGTACGCTATCAAAAGATCAAATGCTGGGAAAGCTTCGTCATGCATCAAGGTTTGTTTTCTTTCTATACCTTCGGTATGCGGTCACCTGACTGTGGGCTCACTAAGTCTATAATATCACTGGTAGTAAGGTCTAGTAGCAGTAGTGAACGTCATCGTCTTTCCTCGTCTTATTGTTCTACGTACGCTATCAGAAGATCAAATGCCGTGAAAGCTTCGCCATGCGTCAAGGTTTGTTTTCTTTCGATTCCTTCGGTAGGCGCTCACCTGGCTGTGGGCTCACTGAGTCTATTATACCACTGGTAGTAAGCTCTAGCAGCAGTAGTGAACTTCATCCTCTTTCCTCGTCTTATTGGTCTACGTACTCGATCAGCTGATCAAATGCCGGGAAAGCTTCGCCATGCGTCAAGGATTGTTTTCTCTCTATACCTTCGGTATGCGGTCACCTGGCTGTGGGATCACTAAGTCTATAATACCACTGGTAGTAAGGTCTAGTAGCAGTAGTAAACTTCATCCTCTTCCCTCGTCTTATTGTTCTACGTACTCGATCAGCTTATCAAATGCCGGGAAAGCTTCGCCATGCATCAAGGTTTGTTTTCTTTCTATACCTTCGGTATGCGGTCACCTGGCTGTTGGGCTCGCTAAGTCTATAATACCACTGGTAGTAAGGTCTAGTAGCAGTAGTGAACTTCATCCTCTTTCCTCGTCTTATTGTTCTACGTACTCGATCAGCTGATCAAATGCCGGGAATGCTTCGCCATGCGTCAAGGTTTGTTTTCTTTCGTTTCCTTCTTTAGTCGCTCACCAGGTTGTGGGCTCACTAAGTCTATAATACCAGTAGTAGTAAGGTCTACTTGCAGTAGTGAACTTCATCCTCTTTCCTCGTCTTATTGTTCTACGTACTCGATCAGCTGATCAAATGCCGGGAGAGCTTCGCCATGCGTCAAGGTTAGTTTTCTTTCGTCTCCTTTGGTAGGCGCTTACCTGGTTGTGGGCTCACTAAGTCTATAATACCACTGGTAGTAAGGTCTAGTAGCAGTAGTGAACTTCATCCTCTTTCCTCGTCTTATTGTTCTACGTACTCGATCAGCTTATCAAATGCCGGGAAAGCTTCGCCATGCGTAGAGGTTTGTTTTCTTTCGTTTCCTTCGGTAGGTGCTCACCTGGCTGTGGGCTCACTGAATCTATAACACCACTGGTAGTAAGCTCTAGCAGCAGTAGCGAACGTCATCGTCTTTCCTCGTCTTTTTGTTCTACGTACGCTATCAAAAGATCAAATGCCGTGAAATCTTCGCCATGCGTCAAGATTTGTTTTCTTTCGTTTCCTTCGGTAGGCGTTCACCTGGCTGTAGGCTCACTGTGTCTATAATACCACTGGTAGTAAGCTCTAGCAGCAGTAGTGAACTTCATCCTCTTTCCTCGTACTATTGTTCTACGTTCTCGATCAGCTGATCAAATGCCGGGATAGCTTCGCCATGCGTCAAGGTTTGTTTTCTTTCGTTTCCTTCGGTAGGCGCTCACCAGGTTGTGGGCTCACTGAGTCTATAATACCACTGGTAGTAAGCTCTACAGCAGTAGTGAACATCATCCTCTTTCCTCGTCTTATTGTTCTACGTACTCGATCAGCTGATAAAATGCCGGGAAAGCTTCGCCATGCGTCAAGGTTTGTTTTCTTTCGTTTCCCTCGGCAGGCGCTCAGATTGCTGTGGGCTCACTGGGTCTATAATACCACTGGTAGTAAGCTCTAGCAGCAGTAGTGAAGGTCATCGTCTTTCCTCGTCTTATTGTTCTACGTACGCTATCAAATTATCAAATGCCCTGAAAGCTTCGCCATGCGTCAAGGTTTGTTTTCTTTCGTTTCCTTCGGTAGGCGCTCACCTGGTTGTGGGCTCACTACGTCCATAATACCACTGGTAGTAAGGTCTAGTGGCAGTAGTGAACTTCATCCTCTTTCCTCGTCTTATTGTTCTACGTACTCGATCAGCTGATCAAATGCCGGGAAAGCTTCGCCATGCGTCAAGGTTTGTTTTCTTTCGTTTCCTTCGGTAGGCGCTCACCTGGCTGTGGGCTCACTGAGTCTATAATACCACTTATAGTAAGCTCTAGCAGCAGTAGTGAACATCATCCTCTTCCCTCGTCTTATTGTTCTACGTACTCGATCAGCTGATCAAATGCCGGGAATGCTTCGCCATGCGTCAAGGTTTAATTTCTTTCTATAACTTCGGTATGTGCTCACCTGGCTGTGGGCTCACTACGTCTATAATACCACTGGTAGTAAGGTCTAGTAGCAGTAGTGAACTTCATCCTCTTTCCTCGTCTTATTGTTCTACGTACTCCATCAGCTGATCAAATGCCGGGAAAGCTTCGCCATGCATCAAGGTTTGTTTTCTTTCTATACCTTCGGTATGCGGTCACCTGGCTGTTGGGCTCGCTAAGTCTATAATACCACTGGTAGTAAGGTCTAGTAGCAGTAGTGAACTTTCTTTCCTCGTCTTATTGTTCTACGTACTCGATCAGCTGATCAAATGCCGGGAAAGCTTCGCCATGCGTCAAGGTTTGTTTTCTTTCGTTTCCTTCTTTAGTCGCTCACCAGGTTGTGGGCTCACTAAGTCTATAATACCAGTAGTAGTAAGGTCTACTTGCAGTAGTGAACTTCATCCTCTTTCCTCGTCTTATTGTTCTACGTACTCGATCAGCTGATCAAATGCCGGGAAAGCTTCGCCATGCGTCAAGGTTTGTTTTCTTTCGTTTCCTTCGGTAGGCGCTCACCTGGCTGTAGGCTCACTGAGTCTATAATACCACTGGTAGTAAGCTCTAGCAGCAGTAGTGAACTTCATCCTCTTTCCTCGTCTGATTGTTCTACGTACTAGATCAGCTGATCAAATGCCGGGAAACCTTCGCCATGCAGCAAGGTTTGTTTCCTTTCGTTTCCTTCGGTAGGCGCTCACCTGGCTGTGGGCTCACTGAGTCTATAATACCACTGGTAGTAAGCTCTAGCAGCAGTAGTGAACTTCAACTTCTTTCCTCGTCTTATTGTTCTACGTACTCGATCAGCTGATCAAATGCCGGGAAAGCTTCGCCATGCGTCAAGGTTTGTTTTCTTTCGTTTCCTTCGGTAGGCGCTCACCTGGCTGTGGGCTCACTGAGTCTATAATACCACTGGTAGTAAGCTCTAGCAGCAGTAGTGAACATCATCCTCTTCCCTCGTCTTATTGTTCTACGTACTCGATCAGCTGATCAAATACCGGGAATGGTTCGCCATGCGTCAAGGTTTAATTTCTTTCTATACCTTCGGTATGTGCTCACCTGGCTGTGGGCTCACTACGTCTATAATACCACTGGTAGTAAGCTCTAGCAGCAGTAGTGAACATCATCGTCTTTCCTCGTCTTATTGTTCTACGTACTCGATCAGCTGTTCAAATGCCGGGAAAGCTTCGCCATGCGTCAAGGTTTGTTTTCTTTCTTTTCCTTCGGTAGGCGCTCACCTGGCTGTGGGCTCACTGAGTCTATAATACCACTGGTAGTAAGCTCTAGCAGCAGTAGTGAACATCATCCTCTTCCCTCGTCTTATTGTTCTACGTACTCGATCAGCTGATCAAATGCCGGGAAAGCTTCGCCATGCGTCAAGGTTTGTTTTCTTTCTTTTCCTTCGGTAGGCGCTCACCTGGCTGTGGGCTCACTGAGTCTATAATACCACTGGTAGTAAGCTCTAGCAGCAGTAGTGAACATCATCCTCTTCCCTCGTCTTATTGTTCTACGTACTCGATCAGCTGATCAAATGCCGGGAATGCTTCGCCATGCGTCAAGGTTTAATTTCTTTCTATACCTTCGGTATGTGCTCACCTGGCTGTGGGCTCACTACGTCTATAATACCACTGGTAGTAAGGTCTAGTAGCAGTAGTGAACTTCATCCTCTTTCCTCGTCTTATTGTTCTACATACTTGATCAGCTGATCAAATGCCGGGAATGCTTCGCCATGCGTCAAGGTTTGTTTTCTTTCGTTTCCTTCGGTAGACGCTCACCTGGCTGTGGGGTCACTGAGTCTATAATACCACTGGTAGTTAGCTGTAGCAGCAGTAGTGAACTTCATCCTCTTTCCTCGTCTGATTGTTCTACGTACTCGATCAGCTGATCAAATGCCGGGAAACCTTCGCCATGCAGCAAGGTTTGTTTCCTTTCGTTTCCTTCGGTAGGCGCTCACCTGGCTGTGGGCTCACTGAGTCTATAATACCACTGGTAGTAAGCTCTAGCAGCAGTAGTGAACTTCAACTTCTTTCCTCGTCTTATTGTTCTACGTACTCGATCAGCTGATCAAATGCCGGGAAAGCTTCGCCATGCCTCAAGGTTTGTTTTCTTTCGTTTCCTTCGGTAGGCGCTCACCTGGCTGTGGGCTCACTGAGTCTATAATACCACTGGTAGTAAGCTCTAGCAGCAGTAGTGAACATCATCCTCTTCCCTCGTCTTATTGTTCTACGTACTCGATCAGCTGATCAAATGCCGGGAATGCTTCGCCATGCGTCAAGGTTTAATTTCTTTCTATACCTTCGGTATGTGCTCACCTGGCTGTGGGCTCACTACGTCTATAATACCACTGGTAGTAAGCTCTAGCAGCAGTAGTGAACACCATCGTCTTTCCTCGTCTTATTTGTTCTACGTACTCGATCAGCTGTTCAAATGCCGGGAAAGCTTCGCCATGCGTCAAGGTTTGTTTTCTTTTGTTTCCTTCGGTAGGCGCTCACCTGGCTGTGGGCTCACTGAGTCTATAATACCACTGGTAGTAAGGTCTAGCAGCAGTAGTGAACTTCATCCTCTTTCCTCGTCTTATTGTTCTACGTACTCGATCAGCTGATCAAATGCCGGGAATGCTTCGCCATGCGTTAAGGTTTGTTTTCTTTCGTTTTCTTCGGTAGGCGCTCAGATTGCTGTGGGCTCACTTAGTCTATAATACCACTGGTAGTAAGCTCTAGCAGCAGTAGTGAAGGTCATCGTCTTTCCTCGTCTTATTGTTCTACGTACGCTATCAAAAGATCAAATGCTGGGAAAGCTTCGCCATTGATCAAGGTTTGTTTTCTTTCTATAACTTCGGTATGCGGTCACCTGGCTGTGGGCTCACTAAGTCCTTAATATCACTGGTGGTAAGGTCTAGTAGCAGTAGTGTACGTCATCGTCTTTCCTCGTCTTGTTGTTCTACGTACGCTATCAAATTATCAAATGCCCTGAAAGCTTCGCCATGCGTCAAGGTTTGTTTTCTTTCGTTTCCTTCGGTAGGCGCTCACCTGGTTGTGGGCTCACTAAGTCCATAATACCACTGGTAGTAAGGTCTAGTAGCAGTAGTGAACTTCATCCTCTTTCCTCGTCTTATTGTTCTACGTACTCGATCAGCTGATCAAATGCCGGGAAAGCTTCGCCATGCGTCAAGGTTTGTTTTCTTTCGTTTCCTTCGGTAGGCGCTCACCTGGCTGTGGGCTCACTGAGTCTATAATACCACTGGTAGTAAGCTCTAGCAGCAGTAGTGAACATCATCCTCTTCCCTCGTCTTATTGTTCTACGTACTCGATCAGCTGATCAAATGCCGGGAATGCTTCGCCATGCGTCAAGGTTTAATTTCTTTCTATACCTTCGGTATGTGCTCACCTGGCTGTCGGCTCACTACGTCTATAATACCACTGGTAGTAAGGTCTAGTAGCAGTAGTGAACTTCATCCTCTTTCCTCGTCTTATTGTTCTACGTACTTGATCAGCTGATCAAATGCCGGGAATGCTTCGCCATGCGTCAAGGTTTGTTTTCTTTCGTTTCCTTCGGTAGACGCTCACCTGGCTGTGGGCTCACTGAGTCTATAATACCACTGGTAGTTAGCTGTAGCAGCAGTAGTGAACTTCATCCTCTTTCCTCGTCTGATTGTTCTACGTACTCGATCAGCTGATCAAATGCCGGGAAACCTTCGCCATGCAGCAAGGTTTGTTTCCTTTCGTTTCCTTCGGTAGGCGCTCACCTGGCTGTGGGCTCACTGAGTCTATAATACCACTGGTAGTAAGCTCTAGCAGCAGTAGTGAACTTCAACTTCTTTCCTCGTCTTATTGTTCTACGTACTCGATCAGCTGATCAAATGCCGGGAAAGCTTCGCCATGCGTCAAGGTTTGTTTTCTTTCGTTTCCTTCGGTAGGCGCTCACCTGGCTGTGGGCTCACTGAGTCTATAATACCACTGGTAGTAAGCTCTAGCAGCAGTAGTGAACATCATCCTCTTCCCTCGTCTTATTGTTCTACGTACTCGATCAGCTGATCAAATACCGGGAATGGTTCGCCATGCGTCAAGGTTTAATTTCTTTCTATACCTTCGGTATGTGCTCACCTGGCTGTGGGCTCACTACGTCTATAATACCACTGGTAGTAAGCTCTAGCAGCAGTAGTGAACATCATCGTCTTTCCTCGTCTTATTGTTCTACGTACTCGATCAGCTGTTCAAATGCCGGGAAAGCTTCGCCATGCGTCAAGGTTTGTTTTCTTTCTTTTCCTTCGGTAGGCTCTCACCTGGCTGTGGGCTCACTGAGTCTATAATACCACTGGTAGTAAGCTCTAGCAGCAGTAGTGAACATCATCCTCTTCCCTCGTCTTATTGTTCTACGTACTCGATCAGCTGATCAAATGCCGGGAAAGCTTCGCCATGCGTCAAGGTTTGTTTTCTTTCTTTTCCTTCGGTAGGCGCTCACCTGGCTGTGGGCTCACTGAGTCTATAATACCACTGGTAGTAAGCTCTAGCAGCAGTAGTGAACATCATCCTCTTCCCTCGTCTTATTGTTCTACGTACTCGATCAGCTGATCAAATGCCGGGAATGCTTCGCCATGCGTCAAGGTTTAATTTCTTTCTATACCTTCGGTATGTGCTCACCTGGCTGTGGGCTCACTACGTCTATAATACCACTGGTAGTAAGGTCTAGTAGCAGTAGTGAACTTCATCCTCTTTCCTCGTCTTATTGTTCTACATACTTGATCAGCTGATCAAATGCCGGGAATGCTTCGCCATGCGTCAAGGTTTGTTTTCTTTCGTTTCCTTCGGTAGACGCTCACCTGGCTGTGGGCTCACTACGTCTATAATACCACTGGTAGTAAGGTCTAGTAGCAGTAGTGAACTTCATCCTCTTTCCTCGTCTGATTGTTCTACGTACTCGATCAGCTGATCAAATCCCGGGAAACCTTCGCCATGCAGCAAGGTTTGTTTCCTTTCGTTTCCTTCGGTAGGCGCTCACCTGGCTGTGGGCTCACTGAGTCTATAATACCACTGGTAGTAAGCTCTAGCAGCAGTAGTGAACTTCAACTTCTTTCCTCGTCTTATTGTTCTACGTACTCGATCAGCTGATCAAATGCCGGGAAAGCTTCGCCATGCCTCAAGGTTTGTTTTCTTTCGTTTCCTTCGGTAGGCGCTCACCTGGCTGTGGGCTCACTGAGTCTATAATACCACTGGTAGTAAGCTCTAGCAGCAGTAGTGAACATCATCCTCTTCCCTCGTCTTATTGTTCTACGTACTCGATCAGCTGATCAAATGCCGGGAATGCTTCGCCATGCGTCAAGGTTTAATTTCTTTCTATACCTTCGGTATGTGCTCACCTGGCTGTGGGCTCACTACGTCTATAATACCACTGGTAGTAAGCTCTAGCAGCAGTAGTGAACATCATCGTCTTTCCTCGTCTTATTGTTCTACGTACTCGATCAGCTGTTCAAATGCCGGGAAAGCTTCGCCATGCGTCAAGGTTTGTTTTCTTTTGTTTCCTTCGGTAGGCGCTCACCTGGCTGTGGGCTCACTGAGTCTATAATACCACTGGTAGTAAGGTCTAGCAGCAGTAGTGAACTTCATCCTCTTTCCTCGTCTTATTGTTCTACGTACTCGATCAGCTGATCAAATGCCGGGAATGCTTCGCCATGCGTTAAGGTTTGTTTTCTTTCGTTTTCTTCGGTAGGCGCTCACCTGGCTGTGGGCTCACTGAGTCTATAATACCACTGGTAGTAAGGTCTAGTAGCAGTAGTGAACTTCATCGTCTTTCCTCGTCTTATTGTTCTAGGTACTCGATCTGCTGATCAAATGCCGTGAAAGCTTTGCCATTCGTCAAGGTTTGTTTTCTTTCGTTTCCTTCGGTAGGCGCTCACCTGGTTATGGGCTCACTAAGTCTATAATACCAGTAGTAGTAAGTCTAGTAGCAGTAGTGAACTTCATCCTCTTTCCTCGTCTTATTGTTCTACGTACTCAATCAGCTGATTAAATGCCGGGAAAGCTCAGCCATGCGTAAAGGTTTGTTTTCTTTCGTTTCCCTCGGCAGGCGCTCAGATGGCTGTGGGCTCACTGAGTCTATAATACCACTGGTAGTAAGCTCTAGCAGCAGTAGTGAACGTCATCGTCTTTCCTCGTTTTATTGTTCTACGTACTCGATCAGCTGATCAAATGCCGGGAAAGCTTCGCCATGCGTCAAGGTTTGTTTTCTTTCGTCTCCTTCGGTAGGCGCTCACCTGGCTGTGGGCTCACTGAGTCTATAATACCACTGGTAGTAAGCTCTAGCAGCAGTAGTGAACATCATCGTCTTTCCTCGTCTTATTGTTCTTGGTACTCGTTCAGCTGATCAAATGCCGGGAGAGCTTCGCCATGCGTCAAGGTTTGTTTTCTTTCGTTTCCTTCGGTAGGCGCTCACCTGGCTGTGGGCCCACTGAGTCTATAATACCACTGGTAGTAAGCTGTAGCAGCAGTAGTGAACATCATCCTCTTCCCTCGTCTTATTGTTCTACGTACTCGATCAGCTGATCAAATGCCGGGAAAGCTTCGCCATGCGTCAAGGTCTGTTTTCTTAAGTTTCCTTCGGTAGGCGCTCACCTGGTTGAGGGCTCACTAAGTCTATAATACCACTTGTAGTAAGGTCTAGTAGCAGTAGTGAACGTCATCGTCTTTCCTCGTCTTATTGTTCTACGTGCGCTATAAAAAGTTCAAATGCTGGAAAACCTTCGCCATGCATCAAGGTTTGTTTTCTTTCTATACCTTCGGTATACGGTCACCTGGCTGTGGGCTCACTAAGTCTATAATATCACTGGTAGTAAGGTCTAGTAGCAGTAGTGAACGTCATCGTCTTTTCTCGTCTTATTGTTCTACGTACTCGATCAGCTGATCAAATGCCGGGAAAGCTTCGCCATGCGTTAGGGTTTGTTTTCTTTCGTTTCCTTCGGTAGGCGCTCATCTGGTTGTGGGCTCACTAAGGCTATAATACCACTGGTAGTAAGCTCTAGCAGCAGTAGTGAACGTCATCGTCTTTCCTCGTTTTATTGTTCTACGTACTCGATCAGCTGATCAAATGCGGGAAAGCTTCGCCATGCGTCAAGGTTTGTTTTCTTTCGTTTCCTTCGGTAGGCGCTCACCTGGCTGTGGGCTCACTGAGTCTATAATACCACTGGTAGTAAGCTCTAGCAGCAGTAGTGAACATCATCGTCGTTCCTCGTCTTATTGTTCTTCGTACTCGTTCAGCTGATCAAATGCCGGGAGAGCTTCGCCATGCGTCAAGGTTTGTTTTCTTTCGTTTCCTTCGGTAGGCGTTCACCTGGCTGTGGGCTCACTGAGTCTATAATACCACTGGTAGTAAGGTCTAGTAGCAGTAGTGAACTTCATCCTCTTTCGTCGTCTTATTGTTCTTCGTACTCGTTTAGCTGATCAAATGCCGGGAGAGCTTCGCCATTCGTCAAGGTTTGTTTTCTTTCGTTTCCTTCGGTACACGCTCACCTGGTTGTGGGCTCACTAAGTCTATAATACCAGTAGTAGTAAGTCTATTAGCAGTAGTGAACTTCATCCTCTTTCGTCGTCATATTGTTCTTCGTACTCGATCAGCTGATCAAATGCCGGGAAAGCTTCGCCATGCGTCAAGGTCTGTTTTCATTCGTTTCCTTCGGTAAGCGCTAACCTGGTTAAGGGCTCACTAAGTCTATAATAACACTTGTAGTAAGGTCTAGTAGCAGTAGTGAACGTCATCGTCTTTTCTCGTCTTATTGTTCTACATACGCTATCAAAAGATCAAATGCCGTGAAAGCTTCGCCATGCATCAAGGTTTGTTTTCTTTCTATATCTTCGGTATGTGCTCACCTGGCTGTGGGCTCACTACGTCTATAATACCACTGGTAGTAAGGTCTAGTAGCAGTAGTGAACTTCATCCTCTTTCCTCGTCTTATTGTTCTACGTACTCGATCAGCTGATCAAATGCCGGGAAAGCTTCGCCATGCGTTAGGGTTTGTTTTCTTTCGTTTCCTTCGGTAGGCGCTCACCTGGTTGTGGGCTCACTAAGGCTATAATACCACTGGTAGTAAGGTCTAGTAGCAGTAGTGAACTTCATCGTCTTTCGTCGTCTTATTGTTCTACGTACTCGATCTGCTGATCAAATGCCGGGAAAGCTTCGCCATGCGTCAAGGTTTGTTTTCTCTCGTTTCCTTCGGTAGACGCTCACCCGGCTGTGGGCTCACTGAGGCTATAATACCACTGGTAGTTAGCTGTAGCAGCAGTAGTGAACTTCATCCTCTTTCCTCGTCTGATTGTTCTACGTACTCGATCAGCTGATCAAATGCCGGGAAAGCTTCGCCATGCGTCAATGTTTGTTTTCTTTCGTTTCCTTCGGTAGGCGCTCACCTGGTTGTGGGCTCACTAACTCTATAATACCACTGGTAGTAAGCTCTAGCAGCAGTAGTGAACGTCATCGTCTTTCCTCGTCTTATTGTTCTACGTACTCGATCAGCTGATCAAATGCCGGGAAAGCTTCGCCATGCGTCAAGGATTGTTGACTTTCGTTTCCTTCGGTAATCGCTCACCTGGCTGTGGGCTCACTGAGTCTATAAAACCACTGGTAGTAAGCTCTAGCAGCAGTAGTGAACTTCAACTTCTTTCCTCGTCTTATTGTTCTACGTACTCGATCAGCTGATCAAATGCCGGGAATGCTTCGCCATGCGTCAAGGTTTAATTTCTTTCTATACCTTCGGTATGTGCTCACCTGGCTGTGGGCTCACTACGTCTATAATACCACTGGTAGTAAGCTCTAGCAGCAGTAGTGAACATCATCGTCTTTCCTCGTCTTATTGTTCTACGTACTCGATCAGCTGTTCAAATGCCGGGAAAGCTTCGCCATGCGTCAAGGTTTGTTTTCTTTTGTTTCCTTCGGTAGGCGCTCACCTGGCTGTGGGCTCACTGAGTCTATAATACCACTGGTAGTAAGGTCTAGCAGCAGTAGTGAACTTCATCCTCTTTCCTCGTCTTATTTTTCTACGTACTCGATCAGCTGATCAAATGCCGGGAATGCTTCGCCATGCGTTAAGGTTTGTTTTCTTTCGTTTTCTTCGGTAGGCGCTCACCTGGCTGTGGGCTCACTGAGTCTATAATACCACTGGTAGTAAGGTCTAGTAGCAGTAGTGAACTTCATCGTCTTTCCTCGTCTTATTGTTCTAGGTACTCGATCTGCTGATCAAATGCCGTGAAAGCTTCGCCATTCGTCAAGGTTTGTTTTCTTTCGTTTCCTTCGGTAGGCGCTCACCTGGTTATGGGCTCACTAAGTCTATAATACCAGTAGTAGTAAGTCTAGTAGCAGTAGTGAACTTCATCCTCTTTCCTCGTCTTATTGTTCTACGTACTCAATCAGCTGATTAAATGCCGGGAAAGCTCAGCCATGCGTAAAGGTTTGTTTTCTTTCGTTTCCCTCGGCAGGCGCTCAGATGGCTGTGGGCTCACTGAGTCTATAATACCACTGGTAGTAAGCTCTAGCAGCAGTAGTGAACGTCATCGTCTTTCCTCGTTTTATTGTTCTACGTACTCGATCAGCTGATCAAATGCCGGGAAAGCTTCGCCATGCGTCAAGGTTTGTTTTCTTTCGTTTCCTTCGGTAGGCGCTCACCTGGCTGTGGGCCCACTGAGTCTATAATACCACTGGTAGTAAGCTGTAGCAGCAGTAGTGAACATCATCCTCTTCCCTCGTCTTATTGTTCTACGTACTCGATCAGCTGATCAAATGCCGGGAAAGCTTCGCCATGCGTCAAGGTCTGTTTTCTTAAGTTTCCTTCGGTAGGCGCTCACCTGGTTGAGGGCTCACTAAGTCTATAATACCACTTGTAGTAAGGTCTAGTAGCAGTAGTGAACGTCATCGTCTTTCCTCGTCTTATTGTTCTACGTGCGCTATAAAAAGTTCAAATGCTGGAAAACCTTCGCCATGCATCAAGGTTTGTTTTCTTTCTATACCTTCGGTATACGGTCACCTGGCTGTGGGCTCACTAAGTCTATAATATCACTGGTAGTAAGGTCTAGTAGCAGTAGTGAACGTCATCGTCTTTTCTCGTCTTATTGTTCTACGTACTCGATCAGCTGATCAAATGCCGGGAAAGCTTCGCCATGCGTTAGGGTTTGTTTTCTTTCGTTTCCTTCGGTAGGCGCTCATCTGGTTGTGGGCTCACTAAGGCTATAATACCACTGGTAGTAAGGTCTAGTAGCAGTAGTGAACTTCATCGTCTTTCCTCGTCTTATTGTTCTACGTACTCGATCAGCTGATCAAATGCCGGGAAAGCTTCGCCATGCGTCAATGTTTGTTTTCTTTCGTTTCCCTCGGCAATCGCTCAGATTGCTGTGGGCTCACTGAGTCTATAATACCACTGGTAGTAAGCTCTAGCAGCAGTAGTGAACGTCATCGTCTTTCCTCGTTTTATTGTTCTACGTACTCGATCAGCTGATCAAATGCGGGAAAGCTTCGCCATGCGTCAAGGTTTGTTTTCTTTCGTTTCCTTCGGTAGGCGCTCACCTGGCTGTGGGCTCACTGAGTCTATAATACCACTGGTAGTAAGCTCTAGCAGCAGTAGTGAACATCATCGTCGTTCCTCGTCTTATTGTTCTTCGTACTCGTTCAGCTGATCAAATGCCGGGAGAGCTTCGCCATGCGTCAAGGTTTGTTTTCTTTCGTTTCCTTCGGTAGGCGTTCAACTGGCTGTGGGCTCACTGAGTCTATAATACCACTGGTAGTAAGGTCTAGTAGCAGTAGTGAACTTCATCCTCTTTCGTCGTCTTATTGTTCTTCGTACTCGTTTAGCTGATCAAATGCCGGGAGAGCTTCGCCATTCGTCAAGGTTTGTTTTCTTTCGTTTCCTTCGGTACACGCTCACCTGGTTGTGGGCTCACTAAGTCTATAATACCAGTAGTAGTAAGTCTATTAGCAGTAGTGAACTTCATCCTCTTTCGTCGTCTTATTGTTCTTCGTACTCGTTTAGCTGATCAAATGCCGGGAAAGCTTCGCCATGCGTCAAGGTCTGTTTTCATTCGTTTCCTTCGGTAGGCGCTAACCTGGTTAAGGGCTCACTAAGTCTATAATAACACTTGTAGTAAGGTCTAGTAGCAGTAGTGAACGTCATCGTCTTTTCTCGTCTTATTGTTCTACATACGCTATCAAAAGATCAAATGCCGTGAAAGCTTCGCCATGCATCAAGGTTTGTTTTCTTTCTATATCTTCGGTATGTGCTCACCTGGCTGTGGGCTCACTACGTCTATAATACCACTGGTAGTAAGGTCTAGTAGCAGTAGTGAACTTCATCCTCTTTCCTCGTCTTATTGTTCTACGTACTCGATCAGCTGATCAAATGCCGGGAAAGCTTCGCCATGCGTTAGGGTTTGTTTTCTTTCGTTTCCTTCGGTAGGCGCTCACCTGGTTGTGGGCTCACTAAGGCTATAATACCACTGGTAGTAAGGTCTAGTAGCAGTAGTGAACTTCATCGTCTTTCGTCGTCTTATTGTTCTACGTACTCGATCTGCTGATCAAATGCCGGGAAAGCTTCGCCATGCGTCAAGGTTTGTTTTCTCTCGTTTCCTTCGGTAGACGCTCACCCGGCTGTGGGCTCACTGAGGCTATAATACCACTGGTAGTTAGCTGTAGCAGCAGTAGTGAACTTCATCCTCTTTCCTCGTCTGATTGTTCTACGTACTCGATCAGCTGATCAAATGCCGGGAAAGCTTCGCCATGCGTCAATGTTTGTTTTCTTTCGTTTCCTTCGGTAGGCGCTCACCTGGTTGTGGGCTCACTAACTCTATAATACCACTGGTAGTAAGCTCTAGCAGCAGTAGTGAACGTCATCGTCTTTCCTCGTCTTATTGTTCTACGTACTCGATCAGCTGATCAAATGCCGGGAAAGCTTCGCCATGCGTCAAGGATTGTTGACTTTCGTTTCCTTCGGTAATCGCTCACCTGGCTGTGGGCTCACTGAGTCTATAAAACCACTGGTAGTAAGCTCTAGCAGCAGTAGTGAACAACATCGTCTTTCCTCGTCTTATTGTTCTACGTACTCGATCAGCTGTTCAAATGCCGGGAAAGCTTCGCCATGCGTCAAGGATTGTTTTCTTTCGTTTCCTTCGGTAGGCGCTCACTTGGCTGTGGGCTCACTGAGTCTATAATACCACTGGTAGTAAGGTCTAGTAGCAGTAGTGAACTTCATCCTCTTTCCTCGTCTTATTGTTCTACGTACTCGATCAGCTGATCAAATGCCGGGAATGCTTCGCCATGCGTTAAGGTTTGTTTTCTTTCGTTTTCTTCGGTAGGCGCTCACCTGGTTGTGGGCTCACTAAGGCTATAATACCACTGGTAGTAAGGTCTAGTAGCAGTAGTGAACTTCATCGTCTTTCCTCGTCTTATTGTCCTACGTACTCGATCTGCTGATCAAATGCCGGGAAAGCTTCGCCATGCGTCAAGGTTTGTTTTCTTTCGTTTCCTTCGGTAGGCGCTCACCTGGCTGTGGGCTCACTGAGTCTATAATACCACTGGTAGTAAGGTCTAGTAGCAGTAGTGAACTTCATCCTCTTTCCTCGTCTTATTGTTCTTCGTACTCGTTCAGCTGATCAATTGCCGGGAGAGCTTCGCCATTCGTCAAGGTTTGTTTTCTTTCGTTTCCTTCGGTAGGCGCTCACCTGGTTATGGGCTCACTAAGTCTATAATACCAGTAGTAGTAAGTCTAGTAGCAGTAGTGAACTTCATCCTCTTTCCTCGTCTTATTGTTCTACGTACTCAATCCGCTGATCAAATGCCGGGAAAGCTTAGCCATGCGTAAAGGTTTGTTTTCTTTCGTTTCCCTCGGCAGGCGCTCAGATGGCTGTGGGCTCACTGAGTCTCTAATACCACTGGTAGTAAGCTCTAGCAGCTGTAGTGAACGTCATCCTCTCTCCTCGTCTTATTGTTCTACGTACTCGATCAGGTGATCAAATGCCGGGAAAGCTTCGCCATGCGTCAATGTTTGTTTTCCTTCGTTTCCCTCGGCAAGCGCTCAGATTGCTGTGGGCTCACTGAGTCTATAATACCACTGGTAGTAAGCTCTAGCAGCAGTAGTGAACGTCATCGTCTTTCTTCGTTTTATTGTTCTACGTACTCGATCAGCTGATCAAATGCCGGGAAAGCTTCGCCATGCGTCAAGGTTTGTTTTCTTTCGTTTCCTTCGGTAGGCGTTCACCTGGCTGTGGGCTCACTGAGTCTATAATACCACTGGTAGTAAGCTCTAGCAGCAGTAGTAAACATCATCGTCTTTCCTCGTCTTATTGTTCTTCGTACTCGTTCAGCTGATCAAATGCCGGGAGAGCTTCGCCATGCGTCAAGGTTTGTTTTCTTTCGTTTCCTGCGGTACGCGCTCACCTGGTTGTGGGCTCACTAAGTCTATAATACGAGTAGTAGTAAGTCTAGTAGCAGTAGTGAACTTCATCCTCTTTCCTCGTCTTATTGTTCTTCGTACTCGTTCAGCTGATCAAATGCCGGGAGAGCTTCGCCATTCGTCAAGGTTTGTTTTCTTTCGTTTCCTTCGGTAGGCGCTCACCTGGCTGTGGGCTCACTGAGTCTATAATACCACTGGTAGTAAGCTCTAGCAGCAGTAGTGAACATCATCGTCTTTCCTCGTCTTATTGTTCTACGTACTCAATCAGCTGATCAAATGCCGGGAAAGCTTCGCCATGCGTCAAGGTTTGTTTTTTTTCGTTTCCTTCGGTAGGCGCTCACCTGGCTGTGGGCTCACTAAGTATATAATACCACTGGTAGTAACGTCTAGTAGCAGTAGTGAACTTCATCCTCTTTCCTCGTCTTATTGTTCTACGTACTCGATCAGGTGATCAAATGACGGGAAAGCTTCGCCATGCGTCGAGGTTTGTTTTCTTTCGTTTCCCTCGGCAGGCGCTCAGATGGCTGTAGGCTCACTGAGTCTATAATACCACTGGTAGTAAGGTCTAGCAGCAGTAGTGAACTTCATCCTCTTTCATCCAACACTCTTCATGTACTTACACCTAGTAAGTTTCACGTTCATATCGACGATTTGTTCATTTGTTTCACTAACAAGGTTTTTCAAGGGCAAATAAATAATTGTAGGATCATTAACAAAATTTGTTAGTAGAATTTTAAAATCGTAAATTTTTAAAATCTAATAAAGTGAAAATTTTTTTTCAGAAAATTTGTACTAATAATGAAATGAGAGATGAAAATTGTTTAAAAATTAAATTATTAAATCTAGTAACTATAAGTGGAATAATTATATCATAAAAAAACATCAAAAAAGAGATAGTAAAATTAATGTTAAATTTAATAAGAAAGAGTTTAAATATGATGAGTGCACTTAAACTACGAATTTAGTTCATATAGATCAGAAAACAAAAAAAACTTAGCATTTAAAGTAAGGAAAATATGTAATCAAAAGAATTTTTAAATTAAAAATCGAAAAAGGGAAATGAGAAGGCATTGATGAGTTGACTTGAACTACAATTTTAATTTATACAGATCAGAATGTAATTTCATTCTTATCATGTTAATTCAGGAGAAAATATATATTTAAAATTAAAAAAGGGGAGACCATGGTCGCCTCTAAGGTGTGATTTTGACTGTTTTCACAAGTAATCCTAGGGGTTTTTGACATGAAGTCGGGGGCATTTAGGAAAATCGGTAATCCTCCAAATACAACACTTTGCTAAGTAATATTTGTTTCATGTACAGGGAAAAGAGATGTTTTTCAACGTTTCTATTTATGAAATCAGAGTTCTTTATGAGTAAAAAATTAATTTTTAGTTGCAGAGGTGTTATGGAGGATCGAGATAGACTTTGGGACGAGGACGGAAAATAGGAGGGGGTCCAATTGAGTTTGCGAGATCCCTAAGGTGTGGGTAATACGAGCTTTCGGCATTGCCGAAGAGCTTCGCTGAGAGGGATCTGACAAAAACAGCCAGCGATTTGGAGCGAAGGGAGTTTCGGATGGTGACATTTGCATGGAACCAAGGACAGTTGGAGAGGGATCTGAGAAAAACAGCCAGCGATGGGGAGCGAAGGGAGTTTTGGATGGTGACATTTGCATTGAACCAAGGACAGTTGGAGAAGGGTCTGAGGGAAGAGGATTCGAAGGACTGATGAAATATCCAAGACGTGTTGGAGCCTTGAGGCCACCAGACAGGAGTTGCATTGGTGAGGACTGGACGAAGGAGCATTTGGTACATGTGGTGTTTGATTTTGAGAGGGATGGTACTTCTGCGGCAGAGGAGAGGGAAGAGCTTAGTACGGATAGCTCTACCCTTGGTAAGGGCTAAGGAAGCTTGAGAGGAAAAGGACAGGCTCTTATCTAGGAGGACACCAAGGTATTTAACAGAATGCCTCGCTTCAAGAAGGATGGCTCCGGTTTGGAGCTGTAACTTTCTGGTGAAGCAGATGGTTTCTGATTGTTGAGTATTGACCTCCGTTCTCCACTTCCGGATCCACGTTGACAAGGAGTCCAGTTGCGTGTGGATGGTCTTTGTCGTTTTGGGTATGCTCCAGCAGCTTAACATGAACATGGCGTCATCCGCATAGAGGTGAATGGAGACGTTTGGAAGGAGGGGGATGTCGTTGGTGTAGAGGAGATAGGGAGATAGAGGAGTGGGCCTAGGACGGAACCATGCGGAACACCCGCAAAGATAGGACGGAAGGTTACTTCAAATGTTTAGGATTAAGAGTAATGTAAAATAGTAAATAATATTTCATTAAAAGTTTTCAAACTAATGCCCAAAACGGACAAATTATGAAACGAACAAACCTAGTAGGGAATATTTAAAATTTATCACAAGTGTAAAGGGCACTTCAAATGTTTAGGATTAAGTGTAATGTATAAAATAAAATAATATTTCATGAGTAGTTTTTAAACTAAGGCCCAAAAAGGGGAGAACATGGTCGCTTCTAAGGTGTGGTTCTGAGGTATATCACAGCTTAACCTAGGGGTTTTTGACACGAAGTCGGAGACACCTAGAAACATCGGTCCTCCCCCAAATACAACAATTATCTAACTAATATTAGTTCCATGTTCAAGGAAAAGAGTTTGCCTGAGAAGATGTTTTTCAACGTTGCTATTTATGAAATCAGTGTTATTTATGAGTATAATATTATTTTATTTATATCTAAATAGTAATTTGAAACAAAATTATACAACATACTTCAGTACAAAACATCTAGTAAGCACACAAAATGTTTAAATGTTAAAAAATCGTGGAAGAAATTCAGCCATGCTTTTACTTTCACTTTGTACTATCTTTTCCTGCTAGATGGCAGTACATGCCCAGACAATATGTGCATTTAAGCAATCCGGTTTCCTTCACTCACGTTGGAGTGAGAGCGAGAATCTCACTCGGCATGCGTAAGTGAGACGGAGGTAGCTGCCACGAGGGCTGGGTGGGTTTTGAAGGCATAGACTGGGGGGAGGTGCATTCCGATAAATATTGTGTTTATTTAAAGGATGTGTGGTAAAACTTGTTTTAAAATTGTATATAATACTGTAATAGTTTCAAGGGAATAATTATAATGTAAAAAACTACGTGAAAAAGTTACATTAGTTCCTACATAAAATATGTCAAATACAAACCCACGTTTAATAAAAAGGGTTTAATATGAATGAGCGGAATAAAACTACGATTTTAGTTTTTACAGATTCAGAAGAAAAAAAGAAAAATGCTAAGCACTCGCATATTTTCAATCACCACTTGTAGGGATAACTGTAAAGCTACCAAGAAAGTGGCTTTATGAAATTATGTTGGGGCACTACAGGGAAATCTCTTTACTGCCTTGATGGGACATTTCCTTACATGAAGGGGCAGGAGGGAAATAACACATTTGTTTATAATTATAAACAGTTTTCTTTCATTTTCAAGGTCATTTCAATTTTGTTAGTAGTGTTATATCACTAACGCATAAACATACAATAACAACAATTAAAATATAGGAAAGAACCATAATACCCCAAAAATAATAAAACATAACAGATATAACAACTTAAATAAGATTAAGCACTTTGTTGGTAGAGGGCGGAGAGGGGTTGGAGCTTACCTCTCGCCTATATATAGCGATAGCAGGAAACGGTTAGCATCACTCTAGTTTGTAACTTTTTGTTTGCTAGATTGTAATTTTATATCAGACCCTATGATGATGATGATGATGACATGGCCATCGAAATATACATAGGGTTTAATCTTAAGTAACTTGTTTGATGTGTTATTTTTTATTATGTTTGTGATATTGGGGTTCTTTCAATATTTTCATTGTCATCATTGTGTGTTTATGCGGTAGTCATATAACACTACCAACAAAATTGAAATTGAAACTATTGTAATATATTATACCACTGTGCTCTTGATATTGTATACGCAGTTACAAATACTGTAATTATCAGTTTCAATTCCAAACTATTAACAATATTATTAGAAAAAACTTATTTTGGAGAAACTTTAGCTGTGTTGTACGCGGTACTTCGCCGGTACACATCATCGTAATATCAGGAGTTATAATTATATCAACCACTGTATTTAACAGTAAAAGAATATATTTTATGAATAACTGACAAATTGTGAAACGAACGAAGGACGAACCTAATAGGAAATATTTAAAATCTACCACAAGTGTAAAGAGTAGCTTCAAAATTGTAGGATTAGGAGTACTAATGTATAAAATAAAATAAAATTCCGTCAAGATTTTTTAAACTGAGCCCCAAAAGGGGATCTTTACATGTCGTACATATACATACGTAGTCCAGTCAGTGTACATGAAGTATAGTCGTTATCATGTTTGCAGGAAAGTATTTATACAGACTCAAAGCACCCCTCCATCTCCCGTCTCGCCCATCGCAATCTCTCACGGCCAAGTGCGCGGTTAAATGGTTCGCACTATACATGCAAGTCTTTAATCTAATTTTGTGAATAAATATCACCCATTTAGATAAATAGGTGTACTTAAATTTAAAACTCATTGAGTACTCTTTATAGTTTGTAATGTTTAAATCAAGAAGAAATTTATTTCTCTCATTTATTCAACTTGAGTCTAATTGTAGGCGAAAAAATTACATAAAATGCTGTTTATTTTTCAAAATGATGACTTGATAGTATAAATTAGTCTACCGGTAGGTTAGTTTCCTCCCCAAAAAAGAATGTTTGTGTGCATTGTGGCACTTATTTAATATTTTTAAAATTTAATTACAAATTTTAAATTGGTGAAATGAGTTAGTGTTATTATATCGTGACAGATATAGATTTAACAAATCGTCGAAAAACTTCCTCATTCCATGTGTTTGTAGAACAGATATACCACTTTTAAACTGATTTATGGGTCTTGCTCTTACTAATACTTTATAACAGCCTTTTTAAAAACTAAAACTTAAATAGATGTAATATACCGTATTTTTCTTGCTAGTGTTATTGTTCTTAGAAGGTATTGTAATATGTTTTTATGTATTTTATTAAAATAGAGTAACGTACCATATTTGTATTACAAACTGCACTGCAGGCTACTAATGTTTTTATGGTGTTGTGGAATAGTGTTGATGGGTTTTTAAGGCCGACATAGATCACGTAACTACAACATTTATTACAATACATACCTATCTACTTATTTATGTGCTACATTTACTCACAATTACATGCTAATGTCACGACTTCCGTATTTCGTATTTTTATCGAATCCGTTCCCCCTCGCTCCCGAACGTGACGAATTAGAGAGGTTCTACTGTAGATATCTTGTCATGTCCGTTATACTCAGCTAACTTCCGCTAAGCTTTTAACAACGATTACAAATAATAGTAACGTATTTTTTAACATGAAAAATTAGGATTACGTGACAATATCAGATAAGTAAAAATTATTTTCGTATGTAAAAAGTTACATTGTTGTGATATGCGCCCAAGGTCTATGTTAAATACCCTGCTGATAGTAGCTAACGTTGTTTTTGGAAAGAACGTATTTATTTCCCGTTCCCACGTAAATGATTTTAGCAAAAACAATAACACCGGGCGATGCAGAAAGTCATCAGGAATAGAAACAAATTTGTATAAAGCTTCCGCTCACGCCCCAAAAATTAAAAAAATAAAAAATATATAAATTCACCTCCTCCACTGCACGCGTAAAAAGTTATTAATTTAACGTTTTGGTTTTATTTATTATTTTTATCTTACATAATAACTCGCGAAATGCCTCGAATTGTAATAAAACTTGTTGTTGACTCCAAAAAAATTATAAATTATATTTATAAAAATCAACCTTAAGAAAGCACTAGCACCACGTTTCACCCAGCACACAAAATATAGAGTTATAAAACTCGCACACACATCTTATTTTTTGGTGATAATAAGTCGCAAAATTGCTCAACAGAACGAAACAAACACTTAGAAATCCTATTTCATGAACAAAAAAAGAAAATATTGCATTTAACATTTAAACACCTTTTATTTGTAACTTTGGGCTAAAAACGATAGAACATACCGCGCAAAGCAGTGTAGAATTGTTGATTTGTTTCAAAATTTGAAATATTTTGGGAGTCACTAGCAAGTTTAATTACATTTCGAGGGATTTTGCGAGTTACTACGTCAAACAAGTAAAGCCAAAACGTTAAATTTGTAATGTTTTAGGTGTATTGAGGAAGGGGAATTGCTATTTTCCAGAATTTTTAATTTTTGTAGGGGGAGCGAAAGTTTTTATAATTTTTTTCGTATTCCTTATGTTTTTCTGCATCATCCGGTATAAATGTTTTTGCTAAAATCGATTACGTGGGAACGGGAAATAAATACATGAAAGAATAAGCCTACTACCCTTGTACCTAAGAGTACAAATATCCATTTTTAATTTTTTAAATAATTTTCAATTAAACTGGCCTCTACAGAGAATTTAATAACTGAGATGATTTGGTAAAGTGACGTCTTTCAGCATAGAACCTTCATAAATGTGTGTGTACCCTCCCTGTCCTGGCCCAAGTGTAGATGAGGTGCTACAAGAAAACAATATACATTTCCCAATCTCCCCGGACTTATATTACTCGTTTTCCATTTCTTTGAACCCTCAATGCAATCCAAAAGTTTTTTGGGTTTCATGGCTCTTAAACTGCAGCTTGAACTTTAAAAGTTAGCAAAAAATAATTTTATTACTGCTGTACGAGGTAGCTTTTTAAGTGCTTTTTGTCTTAAAAATATGCAAAAAAATGTATAAACCTAAATTCAAAATCAATTCTGTCAATTATTTAAAACATTTAAATAAACAGAAATGTACGATTCCTTTATTAATGTCATATTGTAAAATTTTGTATCCTTTAAATCAACGTGATGTAACAAATGATATCTACTTTAAATTTTTGAATAAATGATAAGCCGGTTGGACATCGAGTCAAAAGCTTATTTATTTAGTGGAATGTTTCGGCAACTAATTTGTTGCCCTTATTAACAAACTTACCGGGGGTTATATTCCTCAAACTTACTGCGTATAGTATAACCGCGAATACTGAAACCAACTGTATATGTGAAAAATAAAATTGTTTAGTTTAACTACAATAAAAATATTGGAAACAACCCAAATACCATACAAATATTCTAAAAATAACTAGTAATACAAATTACCTAAGATTAAACCCTTATGCTCATTTCGATGACCATTTCATCATCATCAGAGGTTCTTAATCAAACTGAGGTTGTAACTATTCAACAAGAGCATAAAAACAAAAATTAAAAGTTTTTGTAGGATTATAAATACTTTTAAATGTAACAGTTAAATAATAGTTTAATAAGTAGTATTTGCATAACCATTGTTTAAAATTATTGGTACATTTATTAATAAATTATAGCAAGCACAAACCCTGAAGGCTTTGCATCGACAGTCCCCCACGACAAATATATACTCGCGCTTGGTTCGTCTATCAGTACCTCCTACTGCACAGTTTCTAGGACAGGGATTCCCAAACGTTTTGGCTCCACGCCCCCTCCTTTTGAGATGAAATACTCCCACGACCCCCTTCACTTTACCCTATAAATAAATGGTATGGGCATATGAAAAAAAATAAGTTTATTATTTTAAACAATATGTATAGCCTATACAATATATATATATATATATATATATATATATATATATATATATATATGTAACAATTTTTTTACTTATAAATACTTTTACAAGGTACATGATATAACATTTCAAGTTTTTGCAAGGTATATTTCAACTGATAAGAGAAAAATCTGTTAGTGAGATACTTGAGCTTGCATTTTTTACAAAAGCATGCCTGTTTAACGTTGTGTTTTAGTAAGGGCATAATCCAAGTCATTAACGACATCAAGTTTATTCCTATAATATTACTTATATTCTTATTATTTTCCAACTGGTCTCGCGCCCCCTGACTTACCTTCACGATTCAAAGTTTGCTCTAGGAGGTATTGCGTCTAGGAGGTACAGTCGATGGCTAGAGTCGTGACGTTCTTACTACGTTTTAATGAAATTTATTTTTAATCTGTAAATTTAGCTACCAAAGCAAACTATTGAAAATGCTTGACTTTTTAGTCCCTCGTTATTTGCTTGGGTTACGTTCCCCTAACTTACCGCCAATACTGTAACCAACTGTATATTGGAAAAGGGAGGGTTACGTTCCCCTAAGTTACGGAAATATATAATTTACTGAACATAAATTTCAATAAAAGAGTTCAATTTAGGTTTCTAAAGAGTTTTTATAAACATTGTGATGCGTATGAGAAGGTTTTAATTACAAAACGTCCGAAAAAACAACATAACTCATTATCATTATAATGAAATACTTATAGTAAGATCTATTCAAATATAAATTCATAGATATTTATAATTTCAATAACAACAGTTTAACATATTAAAAAATAAGGTAACGTAACCTACGTGTTAAAACAGCTGTTCTACAACTCCTATAATATTAAATAAGCTTTTATATAAAAACTTATGTTATCGCTACAATTTAAGCTAAAATGTCTCCAAATTGTAATTTAAAAGTTGAACCATTATTTAAGAAAAGCAGTGACAAGGTGATAATTTCTGGGTTTTTTTTAACAACTGCTAGACACAGTAATTCTAAACTAAAAGGTAACACGTATGTGAGAAAAATTTCATTGCAAACAATGCCAGAATAAGATAAAAATTAATAAAACACGATAGGTAAATATATTTCCATTTCTGTGCTATAGCACGATCCATGTCCATGTAGAGAATTTAGTTTTGAATAGATAAATAGGTCAATATTAAACACCTAACAGCTTAAAATAATTAATTTGTAGTTAAATCAGAACATTCGAAGAATAAACAAATTCTGTTATACATTTTTATTATTAAAAAAACTTCTGTCAACTAGATATATGCTTTAAAATTAACATCTACTGTTTATTATTATGATTTGAAAAACTTAAAATACTAACAACACGACAAAGCTGATTAGTAAACTCCTTAAAAAACCGAACTATTTAATAATCATGTTCTTTACACTATTTACTACTGATAACGGTAAACAAATTACAGTAATACTATATTGATTTTCACGTAGGCTACCTGCTACCTTGTTTTCATTTACTCATGTCATCTTTTTCAAGAGCAAAGTAAATTACTTCCTATGGATATAGACTACATATATGAACAATAATTTATGTAGGTTTTTTTATATTATTAATCTGTAAGTGACCATAAAGTAATGTAACAATATTATTATGTAAGACTTATCATTAATATGTAAATATTTTAACACAATACTGTAAATACATTGAGTATGCTTTATAACATCAAGTTATGTAATTGTGGTTGTTAGATAGTTAATTGTTAATAATGAACAGAAATAATATTTTTTAAATTGAAAGGAGTAATTTGCTAAATGAAAACTTTCACCTTATGAATGCCTGTATGTATTTATTATTAAGTTTTATGATGCACTTTGCAGTAACATAGCTTATTTCATTTCTATGAATAAAAGTTCTTTGCATACTTCATTTAAAAGCGGCAATGTTTCCACCACTATTTTACTTTTAAAAAACTATGAATTGAGTAGGTTAATCGAAACAAAACGGTAAATTATAACTTTTCGTTATATTGAGTTGGAACGCCTCTAAATACTACAAAAAAGAGGTAAATAAAAATCAATAGCATCATTATTCTTGTCGTTGAATTATACGAGCACTATGTAATTTTTTATAACTTTTTTAAACTCTAATATTTTTTATACCAAAAAAGAAATAAGTACCGTTATTTTTAGGTTTTCAATCATTGCCTTAACTTTAAACATTGATTAATGAAATACCATTTGCTTAATCGAATTCAGAATTTAAGTCAACATAACTGGATAAATTTTATGAATGATTTATGAATTTCAGAGTTTTATCTTCACATTATGTGTTATTTGTTTACATAAACAGGTTTCCTCATCTCGAAGCGGTCGGAAATTTTTGTATTTGGTCGCGCTGTAGGCTAATCCTTATTACATTGACATTTACGATACGTGATTATAAAAAACATTAGTAATTCGGATTTTTTACAAAAACATTATTACTTGTTATAGTGGTTAATGTGTGTGCCTGTAGCCGATTACAGTGGAGGGAAAGCGTACAATCCACTTTATCCTACAATATAGAAAATATAAAGTTATAAAAAAATTTATTGCTTGGTAAACCTAAACTAAACATATAAAGATAGAACAAATGAATTGATTAAAAACATTTCTTTAAATTTATTATGTTAATATAAAATTCATAGTCTATAAAAAATGTAGTTTAAAAAAATAATCAAGCCTTTACCTTGATGTGTGAGTCTGATCGCAATTATACACAACACAGATGACCTATCCACATAGCAAAGACACCGTCACTTATAACTAAATCAACTAATTTCTCACGCAACAGAACACTGTCAAAATATAGTTTATAATTAACCCGGGTTAATGTCACGGCGTGTCATCGTCGTTTATAATTGTTAAATCTATATTAAAAATTGAAGGGCTAGGTATGGAATCGGAAACGTCAACTTTTTTGCCGGGTGTACTAGTACAAAAGTACTAGTACGAAAGTACTTGTACTTTCGCGGCAACACTTTGAAACTTTACTCAGAGCAGGGTAAAACCCAGAATAAATGCGGCCCGTCCTTAATCCTTTGCCTTTGTGTGAGTGAGTGAGCCGACCTATGCGAAAATATTTGTAATTGTAAATATGACTAGCCAAGTACAGTTTGTGAAATATGTATTGTGACCCTTTGCAGGGTTTGGCACTTGGCGAAGACAAATCAACCCAGGTAAAGTTTAGAACCAGTGGCCAACATCTGTTGCTGTTGTAAACCAAAAATAGTACTGTTGCGGTAAATGTAAGCCGGAAACTAAGATGGAAATTGTTTTAAGATGTCTGGAAATTCAAAAATAATTGCTCAAATTTATACGCACAAATATATACTAATATTACGATAACATTCTTGTCTAAATCATGGTAACTTTGGAAAGAAGTGCACTTAATTACTAGCTTTCAGAAAATTGTTATAGATATATAAGATTCACAAAATATTGGGTAGATAGTTCTCTTCACCCAGATTGAGTGTATATGTGCTTCAGGTATGCTATAATTCTCCTTAATTCTTAGTACCATGGGTATCCTTAGTCACACGCAATTCCACCTACCCCTATTTGCACGTTTTCATACAAGCGACGCCTATTTACTATCCCGATATAGATTCCGTCTACCTCAGGTATGTAACTGCACACGTTAATTCAATGATCATACATCTGCAAAGGGACTGTACCTTAATCCATCTTAAACTGCAATTTATTTTCAACTGTCATTATTACCTAATAAAACACATAATTTTTAAGTGTAGCCTATTCTGTTTATACCAAAATAAAACAAATGAAAACTCTTACAGAGTTTATATAAAATCATTTTTCCATGCTACAACACTTTATAAATTTCCCAACTATATAAGATTTCTTCCTAATGGAAAACACTCCATATTTCTTATCAGATAATTACTATCATCCCTGATATCGATAGAAGCTGCAGGCAATGGTAAAGAAGACAACCGCAGCAAAAACAACAGAGCTTCTTCTACCCTGACTGACTGACATATTCAAAATCTTTTTTTTATTTAAAAGAGAAATGTACTCATATATTTATATATATATATATATATATATATGTATATATATATATATATATATATATATTTGTAGCTTTGCAGCACTGGTTTCTTGTATTCACTTATCACTTTCACTATATCTACTTAAACAAAAATATTACTTGGTATTTATGCGAGTTTGATGGAGACAAGACCAGTCTTTGAAAGTTAACTCGCATAAATACCAAGTAAGATTCTGTTTAAGTACATATAGTGAAAGTGATATATATTATTAATTCTCAGGTGAAATTATTTTTTCTTGGTAAGTATATATGTTCAATTATATCCTAATGTAGCCACAGAACTATACCGTACTAAATGAGTTTTGAAAATGCTGATCCTGTTCATCAGTGAAAAGCTTTAGTTTGAAATAAATTTATGAAGTAAAATAAAATATTCTTTTTTATAAAAGTCTTTGTTTATCCATATATATATTTAAACATATATATATATATATATATATATATATATATATATATATATATATATATATATATACACATAGAGAGAATGAACTAGAGAGAGAAAGGTAGATCCTGTTTTTAAATTTAAACATTGAATTTTCCATTTAGATTGAATCTAATTTAGTTATATATGAATATATATATATGTAAGTAGATATTTATATACGATCTAATTTTATAAGCAGATGTAATTTGTTATTTGTGGGAATGTGTTTGTAAATAGGAAAAATCGATCAATGTATTTATAAAGATTTAAATGAAATCTGAAAGGCACAATTTTATATAGGATTTTCAAAGTACAATAAAAAGTATAGGGGATCGATCATACCCTAAAATACTGAATATTGTCGACGTCTAGAAGGAACATTTTAGATGTCATTATTGATTGAAACTATCATATCTTTAAGTAAAGTATAGGTTTTTAGTTTTTTACTATTTATTATGCTAAGATTAGGCATTAGTGTAAATAATTTGTAACTACTATTGCTTGGTATCATTTCTGCATTTCTCTTTACAAGGATAATATAAACAGCATGAACTTTCCTTTTTGGAGCACGAAGAAGATGGTTTAGAACAGTTTGTACATTTGCAGGGTAAAATCAAGGCTTGTGGAATTCATGTTCGTTTTCAAATCCTTTTGATATGTAAAGTAGTTTTTCAACAGGTACAGTTATAATTTTTAATAAGTAGCTGCAGTGTACTTTATAAGATTTCGATTGTTTCCAGGTAGGGCCTACTGTAATGTACCGCGCCCATTGTTTTGGACCTTTTACTTCTGAAAATGGTTTCTTTATTTTTTTTACTGATGGTAGGTATGTTACTGTAACGATAATAAACAATATATAATGGATTTGTTAAGATACTTTCTAGAACTTGGAGCCGTTGGTGGTCAGAAAAATCCTAGAAATTTTCGAAACTTAACGAAATGACATTTGGCATAGAATGAATTAGAGCAATACCATCGAGGTGTGCACTAGGTTATGAAACAGAAAGTCTTGTAAATGCTTGTGACAACTAGTTTCATATTCAATTACATTGATTAAATCAGATCTCACACTTTTCTTCAATTAGCCATTTTTGCATGCTAAACGTGAAGGGTAATCTAGATTTTCGTGTTTTAATAACTCTTCCAGCTCATACTTTCTTTGAGTCACTATCATTATAGATTAGATCACGTTTGTTACAACATTTTTCCTTTGGATTAGTATATGTTTCATTTCCGAAAATGATGATATAATAAAAATGCTAATTCTATCATTTGGAGAGTCGATTCCTTTACTTTGCTATAGTTCGTTCTATACCAAATACCAATTTGAACAGTTTCGAAAACTCACCGTATTTCTTCGAACATCAACATTTCCAAATTCTAGAAAATATTTTAACAGCTCCATATACATTGCTTATGACCGTTACAGTAGCATATCCACATCAATAAAATATTCAGAAACAACTTTCAGAAGTAAAGAAAATTCACAATTATTGGTGAAGATCCACAACGAATTTACTAAATTTTCAAAACAATGGGCGCGATACATTACAGTAGGCTCTACCGATAAAACAACCGAAATCTTATAAAGTACGCTGCAGGCTACTTATTAAAATATATCTGTACCTTTTCGAAAAATAGTTTACATATCAAGGGGATTTAAAGACGAAAACGAATGCTAGAAACCTTCATTCACGAATGGTTCAATGTATATAATTTTTTGTAATGTATATTTACATATTGTGTTGTTTTATATAATTTGTAAAGATACTATGAAATAACTTGTGTTAAAATGGTATCTGACTACGTCACTGATAAAATAGTACTATGGCGACCACGATAAAATTAGAACGTAAACAGACAGTTAGGTTTGCAGGTGTGGTGAAAAAAGGGTGAGCACGTGACCAAAAACAAAACAGTTTTCTCAGGCCTCAATAGTGGGGCCAAACATCTGTGCTGGGATTTACCAGACATTTTCTGAGTAAGGTTTCAAAGTGTTGACGCGAATGTACTAGTACACTCCAGTAGAAAAGTATAACGTTTCTGAGACTCCGCACCTAGCCCATTTTATTTTGAATATACATACATGTTTTTTTGTTAATAGGCCCCTATAATTGTAATCATTAAAAAGTTGCATTAGCAAGAAAAATAACAAATTAAAAGGTAGATCAAAGATGATAAGAGACAGTAGCCGATACATAAACAAGAAGTATGTTTCCATAGGTCGATTGTTATTCGGAGTGAGATGTTTAAAATTTCAAACGATTATTTTTAAATAACTGATAGGCGTACTAGTAGGAAACCTCCAAAACTCTAATGGACCACCCGTATGTAATCGTCTATCATTTGACAAAAGATTAATCGAAATCGTTATATAATTTTGACTGTGTGAATTCAGGTTTTGATGAATAAATCTCAGTAAATAACCTTTTCTCTCAAAATGTAAAATACTCAAGTTATTATTATAAGCATGATTTGACTCTAAGATATGGTTTGCATGGTTTAATTATCCATCCCTACAGTAGAACTATATACATGACCATACATGAGTTTCTTAAAAGACCGTAACGTCTGTCGAATATCCAGTACATCTAGTATATCTTAGGCTTATACAAGAACATCATGTGACAGCTTATAGACTTCTGGTTCCAGAGAGTTATCTGTTCTTTATTTATTCTTCTCTATATATTTACCTATAGTTTTAAAAGCAGTATTAGCTTCTGATTGGCTAAAGAGAATAGTTAAATATCTAATTTTCAATTGGAACCGAAGTAATAAATACTGCTGATATGTGCACCATTTATTGTAGGTAGACAAACCTTGTTTAAAGCATAAGAATACAAAGGCAAAATTTTCTTTGAAATATTGTCAAACAATGTGGGATTTTATCCATTGTTAACAGCAATTTGTTTTATAAAATTTAGTTCATTTCAAAAAATCTAAATCAGAAAGTGGAAGTTATCAAAAATAATCTTCATGTAATTGGTAAAGTCATTTTTAATGTAACTTGGGTTTTTGTATTTCTAGTAATAGTTATGGTTTTCATATTTTTACGTATGACACAATTTTGATTACCATGTACTTAGGCCTGATAGTGGAAGCAAATTATTTTCCGAAAGGTCATCATTATCATAATTTTTAAATGTTTATCGAAATATAATTTCAGATTTGTTTCTTAGGTGTTGGTGTTAGGTTATTTGTCTTAACTCACTGCACTTTTCAAAGATTATTGTTTCCGTCCATCCAGTAGGAGTCCCATGTGCATTCTTCTTTGGAATATCTCAGTGTCTTTCTAGTCCTCAGTGTCAGCGTTCTTCCTTCTTAATCGATTGATTTATAAACCGTAACAATTTGGTTGGCACCGAAATTTTGCTAATCAATTATGTGCAAAATAACATTAAAAAAACACTACTAAACCGCTTTACTCTTTTTACATCCTTTCGTCAAATTAATACTTAAGATCTAGTACTCCTACTGATATTAGTTGTTGCAACATTGTTGTTTCTCCTTATCTATGAAAATAAATAACCGGACCAGTTCCTTCGGCTCGAAATTTTACACTAACTTATCGAGATTTCTTCTGTTTGTTTTAAACTATTAAACAATGAACAAAAAGTAAAACCTTAGAGAGGTTATAGTACAAAGCCCTTAGGGTCCTACTGTGAAATTTAATTTGGTTTTTACAACTACTCTTAAATATTCTTTATAGAATCTGGATTACGGCCTTTTAGTCCGCTGCCTATGAAGGCTACATTCAAATACAGTTATTGCTATATTGAGAACATAAATCAAGTATTTGATTTGTTTTGTAAAATTTACTTATCTGTAAAGGCTTTTGACATTGAGACGATCACAAGACAGTAAAAAAAACGTCATTTTTTTTAGTTGGGCGGCCCCACACGACATTTTTGGATTATTGTTCAAAAGCACGAATAGGTACGATATCCACCAAAAAAAAAATTTTTTCCTTTGAGGAAAGTTACTTATTTGGAGTTTAAAGTAGGGGAAATTTTTTTTGGCGGAAGCACAAGTTGTGAATAGGCGCGGAGTGATACAAACGTCTCTGACGTCACGGTACACACTATTTAGACCTATCTTACGGCTCCGAGAAGAAAACATTTTGTACTAATTTTTATGCTTTGACTAATTATTTCGCGTGGATATCGTATTTTTTCGTGATTTTGAACAATATTCCAAAACATCGTATGTGCCAAAAATAGCAAAAATCAACGTTAACTAACCCTCCACCACACACAAAGATTTATTAAAATTCCGCATTAAAACTACTTACCAGAAGCAAACAATCACTTATACACACTATTTCACGCACGAAATTCACTTACACACTCTATTTCACGCACAAAACAGAAATCATTGCACTTAAATTCTACACACACTTATTTACAGACAACCTGCAGATTATAGGATTCTGCCGCTAAAATAAGAACATGTAGCCAACCTTCCAAATGAAAATTATTACGTACAAAACATCTGGTCGTACACTGGTTTCCCAATCTTTAAGAAAAAGGCTGAATGTAAACATAATTATTATATATTCAATTAATATTGCACAGCAATATTTTTAAAGTTCAAGCTGCAGTTTAAGAGCCATGAAACCCAAAAAACTTTTGGATTGCATTGAGGGTTCAAAGAAATGGAAAACGAGTAATATAAGTCCGGGGAGATTGGGAAATGTATATTGTTTTCTTGTAGCACCTCATCTACACTTGGGCCAGGGCAGGGAGGGTACACACACATTTATGAAGGTTCTATGCTGAAAGACGTCACTTTACCAAATCATCTCAGTTATTAAATTCTCTGTAGAGGCCAGTTTAATTGAAAATTATTTAAAAAATTAAAAATGGATATTTGTACTCTTAGGTACAAGGGTAGTAGGCTTATTCTTTCATGTATTTATTTCCCGTTCCCACGTAATCGATTTTAGCAAAAACATTTATACCGGATGATGCAGAAAAACATAAGGAATACGAAAAAAATTATAAAAACTTTCGCTCCCCCTACAAAAATTAAAAATTCTGGAAAATAGCAATTCCCCTTCCTCAATACACCTAAAACATTACAAATTTAACGTTTTGGCTTTACTTGTTTGACGTAGTAACTCGCAAAATCCCTCGAAATGTAATTAAACTTGCTAGTGACTCCCAAAATATTTCAAATTTTGAAACAAATCAACAATTCTACACTGCTTTGCGCGGTATGTTCTATCGTTTTTAGCCCAAAGTTACAAATAAAAGGTGTTTAAATGTTAAATGCAATATTTTCTTTTTTTGTTCATGAAATAGGATTTCTAAGTGTTTGTTTCGTTCTGTTGAGCAATTTTGCGACTTATTATCACCAAAAAATAAGATGTGTGTGCGAGTTTTATAACTCTATATTTTGTGTGCTGGGTGAAACGTGGTGCTAGTGCTTTCTTAAGGTTGATTTTTATAAATATAATTTATAATTTTTTTGGAGTCAACAACAAGTTTTATTACAATTCGAGGCATTTCGCGAGTTATTATGTAAGATAAAAATAATAAATAAAACCAAAACGTTAAATTAATAACTTTTTACGCGTGCAGTGGAGGAGGTGAATTTATATATTTTTTATTTTTTTAATTTTTGGGGCGTGAGCGGAAGCTTTATACAAATTTGTTTCTATTCCTGATGACTTTCTGCATCGCCCGGTGTTATTGTTTTTGCTAAAATCATTTACGTGGGAACGGGAAATAAATACGTTCTTTCCAAAAACAACGTTAGCTACTATCAGCAGGGTATTTAACATAGACCTTGGGCGCATATCACAACAATGTAACTTTTTACATACGAAAATAATTTTTACTTATCTGATATTGTCACGTAATCCTAATTTTTCATGTTAAAAAATACGTTACTATTATTTGTAATCGTTGTTAAAAGCTTAGCGGAAGTTAGCTGAGTATAACGGACATGACAAGATATCTACAGTAGAACCTCTCTAATTCGTCACGTTCGGGAGCGAGGGGGAACGGATTCGATAAAAATACGAAATACGGAAGTCGTGACATTAGCATGTAATTGTGAGTAAATGTAGCACATAAATAAGTAGATAGGTATGTATTGTAATAAATGTTGTAGTTACGTGATCTATGTCGGCCTTAAAAACCCATCAACACTATTCCACAACACCATAAAAACATTAGTAGCCTGCAGTGCAGTTTGTAATACAAATATGGTACGTTACTCTATTTTAATAAAATACATAAAAACATATTACAATACCTTCTAAGAACAATAACACTAGCAAGAAAAATACGGTATATTACATCTATTTAAGTTTTAGTTTTTAAAAAGGCTGTTATAAAGTATTAGTAAGAGCAAGACCCATAAATCAGTTTAAAAGTGGTATATCTGTTCTACAAACACATGGAATGAGGAAGTTTTTCGACGATTTGTTAAATCTATATCTGTCACGATATAATAACACTAACTCATTTCACCAATTTAAAATTTGTAATTAAATTTTAAAAATATTAAATAAGTGCCACAATGCACACAAACATTCTTTTTTGGGGAGGAAACTAACCTACCGGTAGACTAATTTATACTATCAAGTCATCATTTTGAAAAATAAACAGCATTTTATGTAATTTTTTCGCCTACAATTAGACTCAAGTTGAATAAATGAGAGAAATAAATTTCTTCTTGATTTAAACATTACAAACTATAAAGAGTACTCAATGAGTTTTAAATTTAAGTACACCTATTTATCTAAATGGGTGATATTTATTCACAAAATTAGATTAAAGACTTGCATGTATAGTGCGAACCATTTAACCGCGCACTTGGCCGTGAGAGATTGCGATGGGCGAGACGGGAGATGGAGGGGTGCTTTGAGTCTGTATAAATACTTTCCTGCAAACATGATAACGACTATACTTCATGTACACTGACTGGACTACGTATGTATATGTACGACATGTAAAGATCCCCTTTTGGGGCTCAGTTTAAAAAATCTTGACGGAATTTTATTTTATTTTATACATTAGTACTCCTAATCCTACAATTTTGAAGCTACTCTTTACACTTGTGGTAGATTTTAAATATTTCCTATTAGGTTCGTCCTTCGTTCGTTTCACAATTTGTCAGTTATTCATAAAATATATTCTTTTACTGTTAAATACAGTGGTTGATATAATTATAACTCCTGATATTACGATGATGTGTACCGGCGAAGTACCGCGTACAACACAGCTAAAGTTTCTCCAAAATAAGTTTTTTCTAATAATATTGTTAATAGTTTGGAATTGAAACTGATAATTACAGTATTTGTAACTGCGTATACAATATCAAGAGCACAGTGGTATAATATATTACAATAGTTTCAATTTCAATTTTGTTGGTAGTGTTATATGACTACCGCATAAACACACAATGATGACAATGAAAATATTGAAAGAACCCCAATATCACAAACATAATAAAAAATAACACATCAAACAAGTTACTTAAGATTAAACCCTATGTATATTTCGATGGCCATGTCATCATCATCATCATCATAGGGTCTGATATAAAATTACAATCTAGCAAACAAAAAGTTACAAACTAGAGTGATGCTAACCGTTTCCTGCTATCGCTATATATAGGCGAGAGGTAAGCTCCAACCCCTCTCCGCCCTCTACCAACAAAGTGCTTAATCTTATTTAAGTTGTTATATCTGTTATGTTTTATTATTTTTGGGGTATTATGGTTCTTTCCTATATTTTAATTGTTGTTATTGTATGTTTATGCGTTAGTGATATAACACTACTAACAAAATTGAAATGACCTTGAAAATGAAAGAAAACTGTTTATAATTATAAACAAATGTGTTATTTCCCTCCTGCCCCTTCATGTAAGGAAATGTCCCATCAAGGCAGTAAAGAGATTTCCCTGTAGTGCCCCAACATAATTTCATAAAGCCACTTTCTTGGTAGCTTTACAGTTATCCCTACAAGTGGTGATTGAAAATATGCGAGTGCTTAGCATTTTTCTTTTTTTCTTCTGAATCTGTAAAAACTAAAATCGTAGTTTTATTCCGCTCATTCATATTAAACCCTTTTTATTAAACGTGGGTTTGTATTTGACATATTTTATGTAGGAACTAATGTAACTTTTTCACGTAGTTTTTTACATTATAATTATTCCCTTGAAACTATTACAGTATTATATACAATTTTAAAACAAGTTTTACCACACATCCTTTAAATAAACACAATATTTATCGGAATGCACCTCCCCCCAGTCTATGCCTTCAAAACCCACCCAGCCCTCGTGGCAGCTACCTCCGTCTCACTTACGCATGCCGAGTGAGATTCTCGCTCTCACTCCAACGTGAGTGAAGGAAACCGGATTGCTTAAATGCACATATTGTCTGGGCATGTACTGCCATCTAGCAGGAAAAGATAGTACAAAGTGAAAGTAAAAGCATGGCTGAATTTCTTCCACGATTTTTTAACATTTAAACATTTTGTGTGCTTACTAGATGTTTTGTACTGAAGTATGTTGTATAATTTTGTTTCAAATTACTATTTAGATATAAATAAAATAATATTATACTCATAAATAACACTGATTTCATAAATAGCAACGTTGAAAAACATCTTCTCAGGCAAACTCTTTTCCTTGAACATGGAACTAATATTAGTTAGATAATTGTTGTATTTGGGGGAGGACCGATGTTTCTAGGTGTCTCCGACTTCGTGTCAAAAACCCCTAGGTTAAGCTGTGATATACCTCAGAACCACACCTTAGAAGCGACCATGTTCTCCCCTTTTTGGGCCTTAGTTTAAAAACTACTCATGAAATATTATTTTATTTTATACATTACACTTAATCCTAAACATTTGAAGTGCCCTTTACACTTGTGATAAATTTTAAATATTCCCTACTAGGTTTGTTCGTTTCATAATTTGTCCGTTTTGGGCATTAGTTTGAAAACTTTTAATGAAATATTATTTACTATTTTACATTACTCTTAATCCTAAACATTTGAAGTAACCTTCCGTCCTATCTTTGCGGGTGTTCCGCATGGTTCCGTCCTAGGCCCACTCCTCTATCTCCCTATCTCCTCTACACCAACGACATCCCCCTCCTTCCAAACGTCTCCATTCACCTCTATGCGGATGACGCCATGTTCATGTTAAGCTGCTGGAGCATACCCAAAACGACAAAGACCATCCACACGCAACTGGACTCCTTGTCAACGTGGATCCGGAAGTGGAGAACGGAGGTCAATACTCAACAATCAGAAACCATCTGCTTCACCAGAAAGTTACAGCTCCAAACCGGAGCCATCCTTCTTGAAGCGAGGCATTCTGTTAAATACCTTGGTGTCCTCCTAGATAAGAGCCTGTCCTTTTCCTCTCAAGCTTCCTTAGCCCTTACCAAGGGTAGAGCTATCCGTACTAAGCTCTTCCCTCTCCTCTGCCGCAGAAGTACCATCCCTCTCAAAATCAAACACCACATGTACCAAATGCTCCTTCGTCCAGTCCTCACCAATGCAACTCCTGTCTGGTGGCCTCAAGGCTCCAACACGTCTTGGATATTTCATCAGTCCTTCGAATCCTCTTCCCTCAGACCCTTCTCCAACTGTCCTTGGTTCAATGCAAATGTCACCATCCAAAACTCCCTTCGCTCCCCATCGCTGGCTGTTTTTCTCAGATCCCTCTCCAACTGTCCTTGGTTCCATGCAAATGTCACCATCCGAAACTCCCTTCGCTCCAAATCGCTGGCTGTTTTTGTCAGATCCCTCTCAGCGAAGCTCTTCGGCAATGCCGAAAGCTCGTATTACCCACACCTTAGGGATCTCGCAAACTCAATTGGACCCCCTCCTATTTTCCGTCCTCGTCCCAAAGTCTATCTCGATCCTCCATAACACCTCTGCAACTAAAAATTAATTTTTTACTCATAAAGAACTCTGATTTCATAAATAGAAACGTTGAAAAACATCTCTTTTCCCTGTACATGAAACAAATATTACTTAGCAAAGTGTTGTATTTGGAGGATTACCGATTTTCCTAAATGCCCCCGACTTCATGTCAAAAACCCCTAGGATTACTTGTGAAAACAGTCAAAATCACACCTTAGAGGCGACCATGGTCTCCCCTTTTTTAATTTTAAATATATATTTTCTCCTGAATTAACATGATAAGAATGAAATTACATTCTGATCTGTATAAATTAAAATTGTAGTTCAAGTCAACTCATCAATGCCTTCTCATTTCCCTTTTTCGATTTTTAATTTAAAAATTCTTTTGATTACATATTTTCCTTACTTTAAATGCTAAGTTTTTTTTGTTTTCTGATCTATATGAACTAAATTCGTAGTTTAAGTGCACTCATCATATTTAAACTCTTTCTTATTAAATTTAACATTAATTTTACTATCTCTTTTTTGATGTTTTTTTATGATATAATTATTCCACTTATAGTTACTAGATTTAATAATTTAATTTTTAAACAATTTTCATCTCTCATTTCATTATTAGTACAAATTTTCTGAAAAAAAATTTTCACTTTATTAGATTTTAAAAATTTACGATTTTAAAATTCTACTAACAAATTTTGTTAATGATCCTACAATTATTTATTTGCCCTTGAAAAACCTTGTTAGTGAAACAAATGAACAAATCGTCGATATGAACGTGAAACTTACTAGGTGTAAGTACATAAAGAGTGTTGGATGAAAGAGGATGAAGTTCACTACTGCTGCTAGACCTTACTACCAGTGGTATTATAGACTCAGTGAGCCTACAGCCATCTGAGCGCCTGCCGAGGGAAACGAAAGAAAACAAACCTCGACGCATGGCGAAGCTTTCCCGTCATTTGATCACCTGATCGAGTACGTAGAACAATAAGACGAGGAAAGAGGATGAAGTTCACTACTGCTACTAGACGTTACTACCAGTGGTATTATATACTTAGTGAGCCCACAGCCAGGTGAGCGCCTACCGAAGGAAACGAAAAAAAACAAACCTTGACGCATGGCGAAGCTTTCCCGGCATTTGATCAGCTGATTGAGTACGTAGAACAATAAGACGAGGAAAGACGATGATGTTCACTACTGCTGCTAGAGCTTACTACCAGTGGTATTATAGACTCAGTGAGCCCACAGCCAGGTGAGCGCCTAAGGAAGGAAACGAAAGAAAACAAACCTTGACGAATGGCGAAGCTCTCCCGGCATTTGATCAGCTGAACGAGTACGAAGAACAATAAGACGAGGAAAGAGGATGAAGTTCACTACTGCTACTAGACTTACTACTACTCGTATTATAGACTTAGTGAGCCCACAACCAGGTGAGCGCGTACCGCAGGAAACGAAAGAAAACAAACCTTGACGCATGGCGAAGCTCTCCCGGCATTTGATCAGCTGAACGAGTACGAAGAACAATAAGACGAGGAAAGACGATGATGTTTACTACTGCTGCTAGAGCTTACTACCAGTGGTATTATAGACTCAGTGAGCCCACAGCCAGGTGAACGCCTACCGAAGGAAACGAAAGAAAACAAACCTTGACGCATGGCGAAGCTTTCCCGGCATTTGATCAGCTGATCGAGTACGTAGAACAATAAAACGAGGAAAGACGATGACGTTCACTACTGCTGCTAGAGCTTACTACCAGTGGTATTATAGACTCAGTGAGCCCACAGCAATCTGAGCGCTTGCCGAGGGAAACGAAGGAAAACAAACATTGACGCATGGCGAAGCTTTCCCGGCATTTGATCACCTGATCGAGTACGTAGAACAATAAGACGAGGAGAGAGGATGACGTTCACTACAGCTGCTAGAGCTTACTACCAGTGGTATTAGAGACTCAGTGAGCCCACAGCCATCTGAGCGCCTGCCGAGGGAAACGAAAGAAAACAAACCTTTACGCATGGCTAAGCTTTCCCGGCATTTGATCAGCGGATTGAGTACGTAGAACAATAAGACGAGGAAAGAGGATGAAGTTCACTACTGCTACTAGACTTACTACTACTGGTATTATAGACTTAGTGAGCCCATAACCAGGTGAGCGCCTACCGAAGGAAACGAAAGAAAACAAACCTTGACGAATGGCGAAGCTCTCCCGGCAATTGATCAGCTGAACGAGTACGAAGAACAATAAGACGAGGAAAGAGGATGAAGTTCACTACTGCTACTAGACCTTACTACCAGTGGTATTATAGACTCAGTGAGCCCACAGCCAGGTGAGCGCCTACCGAAGGAAACGAAAGAAAACAAACCTTGACGCATGGCGAAGCTTTCCCGGCATTTGATCAGCAGATCGAGTACGTAGGACAATAAGACGAGGAAAGACGATGAAGTTCACTACTGCTACTAGACCTTACTACCAGTGGTATTATAGCCTTAGTGAGCCCACAACCAGGTGAGCGCCTACCGAAGAAAACGAAAGAAAACAAACCTTAACGCATGGCGAAGCATTCCCGGCATTTGATCAGCTGATCGAGTACGTAGAACAATAAGACGAGGAAAGAGGATGAAGTTCACTACTGCTACTAGACCTTACTACCAGTGGTATTATAGACTCAGTGAGCCCACAGCCAAGTGAGCGCCTACCGAAGGAAACGAAAGAAAACAATCCTTGACGCATGGCGAAGCTTTCCCGGCATTTGAACAGCTGATCGAGTACGTAGAACAATAAGACGAGGAAAGACGATGTTGTTCACTACTGCTGCTAGAGCTTACTACCAGTGGTTTTATAGACTCAGTGAGCCCACAGCCAGGTGAGCGATTACCGAAGGAAACGAAAGTCAACAATCCTTGACGCATGGCGAAGCTTTTCCGGCATTTGATCAGCTGATCGAGTACGTAGAACAATAAGACGAGGAAAGACGATGACGTTCACTACTGCTGCTAGAGCTTACTACCAGTGGTATTATAGAGTTAGTGAGCCCACAACCAGGTGAGCGCCTACCGAAGGAAACGAAAGAAAACAAACATTGACGCATGGCGAAGCTTTCCCGGCATTTGATCAGCTGATCGAGTACGTAGAACAATCAGACGAGGAAAGAGGATGAAGTTCACTACTGCTGCTACAGCTAACTACCAGTGGTATTATAGCCTCAGTGAGCCCACAGCCGGGTGAGCGTCTACCGAAGGAAACGAGAGAAAACAAACCTTGACGCATGGCGAAGCTTTCCCGGCATTTGATCAGCAGATCGAGTACGTAGAACAATAAGACGACGAAAGACGATGAAGTTCACTACTGCTACTAGACCTTACTACCAGTGGTATTATAGCCTTAGTGAGCCCACAACCAGGTGAGCGCCTACCGAAGGAAACGAAAGAAAACAAACCCTAACGCATGGCGAAGCTTTCCCGGCATTTGATCAGCTGATCGAGTACGTAGAACAATAAGACGAGGAAAGAGGATGAAGTTCACTACTGCTACTAGACCTTACTACCAGTGGTATTATAGACGTAGTGAGCCCACAGCCAGGTGAGCACATACCGAAGATATAGAAAGAAAACAAACCTTGATGCATGGCGAAGCTTTCACGGCATTTGATCTTTTGATAGCGTATGTAGAACAATAAGACGAGAAAAGACGATGACGTTCACTACTGCTACTAGACCTTACTACAAGTGTTATTATAGACTTAGTGAGCCCTTAACCAGGTTAGCGCCTACCGAAGGAAACGAATGAAAACAGACCTTGACGCATGGCGAAGCTTTCCCGGCATTTGATCAGCTGATCGAGTACGAAGAACAATAAGACGACGAAAGAGGATGAAGTTCACTACTGCTAATAGACTTACTACTACTGGTATTATAGACTTAGTGAGCCCACAACCAGGTGAGCGTGTACCGAAGGAAACGAAAGAAAACAAACCTTGACGAATGGCGAAGCTCTCCCGGCATTTGATCAGCTAAACGAGTACGAAGAACAATAAGACGACGAAAGAGGATGAAGTTCACTACTGCTACTAGACCTTACTACCAGTGGTATTATAGACTCAGTGAGCCCACAGCCAGTTGAACGCCTACCGAAGGAAACGAAAGAAAACAAACCTTGACGCATGGCGAAGCTCTCCCGGCATTTGATCAGCTGAACGAGTACGAAGAACAATAAGACGAGGAACGACGATGATGTTCACTACTGCTGCTAGAGCTTACTACCAGTGGTATTATAGACTCAGTGAGCCCACAGCCAGGTGAGCGCCTACCGAAGGAAACGAAAGAAAACAAACCTTGACGCATGGCGAAGCTTTCCCGCATTTGATCAGCTGATCGAGTACGTAGAACAATAAAACGAGGAAAGACGATGACGTTCACTACTGCTGCTAGAGCTTACTACCAGTGGTATTATAGACTCAGTGAGCCCACAGCAATCTGAGCGATTGCCGAGGGAAACGAAAGAAAACAAACATTGACGCATGGCGAAGCTTTCCCGGCATTTGATCAGCTGATCGAGTACGTAGAACAATAAGACGAGGAAAGACGATGAAGTTCACTACTGCTACTAGACCTTACTACCAGTGGTATTATAGCCTTAGTGAGCCCACAACCAGATGAGCGCCTACCGAAGGAAACGAAAGAAAACAAACCCTAACGCATGGCGAAGCTTTCCCGGCATTTGATCAGCTGATCGAGTACGTAGAACAATAAGACGAGAAAAGACGATGACGTTCACTACTGCTACTAGACCTTACTACCAGTGATATTATAGACTTAGTGAGCCCACAGCCAGGTGACCGTATACCGAAGGTATAGAAAGAAAACAAACCTTGATGCATGGCGAAGGTTTTCCAGCATTTGAACTTTTTATAGCGCACGTAGAACAATAAGACGAGGAAAGACGATGACGTTCACTACTGCTACTAGACCTTACTACAAGTGGTATTATAGACTTAGTGAGCCCTCAACCAGGTGAGCGCCTACCGAAGGAAACTTAAGAAAACAGACCTTGACGCATGGCGAAGCTTTCCCGGCATTTGATCAGCTGATCGAGTACGTAGAACAATAAGACGAGGGAAGAGGATGATGTTCACTACTGCTGCTACAGCTTACTACCAGTGGTATTATAGACTCAGTGGGCCCACAGCCAGGTGAGCGCCTACCGAAGGAAACGAAAGAAAACAAACCTTGACGCATGGCGAAGCTTTCCCGGCATTTGATCAGCTGATCGAGTACGTAGAACAATAAAACGAGGAAAGACGATGACGTTCACTACTGCTGCTAGAGCTTACTACCAGTGGTATTATAGACTCAGTGAGCCCACAGCCATCTGAGCGCCTGCCGAGGGAAACGAAAGAAAACAAACCTTTACGCATGGCTGAGCTTTCCCGGCATTTAATCAGCTGATTGAGTACGTAGAACAATAAGACGAGGAAAGAGGATGAAGTTCACTACTGCTACTAGACTTACTACTACTGGTATTATAGACTTAGTGAGCCCATAACCAGGTGAGCGCCTACCGAAGGAAACGAAAGAAAACAAACTCTTCTGCACAATTCTCATCACTATTGTCCTAAAGCCTGTTCCTTAAAAGTTGCACGTAGACATGTTTCATGCATTCAAAAATGCCTTGGTCGATAAATATAATCAAGTATTTAAAATTTAGTGAAAGTAACAAAGTACCTAAATTGCCCTTTTCCATTTAGGAATGGGAGAACATAACTGAAAGTTTTGTTGCAGCCTTGATCAAACAACTTATTTCTACTTTTACCCAAATCTTTCTACTCTGATTTTACTTACTGGTTGATAACTTTGTTCCAGGTTTTCTAAATTTGCTTGTTGTAGTGGTATTGAATTTACTAATTGTGTTAGTATGTAAGTAATTATTGTGTAACTGACTGAATATGTTTCAACTTACTTACGGATGTACTTCGAAGCAATTGTTCCATGACGAAGGCAACCCGCTACTCTATGAAACAAGTAACGAATTAGTTTCGTATGTCAAATATTGTTTCAAAACAGGAAGTAAGTTTAAAAGTATTCACTCAGTTACGCAATAACTACTTATAACATTATTTTAGTATTTTCATTTTTCCTTGATTTATTTGAATATTTGTACACTATACCAAGCTTAATACATTTGTAAAAGTTCTAGAAGACCTTAATTTTCAATTTAAAATCAAAGGAGGGCTGTGATTTCTAGTTAAATTTCCGCAATCATCGGGACATTAACTAAAAACAATTTTTCTCTCTTTTTTAAGCCAATGTTTTTTGAAGCTATGTCCTATATTTGAGAACTGTTTCATCTGATTTGCACAAAACATCATCCTAATAAATTGGGATCTTCTTCAAAAGCATAAGTTTGGTATTCCTCAAATACAAATAGCTTCTTTCTATTATATTTAACTATAATTATGTAGCTCACTATTGCTGGTTTTGAATTTCTGGTCAAATCTGATCAGTAAACATTTGTGTTTTCACAAATGATTGAAGTCTTCTCTTTGACTATTGCTGAAGATACCCTATGGAGGACATTGTTAATCGACATCATGACTTTTGTACCTGAACGTAACCCTATCATGACGTTACACTGGCAGACAGTTTAAAATTGATGAACTATAATTTTATGCCACTAACAGTTATGCCATAAGGTTATATTCTTTAGCCAATCTCAACAACTCACTCTTTACCATTACATTCTTATTCCAAGATAATATTATACATTTCTCTTATGAGATATCACTGTATACCATTGTTCTCGTTATATAGTTGAATTAAATTGCTCAAAACTATAATACCACACGTAATTGATCAAACCAAAACTGCTGGTAGTCTAAAACTGAGGTAGTCTAATCAAAACTGAATTGAAGGGAAGATACATATCCCTACATCTTATGAGTTCACTCATGTTCTTATCTAATTCATATAGACTGCTGGTTCTCGAAGTAATACAAGTGATATATTGTTTTTATTATATTAGCCTGTATGAAGAAGACTGAGCTCAGTACTATGGTCTTGTATGTCTTTAACTATCATATCAAATCCAATAAATCTTACAAAGGTAAATAATTGCACATAGTCATCTTACTTTAATAGAAATAGAAGAGGGCAGTTTTGTGATTCAAGTACAATATTTGATTCTACTGTGCAGAAACTTCTATTCCAGATAGTTTCAGTTTTTTATTTCAATCTGAACTGCTTAAGTATGTGTTATTTTTAGACATAGCCGATTATTTGGTTGTTTATACTTGTTTTTATAATTTAGTCATTGATGTGAAAAATCTGTGTTAATTGAGTTTGTCATTGGTATGAGATTTGAACTTCATTACAGATGTAAAATTCAGGAATGCTCAAGGTCCTATAACCTAGTGATGGAATTTGTTTAGGCAAGAATTTATTACAGTTTGTACAGTTAAGCTTCTAAATCTATAGCTCCCTAGATCTTTCAGCATGTGACTTTTGCTTTATGGTTATTTGAAATCGAAAGTGTATGTCGTTAGGCCACAAACAACTGAAGACCTGAAGCTAGCAATTCACAATGAAATAGCAGCCATACTAAGCGACATGATTGTGAAAGCAATGAATAATTTCCAAGTATGGTTATATGTATGCCTGCAGAATAAGGGTCGTCACATGACTGACCTAATTTTTAAATCAAAATAAGTGAATTCTATAATTTAGGTCCTTTAATTAAAAATGGCAAGAAATGACGTTTCAAATCGTTTAATAATTGTTTTTCTTTATATCTTATTTCTGATTTGTTTTATTCATTTCAAAACCAACCACCTTTTCTGTTGGTGCCTGTATTTTGAAATGTTCGTAAATATTTAAATTAGGTCTAGTAGATGATACATGAGTAATTATCAATGAACCATTCCCCAAATAACAAAAAAATTTTTTGAAAACAAGTAATAAAAAAGGAATTTAAACAGAAATCATACTCAGGTCACAAAAGAAAAATTTTATTTTAATTACTTACAATACATAATTACAATTAATATAAATATGTATATACATATGACAGAATCACGACATTAAGTGGTAAAATTTCTTATCCAAGTGAGGAAACAATATTTCAATCAAATTCGCATCTAATGCAATCCACAAAAGATTTTGGTTAAAATAGTACTGTTCATATACCTCACTAAGAAAAATATATCCAGCTGTCGATAAGTTGGCTCAGAATCAAAGGGCTGGATTTCAAACATTTAGTCATTCAGTTCCAGTCCAGCCTAAAGACTTCAGCTTTCCTAAAATAAAAATAATGAATTAATATTTACAGAACAAGATATAGGGAGAGTATGAACTGATAGAAAAAATTGAAAAGAGTTAGCAATTTATGAATACGACTTGATAAAGAGTGGGACACTGATAAAGCTTCCAGTTTTTTTAAAATGGGAATATTCATTTTAAAAACTAAACTTTCAAGGGAAAAGTGTATTTATCACCAATACAAATTCTGTTGAATTAATCGCAATAAAATATCTGAAAGTTCAATTTAGGTCATTTATTATTAACAATATTATAAACTATATGTCTGTATGTGACATGAGACAGAAAGAATTTATTTTATAGTTACTAGTTATATTTTATAGTTATTTAAAACTTAAGATGTATACTATTGATTTCAACACATCATTGACACGTGCTATAACAATGCAGATGTAGATGTTGACAATTGTCATAATCAGTTTTGTAGTGTAGTAAGAGCTGATGGTGACCCATTTGAATGGTTGAGTGGGAAGAAACTTGTTTTGCCTTGTCACGTCAAGAAACCTATTATATGGGGTGATTTTCTTATGAGATTTTTTGTTTGTTATAAAATTTTGCTTATTTGGTTCATTTACTACTTGGTACTAACATTACTCATTAAGAACGTCTAAGGTGAGAGAGTTGAAGTCCATTTGTAAAATTTCAAATATTATAATTCTATACAGGATAACATCTTACTGGAATTAGAGAAATTATTGGAACAAACACCACTGTGCTGAAAATAGAAATGTATGGAATGAATTATATCAGACTGAGCTTCATTAAAATCATTTATGTTCTGGCTTTAAAATAATTTAAAATGAACATTTATATAAAGTAAAAGAGGAAGAATTTTCACATAAACAACAGTCAAGATACTCAGAAGCTTCTGAAGATTACAAAAATACTATTGTTAACTAAATTTAATTATCTTAATCAAATGAAATTTTCTAATGTTTGTCTTTATTTTGCAATTGACAATAATTACATTAGTAATAGTAAATTATTATATTATCAAACTTAGGTTTAACCAACCAACACGTGACGTGTATATTTGTGTGTTGTTTAATAAGTTTTTACATTAATTTACACTTAGAAGTTACTAGGAATGTAAATAAACCATTCTCAGTTTCTTATTTTTGTTTCAGGTGTTCAAGGATTTTAAAAAGGAAATTTCACACTTGCAGAAACAACGTAAAACTAGACAAAGTGTTGTTGAACTTGCAGAGACATTGGCAAACATGAAATTTTGATAGTAAAACTTATCATCACCAGTTTTGTTTCTATATACTGGCAATCAGGTGAAGTGCAGGCTCTATTTATAAAAAAGCAATAAATAGAAGAAAGTTAAAGCTGCTAGGAAATGTTTGTGTATTTTTTATATCCTAACTCAAATCTTTTTATATCCAGGTCCTGATTGTACCTCAAACCCATTGTAATTTTCTTTGGTTCCTTAAAGTGGAAAATATCTCGCTAACTCTTGAGACCAAAATATTAGAACTTTATTATGCTAGTAATTTAGTTAATCGAAGAATGATTTAGCAGCTAAATGTTATATTAACAACCAAATTTTAGTAAAATAGTTTAGTAAGAGAATCAAGTGAATCGATTTTCTTTAATTATTTTGTTGAGTAGCTCCATTCAATAAACATCTTCTAAACAAGTGAAGATACATTATTTAGCTAATAAGCTAATAATTAAATCAAGCAATCTGTAAGTTTTGAAAAATGTTGTTTTCTTGCATCAAATATTTCACTTCTATAATGAAATAAATAGTTGATTTTCTAATTAAAAACATATAAAAGTTGCTTGTTGTTATCATCAATTAATACCTAACTAAGTGAATAGTTAGGAGCGTACTTACTGAGGCCTTTCGAAAGTTTTTACGAAGCAACATATCAATTCTACTGTGTTCAAGTAGAGACTTTGCTCCGTAAATGAAACGATTGTTTTAAAACACATCAGCAAGTAAGCTCCTAACTATTCACTTAGTTAATTTTAATTTAATTATAGTAAATCTTTATGTATGAGTGTTTTAAAAGTATATCTAGTAGAAAGAAGATTGAAAAGTGACTGTAATTTTGTTTTCTAAGCAATGTATTTCTTAAGCCCTTGCTGTAATATTAGATTAGTATCAAGCTACCCAAGGTGATTTGTATCAGGTTTTATTTAGTTCTTTAATATAGCATAACATAGGGTTTGTTTAGGCCTACTTAATTTATTTATTGAATTTTGTAGTCCAATACGTTCGGTGAATCTTATTAATCACTTGAACAATAGTTTATTACTATCCGAACTTTAAATTTTGTAAATTTGTTAAAAATTTACTTAAACAGAACGTTTTCGATCGTTATGTGGCGATCTCCATCAGTGTATTCTGATTGGAGATTTCGGGTGACGGTTTTAAAGGCAGGTTTTCGATAGTATCAAAGAGTATGTGTGATTTGTATTGTGTTTTTTCGTTTAATATGTTTGTACTTTATGTTTTTTGTGTCTGTAAGTTTCATATTGTTCTAGTGTGTTGAGATGTGGGGCTTTTTTTGTTGATGTGTAGGTTTTCTAAGTTATGGTAAATGTCTGTGTATTTGTGTCCTGTTTTTTTTATGTGATTGTAAAATGTAGAGTTGGTGTTCTGTTTGTGTTCCTCGACTCTATGTATAAGCTGCGACCTGTTTGTCCAATGTATAATTTGTTACATTCGTTGCAGTTAAGTTTGTATACGCCTGGTGCTTGTAGTTTATCTTTGTTGCTGGTGTCGTGTTGTATTTTGTATTGTAACTTGTTATTAGTTTTGTATGCTATTTTGTATCCTATTTTCTGAAATTTGCGGGCTATTTTATTTGTTGTTTTGTTCATGTATGGTAATGTGATGTAGCCTATTTGTTTTCCCTGTCTGTAGTGTTAATTTTAGTGTTTTTTTTTTGTATTTTGTACCATAGTTTGTTTATTATAGTGGTGTTGTATCCATTTGTGCATGCTAAACATTTAATTGTGTCTAGTTCTTAGTTTATGTTTTCTGTAGTCATTGGGACTTCTTCAAGTTTATGGAGCATGGATCTGAAGGCAGTGTGTTTGTGTTGGATAGGGTGGTTTGAGGTGTTGTGGATAAGCGTGTGTCGTTATAGCTTTCCTGTAAATGATAAAGCTGTATTTTTGTGTGTGGTTATTTGTTATGGTTAGGTAGAGGAAGTTTAGGTATCGGTTGGTTTCAATTTCTGAAGTGAAGTGGAGTTTTGGGTGTATTTTATTAGTGTAGGGGAGGAGTTTTTCGCATTTTCGGGAGTTGCCTCTGTATAGTGATTTGATATCATCGACATATCTGTGCCAGTAAATTATTTTGTGCGCGTGTGTATTGTTTGTGAGTATCTAGGTGTTTTCTATGTGTTATAGAAAAATTCCTATTTATAGGACTTCTCATGGGTAGGCCATCTGGTTGCGAAATATGATTAAGTTGAGGGTGAAATAATTTGGCGTTGGTTTGGAGGATGTTTATGATTACGGTAACGTGGGTTTTAGGTATGTTGTTCTGCACTATTGGGTTTCTAGGATGTTGAGCGTTTTGGGTATGGGTATGTTGGTGTACATATTTGTTATGTCGAGTGATAGTAGTGTTGAATTGTGTGGTATGTTTATGTCTTTTATTTTATTTATGAGGTTCGTTCTGTTTTTTATGTGTGTTTCTGTGTTCAAGTTTATGGATTGTCTGATTATTTTATCCCTGTATTTTGCTAGTTTATGGGGCATTTGCTATATGGGCATTTTGTTAGTTGACGTAGGTTCGGATGGGGACATTGGGTTTGTGAATTTTTGGGAGAGCGCGGAGGGTAAGTGCTTTATCGTGGATTTGTTTTAGGTGGTATTTTTTGTTTTTTTTTTATAATGTATTTAGATGTATTAATTATTTGTTTGATTGTTCTGTGATATTTCTATGTTAGGTAGACTATGTATGTAGTTGTACTATATTACTATTTTTTTTATGTAATCATTGATTTTGTCATTTAGGCGGTTGTATTAATAATTACTGAGGTGTTGCTTTGTCTGATGTGGTGAGTGTGATTATGTTTATTTGGGCTTTTGTTTTATGTTTGCAGCGATTTTAATTTCTTTGTTCGTGATTTTCTTGGTTATGTATTTCTGTTTGGTTAGGTTTTTTATGTGATGTCGAAGTGAGTCTTGGTCTTTGGTGTCGGTTTTTTGTATGGCTGTTTCAGTTTGTAGTATAATGTTTCTGTTTGTTATGTTATTTGATTGATGGTGTAGGTTGTATTTGAGGCCTTTGTTTATTAAATTCATTTCAAAGCCATCATCTACTACCAGAATTCTCCTGCACATAACCTAGCAAAATTCATGGACAAAACAATCAGACAATCCATAATCTTGAACACAGAAACACACACAAAAAAACAGAACAAACCTCATAAATAAAATAAAAGACATAAACATATCACACAATTCAACACTTCTATCACTCGACATAACAAATAAGTACACCAACATAACCATACCCGAAACGCTCAACATCCTAGAAAACCAAATAATACAAAACAACATACCTAAAACTCACGTTACCGAAGTCATAAACATCCTCCAAACCATCACCAAACAAAACTGGTTCACCCACAACTCAAACTTCTATTCACAACCAGATTGCCTGCCCATGGGAAGTCTTATTTATCAGTAGTGTCCTAAGCGAAATTTTTCTACAACACATAGAAAACATCTAGATCAGGGGTTCCCAAACTGGGGGGCGCGCCCCCCTGGGGAGGCGCGGAGAAAGTCCAGGGGGGCGTGACACCCAAATGAAATAAATAAAAAAATTACAAAAATAATTTCCTACAAAAAAAATAAAACCTATTGGTGTATGCACAGATGGTGCTCCTTCAATGCTGGGTTCACATTCTGGCTTTGTGCAGTTGGTCAAAGAGAAGAATGATGATGTGGTTGGGATTCATTGTAAAACGCTGCTATTTCATACAGAAGTACGATGGCTATCAAAAGGCAATATGTTGGGAAGACTATTTGAGCTCCGTGATGAAGTGATTACGTTTTTGGCTCAGCAGAAACTAAACGAGCTTAGTGCACAGTTAAAAAAAAACCAGTAACCAAGTGATTTTGTCCTATTTATCTGATTTTTTTGACTTGTTAAACAACCTAAACTTGAGACTGCAAGTTGCAGACTCAAATATAGTAACACATCAGGATGCCATCAAGATGTACGTTGAGAAACTACAACTTTGGATAAAGTGTCAATGAACCCAAGCAATTATTCAAGTTTCAGCAAAGTAGTATCAGTCTCAGAAGAAGCATGTTTTGATTACGTTTTTGAAGGACCGCTTTTGAAAAACATGATAATTGACCATTTGAAGAACCTCGAGGAATAGTTCAGCAGGTACTTTCCTAACTTCAGAGGAGTTTTACAAACTATCAACCGACCCGTTCCACATGGACATACAGTTGCTACCAGAAGAGTTGCAAGAGGAGGGAATAGAAATAAAAAATGACTCTGTTGCAAGATACGATTTTGAACAAATGGACAATCTCTCATTTTAGTTAAAGTACTTAAAAGTTAACCTCAGTGTTTCAGAGAAAGCTGTTCGGATGTACTTGCCTTTTTCAACAACATACATGTGCGAAAAAGCGTTTTCAACTCTTGCGGCGATCAAAACAAAGTACCCCAACAAACTTGATGTCGAAAGTGACCTACGCTGTGCTTTGTCTGAAACACAACCCAGGATCTGTCAACTTATTCAGCGCATGCAGGCGCACCCATCTCACTATATTACATTTTATGTTTTGTTTTTGTAAGTAGGTAGGCCTATTGTTTCACCTTCCTTAAATTGAAAATGTAAGTGTGTTACAATGTTAAATTTTTTATTAGTAATTATATTCGTTTTTCATGTAATACTTGTTTTAATTTTCATCATACGTACAATTATCGAATCTTTGTATTCTGCGATACCGCATTCAACAGTGAACAAAAAATCTACCTACTCACCGTATCAAGTAGGCACATACTTGTACGAGTTCGTGTACTTGTAGGAGTTGCTATGTACGGCACCGTGGAAATAGGGTATTGCAAAATGGAAAGCTGAAATGTGTAGGGGGGCGTGGGGGTCTCCAAATAACCAGAGGGGGGCGTGGTACAAAAAAGGTTAGGAACCCCTGATCTAGATACTCACAAACAATACACACGCACTCAAAGTCATTTACAGACACAGATACGTCGATGATATCATAACAATATACAGAGGTATCTCCCGACAATGCGAAAAGCTTCTCATCTGCACTAATAAAATACTCCCAAAACTCCACTTCACTTCAGAAATTAGAACCAACCGATCCCTAAACTTCCTCTGCCTAACCATAACAAATAGCCATACACAAAAATACATCTTCAATATTTACAGGAAACCCATAACGACAGACTCACTTATCCACAACACCTCAAACCTCCCTATCCAACACAAACACGCTGCCTTCCGATCCATGCTCCATAGACCTAAAGAAGTCCCAATTACCACAGAAAAAGTAAACAAAGAACTAGACACAATTAAATATTTAGCATACACAGATGGATACAACACCACTATAATAGACAAACTATGGTACAAATTAAAAATTAACACTAAAATTAACATTACAGACAGGGAAAACAAATACATCACATTACCATACATAAACAAAACAACAAACAAAATAGCCAGCAAATTTCAAAAAATAGGATACAAAATAGCATACAAAACTAATAACAAGTTACAATACAAAATACAACACGACACCAACAACAAAGATAAACTACAAGCACCAAGCGTATACAAAATGAACTGCGAGGTATGTAACAAATTCTACATTGGGCAAACAGGTCGCAGCTTTAAACAAAGAGTCGAGGAACACAAGCAGAACAACAACTCAACATTTTACAATCTCATAAGTTTTACAAAATTCCCGTAAATTTACAAAATTTAAAGTTCGGATAGTCATAAACTATTGTTTAAGTAAATAATAGTTTATTTACTTTTGATTATAGTTATGGCATTATCCACTAGATAGAAGTACTTATTGATAATTTTTTTTAAAGTTTTTTATAGCTAATGTCGCCCATTCAGTGAAACAATCAGCCATTACCTGTTATAGTGCTGTCTTTTTCTTTGTGAATGCTGTACTTATCATTTACATCCAAGTAAATAAATATTGTTTTTTAGTGTAAGTTTGTAATGTATTTACACTGTTATATTGTATTTAGTGATGTTTGTATTGCGTTATAATAACATATTACAAATGGATCAATAATTTTTATAAATTGGGGAGTGGTTAATAATAAGGACTCTGGTGCAGACGATAGTCACGGTATGTAAAGATGAAGCAATTGAAGATTATGTCAACAATTTCAGAAAGGTATTGATAATTTTGATAGTAGCCTAATTTATTACTTGTGGAAACACGAATATGCATAAAATCTTGCTTGAGTAGACCCCAAAAATAATCTGCCACAAAAATATTAAAAACCCCTTCATTTTAGTGGAAAGTCAAGTGTAAAACTAACAATTTATAGTGAAAAGACCCTTTGAGCCTTTCAAGGTATTTGTGACTGACAAACCTATTGAAGTGACAGTTAGTTGAAAAAAAATGTACAACTTCATGCTTTTAAAATACAGTGGAGGGTTTGGGCATATCAACCTATCTCCAAGATCGTTATAAATAATTTTTCTGGCTACATTTGCCATGGATTGTTGTGGAAGCTTGAGATTGATTCTTACTATGAACTATAGTAAAAATTGACTAGCCTGTTGTCAACAGATTGAAGCTATTCTCTCGTTTCTTTCATTTTACAATCATTGAGGCACCAGATTATAGTTACAAAAAATCAATACTGTTAATAATTATATTTATTCCCATTTCTAAGCTGTATACACTACAGAAAACTCATTGAAAGTGTTTTGATGTGGAAATTTCTTTGAGTTTTCGACATCAAAGATTTCGAACCTGATTTATTAGAATCAGGAGAACCTGTCCCAGCATAAAAAGCTACATTCTCTTAGAGGCCTGGTTTTATATGAGAGATACAGATACTGTGGTTTTGAGAACGAGATTAAGGAGAATGCAAATTTCGGTCATACTTCTAATAAAATTTAACCCTCCTAAATGGTTTAGGAAACCGAGAGAGAGAGAGAGAGAGACAGACAGACAGAGTTAAAACCACTAAAACACATATACTCTTGTCCACTTTATAATATTGCTGTTTTATTATAATAAGTCTCAGACATTGAATTTATGTCATACCAATAATGTTTTATTGGAATATAAAATCATAACTTGATTGTTTTATTTTGTGTGTATATACGCCTATATGCAGAGGCTCTGTTTTTATAACATAAAAAAATGGTTATGATGTCATATAGCAAAAAAAAAAACACTTTTTACTGATATTTTTCAACGGACATATTTTCTACTTGGTCTCAAGTCTTGTCTGTGGTTAACGTCATTGAAGAATACACTGATCTATTGTGAAACACGCTTACACGCTGGAAAATATCAATAAGTAGTGGTTTTTATCCAAGTGATATCATAAGAACATTGTTAAAAGTGTCAAGATGTTTTAATACGTTTATATTTATATTTGATGATTCCATCTTCACGTGAGCTACTAGTTTTCACTAATCACTTGTAAATATTTATAAACTTGCCTATAGTAGCACTTACTTATATTTGTTGAAGACTATATATATATTTGTTGATTATCTTCCAAAACGGCAGTCCTCAACAAACATAAGTAAGTGCTACTATAGGCAAGTTTATAAACATTTACAAGTGTTACGTTTATATTTCCCATACAACATCTTTTGTTAGATTGTAAGAAATTCTAAATTTGACGATAATTAGGTTGCAGCTTTTATTAGACATTTAAAGTACAAATACACTCTATTAAATATGTCACTGTTTTCTCTTTACCAGCCACTGATAGAAACAGGCTACACTTATATGAACAATAACCATAACCTAGAAATTATTCACACCAACAATAAAGAATCACATCCAAACACAAGAAAATACTGTGACATTTTTAAACACGCCAAAGCAAAATAATAGGTTATTAAATGTACAAACTCAGTATAAACCATTTGCAATATTGGACCATACAATACAAAAGCTGCCATTAATACTAATGTCAATTAGTTCAACAATGCTTTTTAGCAGCTAACCTACATACTGATAGATATTACTCAGAGCATCCAGATATGTTAAGTCCCAGTAATTTTTTATAAATTTATTTACATTATGTTACAATATTACTTGCATTGCTACTTAAAACTGTTAAATTTAAAGTTAATTGTTGTAATCATCTTGAATTCACTGAATAAATTATAAGTAACTATAGCATAACTTAGTGAATACTTTAGGACTTACTTTGTAGAGGGTTAGGTTCTGTAAAAGAAATGATTGTTTTGGCATACACCAGTAAGTAAGTTCTAAAGTATTCACTCAGTTATGCAATAATTACTTATAGGAAATACAATTAATTAAAACATTGATATAATTCTGGAAATTAGCATTATGATTTAAATTCCTTTTGGTTAAAATATTTACCAGGCAATAATGGTCTTCTTTAAACCATACATAAAAACATTCAAATTGTTTACTAATACACAAAAATACATATATTTTTAATGTAATTTTTAAAATGCAAAAACTGTTAACCACTTAATCGACGTACGCACCAAAGCTGTGCCGGGCTGGGTGATGCGATGCGATGCGAAGCTGAACAAGATCTGTTATTAGTTCGCACTGAAGCTGATTCGCATGTAGTAGCTTGCCTAGGCTTGTAGTGAAAAGTGCTACCTTCCTGTCAATCTCAGTTGCAACGTAGTGTAATAATAAAATCATCAACTTTGATTATGATGATGTTATTGGAGAGTTCCTCACTTGATGATGAATGTGTGGTAGAAAGAAGGCGATACTGGACACACAATATCAATGAAGATCACGATGCTAGTGGACATTTTGTAACTCTATACGAGAAACTCCGAACTTTGAATTCACTCTGAATGCTGTCCCTCAAGTTTCCATTTTTCTTTGCTACAATATCTGAATTCTTTGTACAAGAATAGAAAAATAATATTGGTAACAAGTGTATTATTGTGGATTTTACTGTGTTAAATTCTATATTACATATTGTCAAGCAACACGTTTCTAACCATATCCTTCTTGTTAGATTGATCCCCCAATGGAAGTCTTTCTTGAATCGAACTAACGTAATAGTATTTTTGAATTAACAAAATATAAAGAAAAAACTTGAAACAATAAAAAAACAGTACATTGCGTAATGTTTCTTAACTCAATGGGCTGGAACACTGAAATAGATTGAATGAAGGCAGAAACCGCTTGAATTGACAGCAGGTAGGACTGCTCAAAAAGGCTTGTTGTCACTAGGCATAGCTTTGCGTTGTATTTTGAAAACTCCCATATAAACACTGTGTATTTAGTAACCAGACGATTATCGCACTAAATCACGAGTATCGCAATATTACTGTTTAACACTTTGTTTTAATATATAAACTATTTATCATAAAGAAATGATACATCAGATTTATGTTATGTTGTCAAGTTATATACCTAGTTATCCCATACTATATACTGTAAATTTACCCTATAAAATCCATTATAATTACAATTCAATTATAGAGCTGTTCAATTATATTACATTGTAATTTAGGACTTTTAAACCCTAGCTACAAAATTAAATGTTCAGTTGTAATCTTCTGATAATGCTGTGTTAGTAAAATATATAGGCTACAAAGGCTTGTTAAATTTTTAAATTTTATTTTCTAGGGATTTATAAGTTTCATTATTAAATTCATCGTTTTATTTTGGAACAAGAGAGTGTTTTCATAGTAAAAACGTACCTAGTAATGATAATAGTAGTAATAATTCATAGTAATGGGTACCGCGCTGCGCCCGCTTAATGGTTAAAACAGTATATTAACATGAAAATCTAAGTTTTCCTGGATGCTGTGAGACTTCATTGATTGCTTTATTAGCATAAAATTATTGATATTTCAGAATATCCCACTTGGCAAATGGCGTGTCAACATATCATAAAGTAATTTTATAATCCTTTTATTATTAAGTACAATAGTTTCATAAAAACTTATACAACTAAAAGGAGTAACCTGTATATAAGAATATTACCTTTTTACCCCTGATTCATTGGTTGTATGAGACGCTGTAGGTATAATCTTCGTCCTTCTTCTTTACCAGCTAGTTGTTCTATCTGTTCCTTGGTTAGACTTAATAACTCTTCACCATTTAATCCTTTCAACTGATTAATTGCTCTGAAAAAATTATATTTTTAGACAAATATTTTAAGATTAGTCCTTTCAGATAATTTAGCTCCTTTTCATATTAAAAGACTGAAATCTAATATTTGTAAGTACGTAGAGGTTAGAAAAGTTGAAGAAGTTGAAAGTTATAAAATCACAGCTTTCTGCAATGACAAATATGAAGTAACATAAACATCGACAAAGAATAAAACTTTCATTAAAAAACAGTAAAACAGCTAAAACTTGATAAAGCAAAATGAACCTTCTCTAGAAATAACCTGCAGCCTCCGAAGCAATCCTTCATCAGACCTACGTAGATGACGTCGTCACTGGAGCCGACACGCCCGAGGCCGCTAAGACGCTAATACAAGAACTTATCGACATTTTCGCTCGCGCCGGCCTGGAACTCAGAAAATGGTCGTCAAATGAACCCTCGCTACTCGCAATGCTACCTTCCTCTCACTTGGAAAATCCGCTGTTGTTTCAGGACGAATCCGCTGCAATTAAAATATTGGGTTTGCAATGGAACCCCTCTTCAGACTCGTTCTCGTATCAAACTCAAACTTTTACGCTGGTGCCCACAAAACGCACCATCTTGTCCTATGTCGCACGCACTTTTGACCCGCTTGGCTTCTTAACGCCTATTACCTTTTGGATTAAGTCTTTTCTTAAACGCTTGTGGTTGGAGAAACTGGACTGGGACCAGCCGCTGCCAACCCCTCTGCTCGATCAATGGGACAGCTTCATTGTCCACTTCGCTTGTTTGTCTGCTATTCAAATTCCTCGCCATGTAGGCACGCGATCAGCCAGTCATCGCATCGTTGGGTTTTGTGATGGTTCCGAAGCAGGCTATGCTGCTTCTATCTATTTGAGATCTGAGCTTAACGGGTTCGTCAACGCCAGCCTGTTGAAAGCTAAAAGTAAGGTAGCCCCTGTTAAATTGCTTACCATACCTCGTTTGGAACTTTGCGGCGCAGTACTGCTGGCTAAGTTATACAAATCAATTCAACCCGCTCTTGATTTCATTCCAATCGCTAACACTCTCTTCTTTACTGATTCTGAGATAGTACTTCATTGGATTCAGACCCCGCCTCATCAATTGAAAACTTTCGTAGCCAACCGCATCACTGAGATTGTGTCAATCACCTCCATGGATCATTGGTTTCATGTCTCGACTCTTGATAACCCCGCAGACGTTGCGTCTCGCGGTTGTTTGCCTGATCAACTTGCCACACACCCGCTTTGGTGGCATGGACCTCCTTGGTTATTACATTGTCCTACCACTTGGAATCTGTCTAGACCTAAAGGCACTAACCCGGATCAGACGGAAACAAAGGTTGAGGCTAAGGTTAATTGTACCGCTGTGCAAGAGCCCAACAGTCTTATGGAAATCATTGAGCAACATTCGAGCTTAACCACTCTTCATCATGTCTTCGCGTACGTATTACGATTCATTGACCACTGTCGCAACAAGAGCATGGCGATTGGCGATCATCACAACACACGCTATAAGGCCAAAGCAGCCTCAGTCAAACCTACGCTACGACCGCTGTCAGTACAGGAGTTGGATAACGCAAAAGCTGTATGCGTTAAACTGGTACAAACCTCTGTCTTCAGTGAAGCTCTACAAAAGCTTCAAACTGGTAAACGCGTCAACGACCATTTACGTAGCCTAACACCATTTATCGACGCCCATGGTCTACTCAGGGTGGGCGGTAGACTTGATCATTCGTCTCTTAGTTATGATTCTAAACACCCGCTTCTGTTACCAAAGCGCCACCATTACGTTGACCTCATCTGTGACCATTATCACAAGCTGGCCTTGCATGCTGGACCGCGTACCACTCAAGCCTTGATCAATAGTGAATTTTGGGTCATAGCTCTGCGATCTTTACTTCGCCAACGCATCCATGCGTGCATTCGATGTTTCCGCATGCAAACTAAACCACGCCAGCCCATAATGGCACCTTTGCCCTCATCAAGAGTTACGCCGTCTCCACCTTTTTATAGAGTCGGAGTAGATTTCGCTGGACCTTTTGACACAAAGGCCAACCATTGGCGCACCTCCAAGCTATTGAAAGCTTACCTCTGTTTATTTGTATGTATGACCACTAAAGCAGTTCATTTGGAATTGGTGACCGACTTATCTACTGATGCCTTACTCGCCGCATTACACAGCTTCACCGCTAGACGAGGTCTACCTGCAGAAATTTATTCCGATAACGGCACGAATTTTACTGGAGCCGCTAACCGACTTAACGATGTCTACAAGTTCCTGGACCGCTCTAACTCGCTTATTGAACGCAAGCTAGCTGACCAACGCATCAGTTGGCATTTCAATCCTCCGGCTGCCCCTCATTTCGGAGGACTTTGGGAAGCCGCTGTCAAATCCGCTAAGTTGTTATTGCGACGCACTGTACGCAACACCACCCTCATCGCTGAAGAGCTATCTACTCTGTTCATCAGGATAGAAGCCATTTTGAACAGTCGTCCTATTTTCGAAGTTTCGCCAGACCCCAGCGAAGGAGCGTCCTTTCTCACTCCTGGGCATTTTTTGATTGGCCGTCCGCTACTGTCACTTCCTGAAGAATGTTATACTGAGCCTCCGCTTAAATCTCGATGGTCTATGCTCCAACAGATGTCCAACCGCTTTTGGAAAATTTGGTCCACTCAGTATCTACACACTCAGATTCAACGGCACAAATGGAATAAGGACTCGACGCCACTCAAGGAAAATCAACTCGTCTTCATAACTGGAGAACACTCAAGCCCCCTTCATTGGCCTATGGGAAGGATCATCAGTCTGCATCCTGGAAAAGACCACGTCTCTAGAGTAGCCACGATCCAGACCGCTCACGGACAGCTGAGGCGACCAGTCAACAAGCTCGTCGGCTTTCCGCTTCATTAATTCTTCACCGCTTTCCTACAGGTTCTTTCTTCGGCGCTCTTGCCCCTGTTGTTTCTTTTGGTCTTCTTCGTTTTCCCTGCCACTTTTTTCTTCGGCACCCTCGGTTCCCGGTGCTTTATGGTTCTTCGCCCCCTACCCGCCTGGCGGAAAAAAAACATTCGTTTTGGTGGGCGGTATGTTCGAGTAAGCGCTCGAAGTTATGAACTTGCTTTGATTTACCTATCAGCTGTGCCGTGACGTATTGGTCACGTGATCTCTGACACGCTAATCGATATTGGAAACAAGTATTGATTTTCTGGATGAACGCTCCGCATCCCCCTCCCCTCATTATTTTACGTACTGTTTTTTCCGTGTCGACACACAAAAAGAAAGAAGTGTTTTGTCCCTCGACCAGTGCAGTCCTATGCTAACCGCGACGCAAATCCGCATGGGCTTTGTTTCAGACAATTTAAAGTACCGTTTTCGTTCATTAATATACGCCTAAAGTCCGGACCGCGTTGATGAACATTTTAAACTATATTTTTGCCGTTTAGTCAAAGTGTCGCCCGATTTCGCCGGTTGCGCAATCTCAGTGCGTGGACTCGCGGCGAGAATCTAAGTGCTTTGTAATTTTAACTTTTACTTTTACTCATGACTTCAATTGAGTTTTTAGTTGCGTGAACGCCTTCAAGACTTCTATGCTGCCTGAGACGACCACAGTACTGTGGAGACTTCACCTCGATTCAAACGTTGCTTCACTTCTTACCTAGGGTAAGTGCGTAGTTAAGGAATATGAACAATTGATAATTTATTTGTAATAAATTCAGTGTCGTCGCGTTTTTATTGTTAAAATGACTCGATTTTGCTTAGAACAGTTCTTAAACTTGCTATGTTAAATAATAACGTAGATTACGCAATCCAGAGTAACCTTGTTAACAATAGGGTTTACCGCACCTCGTGGTTTTAATCCTAACTTTTTAATCTGCGGATTAAACATTTGGTCCCCACTGGGCCGGATCATTGGAATTATTTCAGCGACCTATGGTTCTTTTAAATTTCACGATAATTGTATTAGTGACCACGTGGTTCCTTTATGACCAAATTAAACATTTGTTGAATTATTTCAGCTATAAATGGTTTTAAATGTTTCACGATAATTTATATACAGTCCACTTAAAATATTTATAAATTTAAAATTTTTTGAAATTTTATATTTGAAATTTTTCGAACATTTCAAAATGGAAATTAATACTGACTACTATTTGGCAAAATTAAAGAACATTATTACTGACTTAGAGCAAGTGAAAAGTGTGTTAAATGAAAATGAGATTCCGGAAGGAATTGTTCTGGAACTTAGGCGAATTCAGGCTAATTTTTTTGAAACGTTTGATTACATGGAAAAGACCTTTGAAAGACAAGTTGCCGAGTTCGCGGAAAAAGCGTTCGAAATGAAGGCTAAATTTCAAGAGATGTACTTACCGTTGTTAGTGAAATACCCCAATATCATTAAAACGGAGGTAAGACCAACCTCGCCAGGCAATCTTGCTACTAATTGTATAAGCCTACCTAACCTACAAATACCAGTTTTCTCAGGTAATAGCCACGAATGGACTGACTTCATCACAATGTTTGACTCTATGATTCATGGTAACAATAATATCAATGCGGTGCAAAAATTTCAGTACCTGAAATCCACTCTGAAAGGTGATGCATTAGCAGTTATTACCGGACTGACTATCTCTGAAAGCAATTATGAAATTGCTTACCAGGCGCTACGCAACCGCTATGCAAACCCTCGTAGGTTGGCTGACCATTATTTTCAATTGATCAAAGAATTTAAGTCTATTAAGACCGCTTCTCAATCTGAACTTAACCGGTTTTTGACTGCGCACTCCAACAACGCCGTGTGCGCCTTAAAGGCTATTCAGTTAGATGACTTAGCAGATTTCCTCCTATTTCAAATGTCTGTCAACAATTTGGACTCACAGACTCGTCTCAACTTCGAAACAAGACTAGGGACTAATACGATGCCCACATACAAAATGTTAAATGACTATGTTACGGAACAGGCCAGGGCTCTAGAGTTGTTGAATCAACCGCCTGCCGCAGCTTCTACTAACGCGAGAGCTGCTCAACAACCCCGCATACTGGTGTCGTCAGTGAATGAGCCTGATTCGCAAGGGGCCCGTGATTTAAATTGTGACCGAATGGAACCTAACCTCAACACGGAACATAGTCCAATTGTCCAGCCTTCGGTTTTGCCCGACAATTCTATTACACCTAAGGCTACGAACTATGTATACGAGCCTAGACGTGCTGCGTCAGGCCCTACACGGCCATTCAGCGGGCCGCGCCCCGTAAATATACCTCCTGTTATGAACACTCCTAGGATGTCAGTATTCCGGCATCGATTACCACCGCTTCACATGAATCAATCCCATGTTTCTACGACACACGCAGGCATGTGTTATTATTGCGGAGAAGGACATCGCATCATTAACTGTCAATCCTTTCTCGAACTGACTTCTGTGGAACGCCAGGATGCCATCAGGAAATTACAACGGTGCTTCAATTGTCTTGGCTCCCATTTCCAAGCTAAATGTAAGTCCAGCCAACGCTGCAAGCAGTGCAACGAGGCACACCACACATTGTTACACGACAACTCTCCTGCACAACAATGACTAGTTTCACCGCGACACCCTCGTTCAACAGCTAGACCTGACCTCGTTACTCAATCGGTACCGCATGCTCTTTCTTGTAATATTGAAGCTCCTCTCGCTCTGTTAGGCACCGCGCAGGTCATCATTCAGGACCAATTTGGCCGACCGCTTCCATTTAGAGCTATTATTGACCCCGGCAGTCAGATATCCGCCATTACTAAGAAAGCAAGCGTCCTGTTGAGCCTACCTACTCGGAGTTCAAATATGTCTTTGATTGGTGTCGCCGCCAAGACCACACGTATCCACGAGTACGTTACGTTGATTTTATTCTCGAGGCATGACCCTGGTGTTATGCTAACAACTGAAGCCGCCGTGCTCAACCACATTACTGACCCGCTGCCGGCTACTAGGTTAGCCTCTCAAATAAGGGCTCAATACCAGCATCTACCTTTAGCTGACCCTCATTTCGACTCGCCTGCCGGTGTTGACATTATACTGGGGGCAGATGTTTTCACCCAAATACTCACGAATGGACCTCGCACCATTATCCAAGGGCAACCCTCAGCACTTAACACTAGGTTAGGTTGGGTCATCATGGGATCTATACCCTACAGTATGCCTCATCAACCGCGCGCATTTATCACTACCTTAGAGTCAATTGATGACAACATTCGACGCTTTTGGGAAGTTGAGGAAGTCGCACCAGCAAAGCACCTCAGCCCTGAAGATCAACTGTGTGAAGAACTGTTCGCAACCACTACTGATCGTGACGCAACGGGAAGATACATCGTAGCACTCCCATTTAAGCCGGAAGCTCGCTTAAGTCTAACCGTAACACTGTTCTTGCGAGTTATCATGCGTTAGAAAAGCGTTTAAACCGCCAGCCTGAGGTAGCCATACAATATCATCAGTTTATGGCCGAGTATATCGCTCTAGGGCACATGTACCCCGCCCTCAAGGCTTCTGACTATCTTATTCCGCACCATTGCGTATTTAAGACCACCAGCTCTACTACTAAGCTTAGAGTGGTATTCAACGCGTCATCACCCGATTGCCACGCAAACACCCTGAATCAGCAAATGTTATCCGGTCCTAAACTGCAAAAGGACTTGGCTAATTTAATCATCTCTTTCCGTTTATATACTTACGCTGTCTGCACCGACATCAAGATGATGTACCGTCAAATTTTGGTCCGACCTGAGGATCGTTCTTACCAGCACATACTTTATCGATCTTCACCTCAATCACCGTTAATCGAGTATGAACTTGCTACGGTCACCTATGGCCTAACCCCTTCCGCTTACTTAGCTCTGCGAACGCTTGAACAACTAGTAAAGGATGAGGGAACCCGCTATCCTGCAGCCTCCGAAGCAATCCTTCATCAGACCTACGTAGATGACGTCGTCACTGGAGCCGACACGCCCGAGGCCGCTAAGACGCTAATACAAGAACTTATCGACATTTTCGCTCGCGCCGGCCTGGAACTCAGAAAATGGTCGTCAAATGAACCCTCGCTACTCGCAACGCTACCTTCCTCTCACTTGGAAAATCCGCTGTTGTTTCAGGACGAATCCGCTGCAATTAAAATATTGGGTTTGCAATGGAACCCCTCTTCAGACTCGTTCTCGTATCAAACTCAAACTTTTACGCTGGTGCCCACAAAACGCACCATCTTGTCCTATGTCGCACGCACTTTTGACCCGCTTGGCTTCTTAACGCCTATTACCTTTTGGATTAAGTCTTTTCTTAAACGCTTGTGGTTGGAGAAACTGGACTGGGACCAGCCGCTGCCAACCCCTCTGCTCGATCAATGGGACAGCTTCATTGTCCACTTCGCTTGTTTGTCTGCTATTCAAATTCCTCGCCATGTAGGCACGCGATCAGCCAGTCATCGCATCGTTGGGTTTTGTGATGTTTCCGAAGCAGGCTATGCTGCTTCTATCTATTTGAGATCTGAGCTTAACGGGTTCGTCAACGCCAGCCTGTTGAAAGCTAAAAGTAAGGTAGCCCCTGTTAAATTGCTTACCATACCTCGTTTGGAACTTTGCGGCGCAGTACTGCTGGCTAAGTTATACAAATCAATTCAACCCGCTCTTGATTTCATTCCAATCGCTAACACTCTCTTCTTTACTGATTCTGAGATAGTACTTCATTGGATTCAGACCCCGCCTCATCAATTGAAAACTTTCGTAGCCAACCGCATCACTGAGATTGTGTCAATCACCTCCATGGATCATTGGTTTCATGTCTCGACTCTTGATAACCCCGCAGACGTTGCGTCTCGCGGTTGTTTGCCTGATCAACTTGCCACACACCCGCTTTGGTGGCATGGACCTCCTTGGTTATTACATTGTCCTACCACTTGGAATCTGTCTAGACCTAAAGGCACTAACCCGGATCAGACGGAAACAAAGGTTGAGGCTAAGGTTAATTGTACCGCTGTGCAAGAGCCCAACAGTCTTATGGAAATCATTGAGCAACATTCGAGCTTAACCACTCTTCATCATGTCTTCGCGTACGTATTACGATTCATTGACCACTGTCGCAACAAGAGCATGGCGATTGGCGATCATCACAACACACGCTATAAGGCCAAAGCAGCCTCAGTCAAACCTACGCTACGACCGCTGTCAGTACAGGAGTTGGATAACGCAAAAGCTGTATGCGTTAAACTGGTACAAACCTCTGTCTTCAGTGAAGCTCTACAAAAGCTTCAAACTGGTAAACGCGTCAACGACCATTTACGTAGCCTAACACCATTTATCGACGCCCATGGTCTACTCAGGGTGGGCGGTAGACTTGATCATTCGTCTCTTAGTTATGATTCTAAACACCCGCTTCTGTTACCAAAGCGCCACCATTACGTTGACCTCATCTGTGACCATTATCACAAGCTGGCCTTGCATGCTGGACCGCGTACCACTCAAGCCTTGATCAATAGTGAATTTTGGGTCATAGCTCTGCGATCTTTACTTCGCCAACGCATCCATGCGTGCATTCGATGTTTCCGCATGCAAACTAAACCACGCCAGCCCATAATGGCACCTTTGCCCTCATCAAGAGTTACGCCGTCTCCACCTTTTTATAGAGTCGGAGTAGATTTCGCTGGACCTTTTGACACAAAGGCCAACCATTGGCGCACCTCCAAGCTATTGAAAGCTTACCTCTGTTTATTTGTATGTATGACCACTAAAGCAGTTCATTTGGAATTGGTGACCGACTTATCTACTGATGCCTTACTCGCCGCATTACACAGCTTCACCGCTAGACGAGGTCTACCTGCAGAAATTTATTCCGATAACGGCACGAATTTTACTGGAGCCGCTAACCGACTTAACGATGTCTACAAGTTCCTGGACCGCTCTAACTCGCTTATTGAACGCAAGCTAGCTGACCAACGCATCAGTTGGCATTTCAATCCTCCGGCTGCCCCTCATTTCGGAGGACTTTGGGAAGCCGCTGTCAAATCCGCTAAGTTGTTATTGCGACGCACTGTACGCAACACCACCCTCATCGCTGAAGAGCTATCTACTCTGTTCATCAGGATAGAAGCCATTTTGAACAGTCGTCCTATTTTCGAAGTTTCGCCAGACCCCAGCGAAGGAGCGTCCTTTCTCACTCCTGGGCATTTTTTGATTGGCCGTCCGCTACTGTCACTTCCTGAAGAATGTTATACTGAGCCTCCGCTTAAATCTCGATGGTCTATGCTCCAACAGATGTCCAACCGCTTTTGGAAAATTTGGTCCACTCAGTATCTACACACTCAGATTCAACGGCACAAATGGAATAAGGACTCGACGCCACTCAAGGAAAATCAACTCGTCTTCATAACTGGAGAACACTCAAGCCCCCTTCATTGGCCTATGGGAAGGATCATCAGTCTGCATCCTGGAAAAGACCACGTCTCTAGAGTAGCCACGATCCAGACCGCTCACGGACAGCTGAGGCGACCAGTCAACAAGCTCGTCGGCTTTCCGCTTCATTAATTCTTCACCGCTTTCCTACAGGTTCTTTCTTCGGCGCTCTTGCCCCTGTTGTTTCTTTTGGTCTTCTTCGTTTTCCCTGCCACTTTTTTCTTCGGCACCCTCGGTTCCCGGTGCTTTATGGTTCTTCGCCCCCTACCCGCCTGGCGGAAAAAAAACATTCGTTTTGGTGGGCGGTATGTTCGAGTAAGCGCTCGAAGTTATGAACTTGCTTTGATTTACCTATCAGCTGTGCCGTGACGTATTGGTCACGTGATCTCTGACACGCTAATCGATATTGGAAACAAGTATTGATTTTCTGGATGAACGCTCCGCATCCCCCTCCCCTCATTATTTTACGTACTGTTTTTTCCGTGTCGACACACAAAAAGAAAGAAGTGTTTTGTCCCTCGACCAGTGCAGTCCTATGCTAACCGCGACGCAAATCCGCATGGGCTTTGTTTCAGACAATTTAAAGTACCGTTTTCGTTCATTAATATACGCCTAAAGTCCGGACCGCGTTGATGAACATTTTAAACTATATTTTTGCCGTTTAGTCAAAGTGTCGCCCGATTTCGCCGGTTGCGCAATCTCAGTGCGTGGACTCGCGGCGAGAATCTAAGTGCTTTGTAATTTTAACTTTTACTTTTACTCATGACTTCAATTGAGTTTTTAGTTGCGTGAACGCCTTCAAGACTTCTATGCTGCCTGAGACGACCACAGTACTGTGGAGACTTCACCTCGATTCAAACGTTGCTTCACTTCTTACCTAGGGTAAGTGCGTAGTTAAGGAATATGAACAATTGATAATTTATTTGTAATAAATTCAGTGTCGTCGCGTTTTTATTGTTAAAATGACTCGATTTTGCTTAGAACAGTTCTTAAACTTGCTATGTTAAATAATAACGTAGATTACGCAATCCAGAGTAACCTTGTTAACAATAGGGTTTACCGCACCTCGTGGTTTTAATCCTAACTTTTTAATCTGCGGATTAAACATTTGGTCCCCACTGGGCCGGATCATTGGAATTATTTCAGCGACCTATGGTTCTTTTAAATTTCACGATAATTGTATTAGTGACCACGTGGTTCCTTTATGACCAAATTAAACATTTGTTGAATTATTTCAGCTATAAATGGTTTTAAATGTTTCACGATAATTTATATACAGTCCACTTAAAATATTTATAAATTTAAAATTTTTTGAAATTTTATATTTGAAATTTTTCGAACATTTCAAAATGGAAATTAATACTGACTACTATTTGGCAAAATTAAAGAACATTATTACTGACTTAGAGCAAGTGAAAAGTGTGTTAAATGAAAATGAGATTCCGGAAGGAATTGTTCTGGAACTTAGGCGAATTCAGGCTAATTTTTTTGAAACGTTTGATTACATGGAAAAGACCTTTGAAAGACAAGTTGCCGAGTTCGCGAAAAAAGCGTTCGAAATGAAGGCTAAATTTCAAGAGATGTACTTACCGTTGTTAGTGAAATACCCCAATATCATTAAAACGGAGGTAAGACCAACCTCGCCAGGCAATCTTGCTACTAATTGTATAAGCCTACCTAACCTACAAATACCAGTTTTCTCAGGTAATAGCCACGAATGGACTGACTTCATCACAATGTTTGACTCTATGATTCATGGTAACAATAATATCAATGCGGTGCAAAAATTTCAGTACCTGAAATCCACTCTGAAAGGTGATGCATTAGCAGTTATTACCGGACTGACTATCTCTGAAAGCAATTATGAAATTGCTTACCAGGCGCTACGCAACCGCTATGCAAACCCTCGTAGGTTGGCTGACCATTATTTTCAATTGATCAAAGAATTTAAGTCTATTAAGACCGCTTCTCAATCTGAACTTAACCGGTTTTTGACTGCGCACTCCAACGCCGTGTGCGCCTTAAAGGCTATTCAGTTAGATGACTTAGCAGATTTCCTCCTATTTCAAATGTCTGTCAACAATTTGGACTCACAGACTCGTCTCAACTTCGAAACAAGACTAGGGACTAATACGATGCCCACATACAAAATGTTAAATGACTATGTTACGGAACAGGCCAGGGCTCTAGAGTTGTTGAATCAACCGCCTGCCGCAGCTTCTACTAACGCGAGAGCTGCTCAACAACCCCGCATACTGGTGTCGTCAGTGAATGAGCCTGATTCGCAAGGGGCCCGTGATTTAAATTGTGACCGAATGGAACCTAACCTCAACACGGAACATAGTCCAATTGTCCAGCCTTCGGTTTTGCCCGACAATTCTATTACACCTAAGGCTACGAACTATGTATACGAGCCTAGACGTGCTGCGTCAGGCCCTACACGGCCATTCAGCGGGCCGCGCCCCGTAAATATACCTCCTGTTATGAACACTCCTAGGATGTCAGTATTCCGGCATCGATTACCACCGCTTCACATGAATCAATCCCATGTTTCTACGACACACGCAGGCATGTGTTATTATTGCGGAGAAGGACATCGCATCATTAACTGTCAATCCTTTCTCGAACTGACTTCTGTGGAACGCCAGGATGCCATCAGGAAATTACAACGGTGCTTCAATTGTCTTGGCTCCCATTTCCAAGCTAAATGTAAGTCCAGCCAACGCTGCAAGCAGTGCAACGAGGCACACCACACATTGTTACACGACAACTCTCCTGCACAACAATGACTAGTTTCACCGCGACACCCTCGTTCAACAGCTAGACCTGACCTCGTTACTCAATCGGTACCGCATGCTCTTTCTTGTAATATTGAAGCTCCTCTCGCTCTGTTAGGCACCGCGCAGGTCATCATTCAGGACCAATTTGGCCGACCGCTTCCATTTAGAGCTATTATTGACCCCGGCAGTCAGATATCCGCCATTACTAAGAAAGCAAGCGTCCTGTTGAGCCTACCTACTCGGAGTTCAAATATGTCTTTGATTGGTGTCGCCGCCAAGACCACACGTATCCACGAGTACGTTACGTTGATTTTATTCTCGAGGCATGACCCTGGTGTTATGCTAACAACTGAAGCCGCCGTGCTCAACCACATTACTGACCCGCTGCCGGCTACTAGGTTAGCCTCTCAAATAAGGGCTCAATACAGTTCTTAAACTTGCTATGTTAAATATTAACGTAGATTACGCAATCCAGAGTAACCTTGTTAACAATAGGGTTTACCGCACCTCGTGGTTTTAATCCTAACTTTTTAATCTGCGGATTAAACAACTAGAATGTTCTATTTTCTCAAAATAACAAAATCAAATTATTTAGTAAGTTATTTTTAATTAGAATTCGAACGTAAACACTTGTTAAATGAATTTTTATGTTAAACATTGAAGTATGAAAAACAATGCAATATCAAATAATTTCCTGCAATGTTTATGCGAAATTTTGAATTGTAATAAACAATGCAATATCATTAGGTTTCTTGCGATGTCATCCGATTTTATGTTTATCACATAATCAAATCAAAATCGAACGAGAACATTCATCATTTAACCCTTTTTTTGATTACGTAAACAATAGTTTATCACTATCCGAACTTTAAATTTTGTAAATTTGTTAAAACTTACTGAGACAGAACGTTTTCGATCGCTATTTGACGATCTCCATCAGTGTCTTCTTCTTGGAGATGTCGGGTCAAGTGGTGACGGTTTTAAAGGCAGGTTTTCGATAGTATAAAGAGTATGTATGATTTGTATTGTGTTTGTTGGTTTAGTATGTTTCTACTTTTTGTTTTTGTGTGTCTGTAAATTTCATATTGTTCTAGTGTGTTGAGATGTGGTCCTTTTTTGTTGATGTGTAGGATTTCTATTTTATGGTAAATGTCAGTGTATTCCTATACTGTTTCTTTTATGTGATTGTAAAATGTTGAGTTGTTGTTCTGTTTGTGTTTCTCGACTCTTTATTTAAAGTTTCGACCTATTTGTCCAATGTAGAGTTGGTTACATTCGTAGCAGTTCAGTTTGTATACGCCTGGTGCTTGTAGTTTATCTTTGTTGTTAGTGTCATGTTGTATTTCGTATTGTAACTTGTATTAGTTTTGTATGCTATTTTTTGAAATTTGCTGGCTATTTTGTTTGTTATTTGGTTTATGTATAGCAATGTGAGGTATTTGTTTTCCCTTTCTGTAGTGTTAATTTTAGTGTTTTTTTTGCATTCTGTACCATAGTTTGTTTATTATAGTGGTGTTGTATCCATTTGCGCATGCTAAATATTTAATTGCGCCTAGTTCTTTGTATATGTTTTCTGTAGTCAATGGGACTTTTTTAAGTCTATGGAGCATGGATCTGAAGGCAGCGTGTTTGTGGTGGATAGGGTGGTTTGAGGTGTTGCGGTTAAGATTCACCGATCGTAATGAACTACAAAATTCAATAATTCAACATTTAATGTATTAGGACTTTACAAACCGGAAAGATTGTTTCATATAGGAAACGTTTTTGAGACAATAAGCAGTGAATATAAATTAAAAAAATTTCACTGTAAGTTTATGCAAAATTTAGAAGTATAATAAAAAATGTAATATCATTAAATTTCCTGCAATGCCATCACACTTTCGGTTTATCACATAATCAAATCAAAATCAATGAGAACATTCATCATAAGCACAGATTATAAGGTACATTTCAATGAATATTTATGCAAAATGAAAAAAAATATAATAAATAATGCAATATTATTAAACCTCTTGCAATGTCATCAGATTTTATGTTTATCATATAATCAAACTAAAAGCGAACAAGAACATTTATCATTCGACAATTTATATATTAAGACTTTAAAAACCGGGAAAACTGTTTCATTGTAGAAACGTTTTTGCAACACTAAACAGAGACTATAGGCTAATCATATTTCAATGAATGTTTGTACAATATTTTGAATAATAATGAACAATGCAATATTATTAAATTTTCTGCAATGTCATCAGATCTTATGTTTGTCACATAATCGAATCAAAAGCGAACTAGAACATTCATCTTTTGACATTGAATATAGTAGGAAATTTCAAACCAGGAAGGTTGTTTCATTTTTGACACGTTTTTGAGACACTAAGCAGAGATTATAAGGTTATCATATTTCAATGTATGTTAATGCGAAATTGAGAAGTATATTAGAAAATGCAATAACATTAAATTTCCTGCAATGTCATCAGATTTTATGTTTATCACATAATCAAATCAAAAGCGAAGGAGAACATTCATCATTTGAAATTTTATTTATCAATTCATTATAAACCGGGAAGATTGTATCATTTTGGAAATGTTTTTGAGACAAAAGGCAGAGTGTATAAGGTAATCAAATTTCAATGAATTTTTATGCTGAATATTGAAATATGAAAAACAATTGAATATTATATAAATTCTCTGTATATCATCATATATTTTTATCACTTATTCAAATCGATAAGGAATGAGAACATTTATCATTTGACATTTAATAAAGTAGGACTTTACAAACCAGGATGGTATTATTATTTTGGAAAACGTTTTGAGACACTAAGCATAGTTTATAAGGTACATCTCAAAGAATATTTACGAAAAATAAAAAATATATAATCAACAATGCAATATTATTAACTTTCCTGTAAAGGCATCAGATATTATTTTTTACGCCTAATAAAATCGATAACAAACGAGAACATTCTCCAATGGACAATATAAATAAAAAGGATTGTTTTTTTTCGGAAAAATGTTTTAAAACACTAAGGAAAGACTATAATTTAATCACATTTCAATAAATATTTATTCAAAATTTAGATTATATTAAACAATGAAATATAATTAAATTTCCTGCAATGTCATGACTTTGTGTATTTCACATATTCAAATATAAAGCAATCGAGAATAATCAACATTGACATTTTATATATTATTCCGTTTCAAACCGGAAAGATTGTTTCATTTTAGAAACGTTTTTGAAACACTAAGCAGAGACTACAAGATATTCATGTTTAAATGAATCTTTATAAAAAATGTTTGAACTATATTAAACAATTCAATGTCATTAAAATTCCTGCAATGTCATCAGATTTTAAATTTATCACATAATCAAATGAAAAGCGAACGCGAACATTCATCATTTGAAAATGTATATATTAAGACATTACAAACGGGAAAGAATGATTCACTTTGGAAACATTTTTGAGACTCTAAGCAGAAAGTATAAGGTAACCACATTTCAATACAGTTTTATACTAAACATTAAAGTATGACGGAAATTGAATATTATGTAAATTTCTTGTTATATCATGAGATATATTATATCACTTCATCAAATCGGTAACGACCGAGAACGTTCATCAATTTATATCTTAAGAAGTAGGACTCTACTAATTAGGAGGATTGTTTTTATATTGAAGAAACGTATTGAGATACTAAGCAGAGACTATAAGGTATCACATTTCAATGAAGTTTTATGTGAAATTGAGAATTATATTAGAAAATGCAATATCATTAAATGTCCTGCAATGTCATCAGATGTTAGGTTTATCATTTAATAAGATCAAATAGGGAACATGAACATTCATCATTTGACATTTTATATAATAAGACTTTACAAACCAGGATGATTGTTTCATTTTAAAAATGTTTTTGAAACACTAAGCAGAGGCTATAAGGTAATCTTATTTCCATGAATGTTTATACGAAATTTTGAAATATAATAAACAATGCAATATCATTAAATTTCCTTGCCTGTCATCAAATTTGATGTTTATCATTAAATAAATTCAAATAATGAAACAGTACATTCATCATTTGACATGTTATATATAAACACTTTACAAACCGTGAAGATTTTTTTATTTTGAAAAACATTTTTGAAACACTAGGCAGATTCTATATGGTAATCGTATTTCAATGAATGTTTATACGAAATTTTAAATTATAATAAACAATGCAAAATCATTAAATTTCCTGAAATGTCATAAGAAATAATGTTTATCATTTAAAAAATTCAAATTGTGAATCAGATTATCATCATATGACATTTTATATAATAACACTTTTCAAACCGGGAGGATTGTTTAATTTAGGACAAGGTTTTTGAGACACTAAGCATAGGCTAAAAGGTAATCTTATTTCAATGAAGTTTTATGTGAAATTGAGAAGTATATTAGAAAATTCAATATCATTAAATGTCCTGGAATGGAACCAGATATTATCATTATGACCATTTAATAAATTAAAATTGCGAATCAGAACATTCATCATTTGTCATTTTATACAATGAGACATCACAAACCAGGAAGATTGTTTCATTTTAAAAATGTTTTTGAAACGCTAAGCAGAGGCTATAAGAAAAATCTTATTTCCATGAATGTTTATACGAAATTTTGAAATATAATAAACGATGCAATATCAATAAATTTCCTGCACTGTCATCACATTTGCTGTTCATCATTTAAGAAATTCAAATAGCGAATCAGAACAATCATCATTTGACATTTATATAATAACACTTTACAAACCGTGAAGATAGTTTTATTTTGGAAAACGTTTTTGAAACACTTAGCAGACGTTATAATTAAAATCTTCTTTCAAATAATTTGTATACGTAAATTTGAAGAATTATAATAAACAATGAAATATCATTAAAATTCCTCCAAAATTAACAGATTTTATTTATCATTTAATAAATTCAAATTGCGAAACAGATTATTCATCATTTGACATTTTATATAATAACACTTTTCAAACTGGGAAGATTGTTTAATTTTGGACAAGGTTTTTGAGACACTAAACATAGGCTATAAAGTAATCTTATTTCAATGAATTTTTATGTGAAATTTAGAAGTATATTAGAAAATTCAAAATCATTAAATGTCCTGGAATGGAATCAGATGTTATCTTTATCACCATTTAATAAATAAAAATTGTGAATCAGATCATTCATCATTTGACATTTTATATAATAAGACGTTACAAACCAGGATGAATGTTTCATTTTAAAAATGTTTTTGAAACACTAAGCAGATTCTATAAGAAAATCTTTATTTCCATGAATGTTTATACGAAAATTTGAAATATAATAAACAATGCAATATCATTAAATTTCCTGCACTGTCATCAAATTTGCTGTTCATCATTTAAGAAATTCAAATTGTGAATCAGATTATTCATCATTTGACATTTTATATAATAACACTTTTCAAACCAGGAGGATTTTTTATTTTTGGACAAGGTTTTTGAGACACTAAGCATAGGCTATAAGGTAATCTTATTTCAATGAAGATTTATGTGAAATTGAGAAGTATATTAGAATGTTCAATATCATTAATTGTCCTGGAAGGGCATCAGAAGTTAACTTTATCACCATTTAGTAAATTAAAATTGCGAATCAGAACATTCATCATTTGACATTTTATATAATAAGACTTTACAAATAGGATGATTGTTTCATTTTGAAAATGTTTTTGAAACACTAAGCATTGGCTACAAGGTAATCTTATTTCCATGTATGTTTATACGAAATTTTAAATTATAATAAACAATGCAATATCAATAAATTTCCTGCATTGCCATCAAATTTGCTGTTTATCATTAAATAAATTCAAACATGGAAACAGTACATTCATCATTTGACATTTTATATAATAACACTTTACAAACCGTGCAGATTTTTTTATTTTGAAAAACCTTTTTAAAACACTAGGAAGATTTTATAAGGTAATCCTATTTAAATGAATGTTTATACGAAATTTTAAATTATAATAAACAATGCAATATCATTAAATTTCCTGCACTGTCATCAAATTTGCTGTTTATCATTAAATAAATTCAAATATGGAAACAATACATTCAACATTTGACATTTTATATAATAACACTTTACAAACCGTGCAGATTTTTTTATTTTGAAAAACCTTTTTAAAACACTAGGCAGATTTTATAAGGTAATCTTATTTAAATGAATGTTTATACGAAATTTTAAATTATAATAAACAATGCAATATCATTAAATTTCCTGCACTGTCATCAAATTTGCTGTTTGTCATTAAATAAATTCAAATATGGAAACAGTACATTCATCATTTGGCATTTTATATAATAACACTTTACAAACCGTGCAGATTTTTTTATTTTGAAAAACCTTTTTAAAACACTAGGCAGATTTTATAAGGTAATCTTATTTAAATGAATGTTTATACGAAATTTTGAATTATATTAAACAATGCAATATCATTAAATTTCCTGAAATGTATTAAGATATAATGTTTATCATTTAATAAATTCAAATTGCGAATCAGATTATTCATCATTTGACAATTTATATAATAACACTTTTCAAACCGGGAAGATTGTTTAATTTTGGACAAGGTTTTTGAAACACTAAGCAGAGACTATATGGTTATTACATTTAAATGAATATTTATGTGAAATTGAGAAGTATATTAGAAAATTCAATATCATTAAATGTCCTGCAATGTCATCAGATGTTATCTTTATGACCATTTAATAAATTAAAATTGCGAAGCAGAACATTCATCATTATCATTTTATATAATAAGACTTTACAAACCAGGAAGATTGTTTCATTTTGAAAATGTTTTTGAAACACTAAGCTGATACTATATGGCTATTACATTTCAATGAATGTTTATGTGAAATTGAAAAGTATATTAGAAAATTCAATATCATTAAATGTCCTGCAATGTCATTCGATGTTATGTTTATCATTTAATAAAATCAAACAGGGAACATGAACATTCATCATTTGACATTTTATATAAAAACACCTTACAAACCAAGAAGATTGTTTCATTTTTAAAATGTTTTTGTACACTAAGCATAGACTATATGGCTATTACATTTCAATGAATGTTTATACGAAATTTTGAATTATAATAAACAATGCAACGTCATTAAATTTCCTGAAATGTCGTCATATTTTATGTTTATCATTTAATAAATACAAATTGCGAAACAGAACATTCATCATTTGACATTTTATATAAAAAAACTTTACACACCGGGAAGATTTTTTATTTTGAAAAACGTTTTTGAGACACTAGGCAGATTCTATAAGGTAATCTTATTTCAATAAATGTTTATACGAAATTTTGAATTATAATAAACAATGCAACGTCATTAAATTTCCTGAAATGTCATTATATTTTATGTTTATCGTGTAATAAATACAAATTACGAAACAGAACATTCATCATTTGATATTTTATATAATAACACTTTACAAACGAAGATATTTTTATTTTGAAACACTAGGCATATTCTATAAGGTAAACTTATTTCAATGAATGTTTATATAAAATTTTGAATTATAATAAACATTGCAATATTATTAAATTTCCTCAAATGTCGTCAGATTTTATATTTATCATTTAATAAATTCAAATTGCGAATCAGAACATTAACTATATGACATTTTATATAATAAGACATTACAAACCAGGAAGATTGTTTCATTTTGAAGATGTTTTTAAAACACTAAGCAGAGGCTATAAGGTAATCTTATTTCAATTAATATTTATATGTAATTTTGAATTATAATGAGCAATAAAATAATAAATTTCCTGAAATGTCATCAGATTTTATGTTTATCATTTAATAAATTCAAATAGTGAGACTTAGATAGATCGTAATTTCACATTTTACATAAAAAAAACTTTTGTTTTGAAAATGTTTTTGTAACACTAAGCAGATCCTATACGGTATCTTATTTCAATGAATCTTACACGAAATTTTGAATTATAATGTACAATGCAATACCATTAATTTTCCTGAAATGTCATAAGATTTAAGGTTTATCATTTTAAAAAATCGAATTGCGAATCAGATTATTCATCATTTGACATTTTATATAATAACACTTTACAAAACAGGAAGATTGTTTCGTTTTGAAAATGTTTTTGAAACTCTAAGCAGATCCTATAAGGTATCTTATTTCAATGAATGTTTATGTGAAATTGAGGAGTATGTTAGAAATGCAATATCATTAAATGTCCTCCAATGTCATCAGATGTTATGTTTATCATTTAATAAATTCAAAGAGCGAAACCAAACATTCATCATTTGACATTTTATATAATAACACTTTACAAAACAGGAAGATTTTTCGTTTTGAAAATGTTTTTGAAACTCTAAACAGATCCTATAAGGTATCTTATTTCAATGAATGTTTATGTGAAATTGAGAAGTATGTTAGAAAATGCAATATCTTTAAATGTCCTGCAATGTCATCAGATGTTATGTTTATCATTTAATAAAATCCAACAGGGAACATGAACATTTTATGTAATAAGACATCACAAACCAGGAAGATTTTTTTTATTTTAAAAATGTTTTGAAACGCTAAGCAGAGGCTATAAGGTAATCTTATTTCAATTAATGTTTATACGTAATTTTGAATTATAATAAACAATGAAATATCATTAAAATTCGTGCAATGTCAACATATTTTATGTTTATCATTTAAAAAATTGAATAGGGAAACAGAACATTCATAATTTTATATAATAAGACTTTGCAAATCAGGAAGATTGTTTTATTTTAGAAAACTGTTTTGAGACACTAAGCAGAGACTATATTGTTATCTCATTTCAAAGATGTTTATGTGAAATTTAGAAGTACATTAGAAAATGCGCGACTCTGCTTTAATTTAAATTATTGCTGGTTTTTGTTGTTTTCTAAAATGTAAGTCTCATACTCTGCTGTGTTCTAAAAATTTATTAATTTAAAGTTGAATGATAATTACTGCTATCGAATTCTAAAGATTAATGCCATTCATGTGTTAATAAGGTAAATTGTGCAGCCCTCCTTATGAATACTCGTCAGTGTGTAGTAAAGTTATTTTCAAATAAATAAAATGTTTACCGATTTAAAAATAAATAAGTTGGTAAAAGACGAGTTAATTTTCGAACTAAAAAATTCAAATGTAAAGGTTGGAACGGACAGTACAGTATATGTAATAAGAAAGATAGCCAAAGATAAAAATTGTAAAGCCGATCCTTTTAATTTAATGTTTTGGATAAATAAAAGTCTCTCAGAGAAATTGAAAGAAAATTTTTAAAAATCATGATAAATTAAAGAAGGAAATAAAAATTGTTATGTTACTTACAATAAACTATGAATTAAGTAGTCAAATAAATTTTAATGCTTTATTGGACACTGGAGGTTCAATAAATATAATAAAAGAAGAATTTTTGTTAACATTCTTAAATCAAAAATTAGTTAAGAAAATTGTAAACAAACAGGATAACGTTTCAGCAGCTAATAATACAGAGATGAAAATAAAAGGTAATTGCACTGTCAAAATTAAAGTAAAGACATTTTTATGGCAAGTGAAGTTTTTAATAGCAGAAAGTTTAAATTGTAAAATGTTAGACGACCTAAAGGATTTTTTTTAAAAACAGATGAAAAATTTTAAAGAAGATTTAATAATGATAATTTGAATAAAGTCTTTTTTTTGTTGTAAAAATTAGCCGTATGTAAATCTTAAATTAAAGTATGGGATTTAATTTAAGAATAAAATTAGTGGAATTTCAAAGTATGGGATTTGATATTCAAAAAGGGAGTTAAGATGTACTGAAGATGTATAAGATAACAAAGACGTTATGAGACAATGGTACAGGCTTAAAATTTTGCCAAATGAGAGTAAAAATTGTATAGACAAATAGTGTCATGAAACAATGTACTCAGGGGCAAATACACTAAGTAGGTGGCTTACAAGAAGTGAGCAGGTTTATACAGCTAGATGATAGGTTAGGATTGTTCACATAATATGAGACAAATTCAAAGAAAATTTAAGTAAAAGATATTTCAAAGAACTCTTGTAATTTTAATTTTTAAACAAAATGTAAAGTAGCGTTAAATAGTATAAAAAGTTATATGGGTAATAATTGAAACTCAAATGTAATTTTCAAAGTAAATTGGCTATGAAATATGATGGTCCATATAAAATATTGTAAATTTTTTTTAATCATGTGTCTGTACTGTTCCAACAAGGTAATAACTTCAATGATATAGAAGAGCTCATATGGGTCGATTAAAATCGAAACAGGGACATTCAGAAAGGGGTAGATTATTTATTAGACGAATAAAAGAGTATTAAAAGTTAATGTTGGAAGAAATTCAAGCCATTGTTTAATTTTTAAAAGGGGAATTGATTAATAAGGAAAATGGGATGTGCCTTGATATGCAATTTAACAAAATCATGACGACACATTTACATAATTGCGTGTCGAAAGGGCCAAATGACATGCAATTAAACTTTTACACGAGATAGACGCGACAAAAAATCTCAAATACATAATACTACACGAAGAGACTAAAACACTTGAACAGAAATTGTATATGAATGGACAATCCTAGTTTCTGTTTAGTTTCATTTCTTATTTTATAAATGGAAGAGCTTAGTCAAAATTTAAAATCAAATTGTTATAGCAAAGTTTGAAAGACAATTTAAGAATAAAGAAGTGAATAACGTCCTTGTGCAGTCGACAACTAGCTGTATGGTTTTTAAATCAAAGTATGGGATTTTATTTATGAATAATGTATTTGGATCAATTTGGTTTTGAAATCCAGGGGTTTTGGTATAAGACGTACGAATGTTGTTAAAGTAACAGAGAGAAGTTATAAGGCAATGGTGCAGTCTTAGTTTGTAAATTGAGAGAGAATTTTTGAGAAAATACATATAGCGTCGTTTGAATGTCGTAATTTATGGCTTACAGGGAGTAAGCAGTTTTGCAGATCCCATATAGTAGACTGTGATAAATACAGCTAGTAGGTTAGGTTTGTTGACACAAAAAAAAACATTTTTTTGAGGAAAATTTAATTAATAAATGATTTGAAGGATTTTTTTAATAAAGAAATAATTTGATGAAAATAAATTAGGAATTGAGAGAGTAAAGAATTTAAAGATTGAAAAGATATAAATTTGTATTCATAAAAGTTTATGAAACAAAATGTTTACAAGAAGTCAGATTTTTAATGGAAGTAATTGAAGCGTGTAATATTTTTAAAAATTTTTAAATGTGAAATGAGGTAGAATGTTTTTGCAAGAATATAGTGGAATGTTGTCAAACCGGTAGATTTGTAAAAGAGCCTATGTGTGAGATGGCGGATGTGCTTCCGTTGCATTTCTTTGTATAGCGCTAAGGGCAGGAAATTCATAGTTGAGAATTTAGGTAAACAAAAACATCCGTTGCTGAAGATTGTTTATACTTTTACTATAGTACGTTCGAGCTCTCTATAGTGTATATTTTCTTCAAATGTAAAAGGGGACTGCACTGCACACACACTCATGTATAAAATGTTGAAGAAGATATAAGATGTAATGTCGAACAAACATTTTCTTTTCAAGTCGACAAGAGAAAATGTAACACTCTTAAAAATAAGGTGTTACATATAAATTCATTTACCAAATTTTATAAACGAAACTAAAGAAGAAGTCAGAAGGGATTATTTATGTGTTTCAAATAAGTAAATGTTTATATCATTTTTGTTTAAGAGCGCTGAATCCAAAAGCGATGTGCAGTGATTAGTGTACAAAATCGATGTGCAATGATTATTGAAATGTGTTACAGTGTTTTAAACGTAAAGTGCACAACCAGGTACGTTTTAGATAATACTAAAGAAATGGTATTTTAATGTTAACTAAGTCGAATTTTAATTGATAAACGGTTAACACATGAACGGTAGAAATTGTCCTTTGAATATTCACTTCTAAAATTAAATTGGAAAAACTTAAGTTACTACCTTCTCGATATATATAAATTTTAAAAGTTAATAAGTAATTAAAATATGTATGGAATAGTTAGCAGTAATTATATACTGATAAACAATCCAATATCATTAAAGTTTCTGCATTGTCATCAGATTTCATGTTTATCATTTAATAAATTGAATAGTAAGACAGAACATTCATAATTTGACATTTTACATAATAAGACTTTGCAAATCAGGAAGATTGATTCATTTTGAAAATGTTTTTGAAACACTAAGTAGAGGCTATAAGGTAATCGTATTTCAATGAATGTTTATACGTAAATTTGAATTATAATAAACAAAGCAATATTATTATATTTCCTGAAATGTCATCAGATTTTATATTTATCATTTAATAAATTCAAATTGCGAAACAGAACATTCATCACTTGACATTTTATATAAAAAAACTTCACAAACCGTGAAGATTGTTTTATTTTGGAAAACGGTTTTGAGACACTAAGCAGAGACTATATGGTTATCACATTTCAAAAAATGTTTATGTGAAATTGAGAAGTATATTAGAAAATGCATTTTCATTAAATGTCCTGCAATGTCATCAGATTTTATGTTTATCATTTAATAAATACAAAGAGCGAAACCAAACATTCATCATTTGACATTTTATATAATAACACTTTACAAACCGTGAAGATATTTTTTTTTGAAACACTAGGCATATTCTATAAGGTAAACTTATTTCAATGAATGTTTGTACGAAATTTTGAATTATAATAAACATTGCAATATTATTAAATTTCCTCAAATGTCGTCAGATTTTATATTTATCATTTAATAAATTCAAATTGCGAATCATTACATTCATTAATTGACATTTTATATAATAAGACTTTACAAACCAGGAAGATTGTTTCATTTTGAAGATGTTTTTGAAACACTATGCAGAGGCTATAAGGTAATCTTATTTAAATAATATTAATACGTAATTTTGAATTATAATGAACAATAAAATATCAATAAATTTCCTGAAATGTCATCAAATTTTATGTTTATCATTTAATAAATTCAAATAGTGAGACAGAACTTTCGTAATTTCACATTTTATATAATAAGACTTTACAAACCAGGAAGATTGTTTCGTTTTGAAAATGTTTTTGAAACACTAAGCAGATCGTATTTGGTATTTCATTTCAATGAATGTTATACGAAATTTTGAATTATAATATGCAATGCAATATTATTAATTTTCCTGAAATGTCATAAGATTTTATGTTTATCATTCAATAAATTCAATTTGCGAATCAGATTATTCATCATTTGACATTTTATATAATAACACTTTTCAAACCGGGAGGATTGTTTAATTTTGGACAAGGTTTTTGAGACACTAAGCATAATCTATAAGGTAAACTTATTTCAATGAATTTTTATGTGAAATTGAGAAGTATATTAGAAATTGCAATATCATTAAATGTCCTGCAATGTCATCGGATTTTATGTTTATCATTTAATAAAATCAAACAGGGAACATGAACATTCATCCATTGACGTTTTATATAATAACACTTTATAAACCGCGAAGAGTATTTTATTTTGGAAAACGGTTTTGAGACACTAAGCAGAGACTATATGGTTATCACATTTCAAAGAATGTTTATGTGAAATTGAGAAGTATATTAGAAAATGCAATATCATTAAATATCCTGCAATGTCATCATATTTTATGTTTATCATTTAATAAATTCAAAGAGCGAAACCAAACATTCATCATTTGACATTTTATATAATAACACTTTACAAACCGTGAAGATATTTTTATTTTGAAAATTGTTTTTGAAACTCTAGGCATATTATATAAGGTAATCTTATTTCAATGAATGTTTATACGAAATTTTGTATTATAATAAACATTGCAATATTATTAAATTTCCCGAAAAGTCATCAGATTTTATATTTATCATTTAATAAATTCAAATTGCGAATCAGAACATTAATTATTTGACATTTTATATAATAAGACATTACAAACCAGGAAGATTGTTTCTATTTGAAGATATTTTTGAAACACTAAGCAGAGGCTATAAGGTAATCTTTTTTCGATTAATATTTATACGTAATTTTGAATTATAATTAACAATGCAATATCAATAAATTTCCTGCAATGTCATCAGATTTTATGTTTATCATTTAATAATTTGAAATAGTGAGACAGAACATTCATAAATTGACATTTTATATAATAATACTTCACAAATCAGGAAGATTGTTTAGTTTTGAAAATGTTTTTGAAACACTAAGCAGTGGTTTTAAGGTATCTTATTGCAATGATTGTTTATATGAAATTTTGAATTATAATAAACAATGAAATATCATTAAATGTCCTGCAGTGTCTGATATGTTATGTTTATCATTTAATAAATTCAAATAGTGAATCAGAACATTCATCATTTGACATTTTATATAATAACACTTTACAAACCCGGAAGATTAATTCATTTTGAAAATGTTTTTGAAACACTAAGCAGACGCTATAAGGTAATCTAATTTCAACTAATATTTATACGTAATTTTGACTTATAATATACAATGCATTATCATTAATTTTCCTGAAATGTCATAAGATTTTATGTTTATCATTTAATAAATTTAAATTGAGAATCAGATTATTCATCATTTGACATTTTATATTATATCACTTTTCAAACCGGGTGGATTGTTTAATTTTGGACAAGGTTTTATAGACACTAAGCATAGGATATATGGTAATCTTATTTAAATGAATTTGTATGTGAAATTGAGAAGTATATTTGAAAATGCAATATCATTAAATGTCCTGCAATGTCATCAGATGTTATGTTTATCATTTAATAAAATCAAACAGGGAACATGAACATTCATCATTCGACATTTTAAATAATAAGACTTCAAAAAACCAGGAAGATTGTTTCCTTAACCCACAATTTTAGATGGGCAGGTTGATTACTCGATGTCCTTAAAAACAATGCATAAACTGATGAGCAATTTTACAATTTGGACAAGTGTTCGTAACCGTAGCAACGCTCGACGGAGTCGGTAGTTCTGCTCTTCCAGCTAATACGAAAAGACTGGAAATCTTGTCCTGTGCTTCTATGACGCTGTTGACAAAAAATTCTACGAGCTGCAAAGATTACCGGCTCTACATATACAGGTACGAGCCCCCCATCGTACTTTGAACGTTAACAAATCTTCTGTCTAACTCATTCCTAACACGTTGCTTATGCATTTATTTTATCAGGAATGGTGACTAGTTTTGTCTAAACTGTTTAGATTTTATTCTTTGAAAAAGAATTCAGAAGTCTCTCCTTCCCTTCAATAATAATTTATTATATACATATAGATATAGTTTTGTATGGATGATGTTCTGCTAGGGACTTCCGTGATAACCCCAGGGCCTGTGGGATTTTTGTATATATGTATATGAAAACGAAATTTCTATGAAACTAATATGAAAACAGAGTTGTAAGCTTTCAAATCATAGTTTGATCTTTGCGAATCGTCAACGTTAACATTCATAGAAGTTTATTCCTATGTAGTAAAACTTTCCCCATAAAACTTCCAAAAAAAGTATATACCTAAAAAAGGTAGCTGTCATAGCCCTGGCGGGTAGATGTATTCAAGACTGCTTCAGAACCCTAGAAGGACTAAAAACGTTACTGCGACCATTGTTGTATGTTTACTACATAGACTTATTTAGTAGATTTTTTAACAATTTGTGTCCCTCTAGCAATCAATTTTTTTTATTGCTAGAAATAAATTTACGTATGCTTCACGAATTGGGCAAATAACACCCGATGATATTTCGTTTATGTATTCGCTATTAGCAGACATTACATGTGTTTATATACCCCATGAAACGTTCATTGAAGACAAAAATATCGAAAACAATAAATTTAAGTGAACTGTCTCCACATGTAAGCATGTTCTGATATTTGTATTTGGAAAATATTTAATGAATACTGATTATTATATTAAAATCAGTCCGTGAATATTTTCTGCACGGAAATTATAAATAAAAGAAATAAAAAAGTTATCACATTTTAATTAAATTATTTTTAAAGCAATTGTAAATAAGAGATTGAACGCGTTTCTTCCTATCATTTATTATATTTGAAAATCAAGATTGTCGGTACACTCATGACTAAAACGTGTAAACCCAATATTTTAATTCTATAAGCCTATACCCTAATTACGAATTGAAAATACCAACTAATTGAAGTCTCCATAAGTTTCCAAGTAGACATACATGACATAAAAACTAATTAAGGCTATTGTTTCTCATATAATTTAAATTTTAGATTTTAATCAAGATTTTAAATCAGATTTTGTTGATAAACTTAAAATTGAATGTTAGTATAATCAGTTTTGAGATATATTTTTGTAAAGTAGTTTTTGATATATGGGATGATATGTAATCCACGAAACTATATGTAGAGTTCTGGGTAGCTTGCCTTCGTTTATGTCCCCTGATTTTTAACAAATTATGTTTTAATCTAAAACAAACAAAAACTTAGGTAAGTAAAAGCCTACAAAAACTTTAAATATTTGTTCAAACTTTCTGTTATAAATGAGTACAAAGGGGAACGAACAAAGGGCTATTGGAGGAGTAGGTCAGGACTGTTTATGTATCTTTCACTTTAAGTAAGTAAAGGTATACCAAAACTTTGAATATGTGTTCAAAATTTCTGTTCTCAATGAGTACAAAGGGGAACCTACGTGTAAGGCAACTCTATTTGAAAAGAATTAGGGGAAATTAAAATTTGATAGGTTCGAACCTAATAAAACTTTAAAATGAATTAAAAAATCATTTCTAAAAAAGCCAATACTGATATACAGCCTCTCTAAACATATATAATCCAAATGAAACAAAGGTAAACCTACATGCAAGGACACTTTATAAAAAAAATATTAAACTTATAAAAATAGCAAAAAAAACAATTAAGCCTTTTCCAAGATTGCCTATTTAAATGAGAGAGAGGGCAACCTAAAAGCAAGGATTCTATATTTAATAGAAAAAATGAAAAAAGACGTCAATTTTTCTAACAAAAAACTAAACAGAAAATTAAACCTTTTCCAAGATTTACCACGTAAATGAGAATGAGGACAATAATCATGCAACGACATTCTATTTGAAAAATAGGAAATATAAAACCTCAAACCACACAAACAATTTAGTCCCTCTCAACATATATGATCTAAGTGGTACAAAAGACAACCTATTTTAAAATTACAGTACTGTGATTGAATAAATATAAAGGAAAATAAAAAATTTTTAATTCCTAACAAAAAGCCAAACATGAAATAAAATTAGTTTCACCATATCCTGTAATAATAATGATATTTAGCCTCTCTCAACATATCTAATCCAAATGAGACAAAGGGCCACCTACATGCTAGGACACTTTATCTAAATAAAATTAAACATATAAAAATAGCCAAAAAATAATTAGGCCTTTTTCAAGATTGCCTATTTAAATGAGAGAGCGGGAAACCTAAAAGGAAGGATGCTTTATTTGATTGAATAATTTAAATAAAGACGTCAATCATTTCTAACAAAAAACTAAACAGAAAATTAAAACTTTTTTAAGATTTACCATGTAAATGAGACATAGAACAATTCTTAGGCAAGGGGATTTTTTTTTGAAAGAAAGGAAAGACAACACCCAAACCATATAAAAAATTTTGTCCCTCTCAACATATATGATCTAAGTGATACAAAAGACAACATATTTTAAAATTACAGTACTCTGATTGAATAAATATAAAGGAAATAAAAAAATTATGCATTTCTATCTAACAAAAAGCCAAACATGAAATAAATTAGTTTCACCATACCCTGCCTAAATGAGACAGAGAATAACTTACACCAAAGGACATTTGCAAATACAGTATCTCCAAGTAGGTCTGGGTACTAAACCTTCGACTATGTTCCCTGATTTTTAACGAATTACATCTTAATGTAGTCTGTATATTGTGAGCAAACTAAACTTACATCAAATTCGCTTTTAAATTAGGTTTAAATGTGACTGGATCAACGTTTTACAAATACGTTAATAAATGTGATACGCTATTTTTTATCGATTAATATCTATGATATCAAATCAGAATACACATTTGTCGGTGTTTATATTAAATTAGTAAAAACCTAAGCTAAAATTTATAATGTCATCAGATTACGTTCACTTCATTATATCAATTCAAAACTTTGCGCCATCATCATATGACAATTACAAATACTCAAGTTATTATAAAAATTGAAATATAGAAGATAATGGGTTGGTAGCTATTTATTTATGTAAAAGAAGGGATAATATTAATATACATCTCCAAAAGTTTAATATTCACATTACAATACTAAATACATCAGAACCCAATTTTTTATTATTGTGACCTTTGTATTGATACCAAATAAAACGATTAACGTTCATGGTATTTGGATACGTTAAAATCCATTGTAATAAGTAAGAGGAATGTTAATATTTTATAAAATTATCCCACTTAGTAAGATAGAGAGAAATACATAATCAACACATTGCATTGGCAAATAGAATAAAACTTAATCTGTAGTTTGTAATGTTATGAGATTACGTTCTCGACATTATATAAATTTAAAACTGTCGAGAATTTGAGCTGTTAGTTTAGCAACTTAGATGTGGCACTACTTTTTTAATGTAAATTGAAGAAAGAAAATGTTTAAAAAGTAAAGGCCTAAAAAAACTTTTAATATGTGTTTAAATTATCTGTTCTCAATGAGTACAATCTGAAACCAACGTGTAAGGCAACTTTGTTTGAAAATAAGTAGGGGAAATTAAATATTGATGGGTTCAAACCTAATAAAACCTTAACATAAATTAAAAAATCATTTCTAAAAAAGCCAATAATGATATTTAGCCTCTCTCAACATATCTAATTCAAATGAGACAAAGGACAACCTACATGCTAGGACCCTTTATTTGAAAAACAATTAAACGTATAAAAATAGCCAAAAAATAATTAGGCCTTTTTCAAGATTGACTATTTAAATGAGAGAGAGGGCAACCTAAAAGGAAGGCTGCTTTATTTGATTGACTAAATAAATAAAGAGTAAAACCTAAGCTAAGTTTTGTAATGTCATCAGATTACGTTCACTTCATTATATAAATTCAAAATTTTGTCACATCATTATATGACAATTAAAAATACTGAAGTTATTATGAAAATTGAAATATAGAAGATAATGGGTTGGTAGATATTTATTTATGTAAAAGAAGGGATAATATTAATATACATCTTCAAAAGTTTAATATTCACATTACAATACTAAATACATCAGAACCAAATTTTTTAATATTGTGACCTTTGTCTTGATACCAAATAAAACGATTAACGTTCATGGTATTTGGATACGTTGAAATCCATTGTAATAAGTAAGAGGAATGTTAATATTTTATAAAATTATCCCACTAGTAAGATAGAGAGAAATACATAATCAACACATTGCATTGGCAAATAGAGTAAAACTTAATCTGTAGTTTGTAATGTTATCAGATTACGTTCTCGACATTATATCAATTTAAAACTGTCGAGAATTTGAGCTGTTAGTTTAGCAACTTAGATGTGGCACTACTTTTTTAATGTAAATTGAAGAAAGAAAATGTTTAAAAAGTAAAAGCCTAAAAAAACTTTTAATATGTGTTTAAATTATCTGTTCTCAATGAGTACAATCTGAAACCAACGTGTAAGGCAACTTTGTTTGAAAATAAGTAGGGGAAATTAAATATTGATGGGTTCAAACCTAATAAAATTTTAACATATCTTAAAAAATCATTTCTAAAAAAGCCAATCAAGATATTCAGCCTCTCTCAACATATCTAATTCAAATGAGACAAAGGGCAACCTACATGCAAAGACACTTTATCTGAAAAAAAAATTAAACCTATAAAAATAGCCAAAACAAAATATTACCCTTTTCACGATTTCCCATTTAAATGAGAGAGAGGGCAGCCAAGAAGCAAAGTAATTTTATTTGATAAAATAAGTTAATTCTTCAGTTAATTCTAGCAAAAAAATAAACATAAAATTAAACCTTTCCCAAGATTTACCACGTAAATGAGAATGAGGACAATCCTCATGAAGGACATTTCATTTGAATAAAAGACAAGACATAAAACCTCTAACCACACAAACAATTTAGTCCCTCTCAGCATATATGATCTAATTGACACAAAAGACAACCTATTTTAAAATTACAGTACTGTGATTGAATAAATATAAAGGAAAATAAAAAAAATTTAATTCCTAACAAAAAGCCAAACATGAAATAAAATTAGTTTCTCCATATCCTGTCTAAATGAGACACAGAATAACTTACACCAAAGGACATTTGCAAATACCTCCAAGTAGGTCTGGGTACTAAACCTTCGTCTATGTTCCCTGATTTTTAACGAATTACATTTTGATGTAGTCTGTATATTGAGAGCAAGCTAAACTTACATCGAATTCGCTTTTAAATTAGGTTTAAATGTGACTGGATCAACGTTTTACAAATACGTTAATAAATGTGATACGCTATTTTTTATCGATTAATATCTATGATATCAAATCAGAATACACATTTGTCGGTGTTTATATTAAATTAGTAAAAACCTAAGCTATAATTTGTAATGTCATCAGATTACGTTCACTTCATTATATCAATTCAAAACTTTGCGCCATCATCATATGACAATTACAAATACTCAAGTTATTATAAAAATTGAAATATAGAAGATAATGGGCTGGTAGCTATTTATTTATGTAAAAGAAGGGATAATATTAATATACATCTCCAAAAGTTTAATATTCACATTACAATACTAAATACATCAGAACCCAATTTTTTTAATATTGTGACTTTTGTATTGATACCAAATAAAACGATTAACGTTCATGTTATTTGGATACGTTAAAATCCATTGTAATAAGTAAGAGGAATGTTAATATTTTATAAAATTATCCCACTTAGTAAGATAGAGAGAAATACATAATCAACACATTGCATTGGCAAATAGAATAAAACTTAATCTGTAGTTTGTAATGTTATCAGATTACGTTCTCGACATTATATAAATTTAAAACTGTCGAGAATTTGAGCTGTTAGTTTAGCAACTTAGATGTGGCACTACTTTTTTAATGTAAATTGAAGAAAGAAAATGTTTAAAAAGTAAAGGCCTAAAAAAACTTTTAATATGTGTTTAAATTATCTGTTCTCAATGAGTATAATCTGAAACCAACGTGTAAGGCAACTTTGTTTGAAAATAAGTAGGGGAAATTAAATATTGATGGGTTCAAACCTAATAAAACCTTAACATAAATTAAAAAATCATTTCTAAAAAAGCCAATAATGATATTTAGCCTCTCTCAACATATCTAATTCAAATGAGACAAAGGACAACCTACATGCAAGGACACTTTATTTGAAAAAAAATTAAACGTATAAAAATAGCCAAAAAATAATTAGGCCTTTTTCAAGATTTCCCATTTAAATGAGAGAGAGGGCAGCCAAGAAGCAAAGTAATTTGTTCAACGATTCACAAATACGTTAATAAATGTAATACGCTATTTTTTATCTATTAGTATCAATGATAATAAATCTGAATACACATTTGTAGGTGTTTATGTTAAATTAGTAAAACCTAAGCTATAATTTGTAATGTCATCAGATTACGTTCACTTCATTATATCAATTCAAAACTTTGCCTCATCATCATATGAGAAATACAAATACTGAAGTTAATATAAAAATTGAAGTTTAAAGAGATTAGAATTGATATATATAAGACAATGGTTGGTAGTTATTGATTTATGTAAAAGAAGAGGTAATACTCTGATTGAATTAAAATAAAGGAAATAAAAAAATTATTAATTTCAAAAAAAAGCCAAAAATGAAATAAAATTAGTTTCCCCATATCTTGTCTAAATGACACAGAGAATAACTTACACCAAAGGACGCTTGCAAATACCTCAAAATACTATTCCTTTCCATCTTTAAGTTGTCCTGAAAGTTACACTTAAACACTGGGAAATATATTCGTGTGTGACACTCACATAAATTGTCACTTATTAACTACAACATATGTTGTAATATAGCCTACTAATATAACTCCAGATGTTTAGGTACAAAATTAACTTTTATTCAACATGATCAATTTTCAGTGTCACGAAAGACCAAATTGAACACTGGTTTTGAAAATAGAAACTGAAAATTGTTCGCAAACTCATTTAACAAATACATTAGATATTATTACATTAGATATTACATAGTATTACATTAGATATTGTTTGTTTCAAATTTGAATCCCCAAAACTGCAGATACCAAACAAACACAACATACTGGTACTGGTTATAAATGTCAGTTTTAGTCTACCAAATGAATTATTGTTTAAAATCTATGAACCTAAAATAAAGTTTATTTATTTATGGTTGTAACAATAATTAGTAACAGTAGGCCTACAGCTTTATAAAAATATAATATCCTCACAAAGACATCTTGTTCACTCACTGCCACAAAAGTTAAATATGTAGCATCAGGTTTCCAAAAGTAAGTAACACAAAGGCATATTTGAACATCTTTAGGTCTAACAAGAAAGTAAACATGTGTTTAGAAAATCGGTCAAGACATTGACTCAAGTTAAATAAATCTTTTGGAAATGGGAAATAGGCTACAAGAAACAGACAGCCATATTTATAATTCATATGGAATCACACCTAAATTTCAAATTTCTATTTCTTATGTCAAGTAGTAAACAATTTAGGAGATAAATGAATTTAACAATGAGCAGGCTAGATATTAAACATATTAAAAAATTAATATTCTCAATATATAAAAAGGAAAACCTTGTGAAACTTCTTTATTCCAACATAAATGAAAGGAATTAGACTTAAATCAGTTAAAGCAGGGGTTCCCAAACTTTTTTGTATCACGCCCCCCTCTGGTTATTTGGAGACCCCCACGCCCCCCTACACATTTCAGCTTTCCATTTTGCAATAGCCTATTTCCACGGTGCCGTACATAGCAACTCCTACAAGTACACGAACTCGTACAAGTATGTGCCTACTTGATACGGTGAGTAGGTAGATTTTTTGTTCACTGTTGAATGCGGTATCGCAGAATACAAAGATTCGATAATTGTACGTATGATGAAAATTAAAACAAGTATTACATGAAAAACGAATATAATTACTGATACAAAATTTAACATTGTAACACACTTACATTTTCAATTTAAGGAAGGTGAAACAATAGGCCTACCTACTTACAAAAACAAAACATAAAATGTAAATTAGTGAGATGGGTGCGCTTGCATGCGCTGAATAAGTTGACAGATCCTGGGTTGTGTTTCAGACAAAGCACAGCGTAGGTCACTTTCGACATCACGTTTGTTGCGGTACTTTGTTTTGATCGCCAAAAGAGTTGAAAACGCTTTTTCGCATATGTATGTTGTTGAAAAAGGCAAGTACATCCGAACAGCTTTCTCTGAAACACTGAGGTAAATAAATAGAAGAAATTTGAACTTAAATCAGTAAAAGTCTAACAAAAATACTATATAAACTTCAAAATGTCTATTCTAAATTAGTAGCCTACTGAGGTAAACCTGAAAGTGAGGCAACTTTATTTTAACATAAATAGAAGAAATTAGAACTTAAATCAGTAAATGGTGTATCTGAGAGCAAATATTAGGTGTTATTGTCCGAAAGTGTGACTTGCTAACGCAAACGAGTAACCATACTGGGTTTGGGGGGGAGTAGGGGGGGGGGTAATCATGTTTAGTTATTCGGCTCTATTAAATCTATATCAAAATGTTAACTTACTTTATTGACAGTTACAATTATTATATTCGGTGTTTATATTAAACCTACTATTTAATCATTACTTACGCCCACAGTCTAGTAGTAGCTTAGTCATTAATATTATATTTTTGTTATTGATGGACTGTGTAAAACTTATTAGTAATCAGAATTTATTGGCAGGTACAATTATTATATTCGGTGTTTATATTAAACCTATTATTTAATCATTACTTAGGCCCACAGTCTAGTAGTAGCTTAGTCATTAATATTATATTTTTGTTATTGATGTACTGTGTAAAACTTATTAGTAATCAGAATTTATTGATAGTTACAATAATTATTGTATACGGTGTTTATATTAGGCCTATTATTATTATTATTAGTCTGACACCGGAAACATTAGATAGTATTATTAAAGAAAAGTTATTTCTTGAATTTTATAGTCCATTACGTTCGGTTGAATCTTATTAATCACTTAAACAATAGTTTTTGACTATCCGAACTTTGAATTTAGTAAATTTGTTAAAACTTGCTGAGACAGAACGTATTCGATCGCTATGTGCCGATCTTCATCAGTGTCTCCTTGAATTTTATAGTCCATTACGTTCGGTTGAATCTTATTAATCACTTAAACAATAGTTTAAGACACTGATGAAGATAGGCACATAGCGATCGAACATAGCTGTCTCACTAAGATTTAACAAATTTACTAAATTCAAAGTTCGGATAGTCATAAACTATTGTTTAAGTGATTAAAAAGTTATTTTGTATTAGACACTGTGTACAAACATGGATACTACTGGGTTTTGTTGGCAAGTGAGCATTGTATAAAAGCAATGCAATAAAATGAGCAATAAAAAAATAAATGATTGCTCAAAGTCCAACCCCAAACCTCCCCGTGGTAGCAGGTGGAAACTATCGGTACACTAACATGTGGTGCCCAAATGGTTACCTGTAATTTATTGTAAAACCCTATATTTTTAAATGTGTCATAATAGACATTTAAATTCAAAGATGCGATAGCTAAATTACTTGTAATTAAGATAAAAGAAACAAAATATTATAGAAACCTTTAAAATTGCAGTTAACAGAGAATATTCTGGAAGTAATTCAAAGAAAGTCTTTACAATAAAACCACGGGGGACACAATCCCCCATTACCAATCTCAGTAGATTCCTCGAGGAGCGTGTTGCACCTCGAACCCTTCAGAGAGCATGTTGCTCTGACCGATGGAGCATCTTACTCTGTCCGAGTAAATGCTCGCCTATGGGTTGTATTATGTAACACGTAGGATTGCATAAAACGTGTCTAAGACTGGTCAAGGAGCATGTTGCTCTGAAGAAGGGAGCACTTACTCTGTCCGAGTAAATGCTCTTCTATGGGTTGCATTATGTAAGCCCTAACACGTAGGATTGCGTGAAACGTGTGCAAGACTGGTCAGGGAGCAAGTTGCTCTGAAGAAGGGAGCACTAACTCTGTCCAAGTAAATGCTCACCTATGGGTTGTAGTATGTAGGCCCTAACACGTAGGATTGCATAAAACGTGTGCAAGACTGGTCAGGGAGCAAGTTGCTCTGAAGAAGGGAGCACTTACTCTGTCCAAGTAACTGTTCACCTATGTATTGAATTATGCAATAAGTAAGATTACATAATATGTGTTTAAGTGAAAGGTAAAATGTGTAAAAGTATAAAAGTACAATAAAGGCTTTCATTCAATTCGGCTTTATCTTCTTACAAGAATTCACCTCGCGATAGCTGTCCAATCAGCAAACAGGCAAATCACTCGGCCACGACATATTTGGTGTCAGGTGCGTGTGGTAGTTAGTTGCAGATTTGTGGATTGAGTAACGCCGGCAGGGACGCCTAAAGGATAATCTCCACAACTCAACTGCTGAGAAATGTAGGAAGATAGAAAACAAATTAGAATGGGGAAAGAGAAGAAAGAAAAACCGAAAATTTTTATTTTCTGCATTTCTGTAATTAGAGAAGTTTGTTTTTGTAATAAATAATGTTGTGTTTTAGAATAAATGAAAAAAATGTAAAGAGTTGCATAAGTAGTGTTGACATTGAGGTCAACTGTATCTGGAATTAACACATGTGAACAATTTGAATAAGTAGTGTTAACATTGAGATGAACTGTATGTTGAAATTACATGTAATGGAATTTATGTAAAATTAAAGTCTTGAAAAAGAAATGTTATCATGGAAGTCAACTAAATGTTTAACTGTTGATAAAAAGAGATAAAGATATTACATAAAAAAGTAAAAGTTTAGTAAAAATTGAAGAAAAAAAATTTGTAAGATTGATTTTTGTATTTAAAATTTAAGTGTGATAGAAATTAGAAAATAAATTAAATTTTAATTTGTTTGAGTTGTATTTAGTGATGAAAAGTAAAATCTTAAATACAAGTTAAGTGATGTAATATAAAATGTATAAAAAAAACTAAATAAATTTTTCTATATAGTGAATAGTTTACTATTGAAAATAGTGATAGTAATTTTCATAAGTCAGGTATGGAAATGTAAATGACGATAAAAAAATGTAATTAATATTTAGAAAGATATGAATTAGTCGTTGGAAATATTAAGTGTAAATAGAATAAATTAAAGTTAAAACATATATATGAAATTGTGATTAGTTAAATTTAGAGAGACAAGAAAGAGATATTTAAAAAAAATTGATAAGGAAAGAAAGAATTAAAGTGAAGTGCTAAGTATATGATCTTATGAATTAAAAAAATATTTTGTAAAGGTTTATGTAAAATAAGTAAATTATTGGGTTAGATTTATGATCATAAACAATGGACTAGCATCGACAATGCATGAACAATGAACAATAAAAACCTAGCATTAAAAAATAAATATATACAGACAGTAGTCTAATTAGTTAATTGCAAATAATATTTTATTCTGAATTACACGTTGTTAAAAAAATTACTAACTATTATTTCAGAGATAATAACAGATTAATTTAATGAAGGATAAAAAGCAACAATTATTGAACATTTTTGAAAATGTTACCATCTGTAACTTTGATAAAGTGTATTTCTCTATGAGAAAAAAATGTTGGCGGTCTTCCTTCCAACCATGGCATTTAACTTAAAATTCCAGGCCTCTACGGCGTTGTAAACATTCCATAAATGAAGTGGTATAGTAGCTTTTTCCAACCACTGCTGATTGAAAATGTCCAAAAGTTCTGTTAGATTTACTGTGTCTTCTGGAGCGTCTTGAGTAATAGTTAGCCAGGCATCATCAATATGAAGTTGCTTTATGTAATCATCTTGAATTCACTGATTAAACTAATTTTAATAATACTTAACGAAGTGAATACGTAATTGCTTACTTGATGCGCGTTTCAAAACATTCGTTCCTTTTACGAAGCTCAAAGGAATGTGCTTCGTAAAAGGAACGAATGTTTTGAAACGCGTCAGCAAGTAAGCAGTTACGTATTTACTTTGTTAAGTATTATTAAAATTAAACATCTATATGTTGAAGCGAGAAATGAACCAACACAGCACATCTTCTGCATGTCTGTGACACTTCTTGATTTTCTTTATATACAAATATACAATAGGCCTATCTGGTAGCACACATTGAATCGCTGAAATCATTGCTTCATTCAAAATCGTAAACAGCAGGACATTGTTTCTGTGACAGAACTTCCAATGTCCACGTGAATATTGTAAGTTGACAAAATTGATCTCCTCTTCTGTTGACGTAAAACACTTTTGATGGAATCATATTTTGGAACTTAGGTTACGATATTAAACCCTTGAGAATAAAAAAAAAAATACGATAGACTAGTAAATTCGATTGATTATTGGATCTAATATTGTTTAGTTAATACATAACAGTATTCAATAGTATATAGACCTACGCAAGTGGCACGGGGGCAGATTTCTGGGTCGTAAGTGGCGCGGTCGCAACTGGCACGTCACCTGCTGGAACAGTTTACTGTGGAGAATTTTTTTTGCTGGACAAAATAGATTTACGCATCAATGAATAATGTGACAATGCCAGGCATAACAGATAATTGTTATACTCAAAATATTAATTAAAAATAACCGTCTTTGAAAAACATTTTAATATTTTGAAGATTAGTTAGGAAATTGTTATACATTTTAAAGTAAAATATATTGAGTTAACCATTACAGTTTGTAAAATAGCCCTAATTTTGCATTGCTTTGGGATGATTTTTTAATTTTCCCAAATAAAATTATACATAAATAACATAAGGCAAAGTAGCAAGTAGCGTGAGGCAAAGTTCAATGCATAGAAGAGAAAGCTGCCTACATAAATGAATAAATAGTTACAGTGTTAATTAGTATATTAGTTTTATCACTAACGTTGCTTTTAAATGTTTTCAAAAAAGCTTAGACATTTTAGAAATGCTATCGTGCGTTTTAACCAATAAAGCTGAAGTACAAAATGGTGGGGAAGAAGCAGGAGGGGCTGGTTGCCTTTCTATTGTAGTGTTCGTCCTGCTACTGGTGGACAGCTGTTTTTAAATTTAAATGAGGAGGTTAGGGGAACGCGTTATCATAAGAAGCTACCACCTGTTGTGGGTAGGGCATCTCTAAAGGTTTACCATCTTATAAATACTTATATGTCTACTGGCCTGCCCAGGGGGGCAAAGGACTAATGCCCAGGGACCCCGGGGATCCGGCAGGGTTGCTACGTTTTACTGCTTAAAATAAATACTCGTTTGGCGAGATCCGTAAACGAGATAAAGACATTATATCAGTAAAGTATAAAAAGTACAATGTACAAACTTATAATGGCAAAGTAATGCTCAATAAATGAAATGTTTTTCATACAAAATGCAATGTCTCAGTCGCTGTAAACGAACTACAGATTATTTCAACAAAACGCTACATACACAGATTAGATTCAGTAGGCTTATTTGGTTTTAATACGAAAACAATAATTTGTTTATAATGTCATGCAAAATACAGGGTTGTATATGTTGGAAGTAGACTAATGAAGGTATCCTTGGTTGCCCAGGGGTCTGATATTTCTCTGGGCGGGCCTGTAGGCCTATATCTAGAGGGAATTTACAAAAGTCTTTGTCAGAATTTGTTTCCTTTTATAAGGTTTCATTTAAATATTTATTGATTTAGTCCAGGCTTTCATTCTGGCGGTTGTAGTTTATTCTACTGGTAATTCTTGTAATACTTAGGCTTAGTTTCTTGCTCTATACAAATGAAACAGACGCCTTTTTATAATTTATTAGGTTAGACATTCAGGTGTGGCTATAGTAGGTAAGTGCCGAGTAATAACTTAATGCAAAGTAACTGGCATTTTTGAGAATGTACAAATACTATTTGCTGGACCGGTTGGAAAATGTTTGTGAGCTAACATCTAGATATATAGACCAGGCTTGCTCAACCTTTTTGGAACGATGGGCCAATTAAATGTTCATTTTTCTCGAGCCGGGCCACAGGATTAAAATTTCTGGAATTCAAAAACGGGATAAGTTACGTCTTATTTAGTTGTGGTTAACTTTCAAATAATATAGTCTACATTTTAAATTATAATGTATGCGTACATTCCATATATACACAGCCACTTAATGTGTGTTTAACATTAAAAAATTATTATACTGTCCCCAAAAAATTCTGTAGAATACCTATTTACTCTAGACTTAAGACTATAAACTGTAAAACACCTGTTTATTGTAACAAACACTAAAATAAATAGTGTTGCATGTAGATCATACAAAATAATAAATGTACGAGATTACTGAAAATTAAATCATTGATAATGAATGAAAGCCTTAAGGCTACCTTGAAGGCTTTCAACACTAAAAATAATAAAATAGATATAATAATGTTCAACATGAAATCATATAGGCTATTTGTAAATGTCTTCAGTGACTCTATACGTCGGATCACAAACTGTATATAGTTGTAAAAGTTGCTACATACGCTGTATATAGATGTAAAAGATCTACACAAGCTGTATATAGCTGTATCAGTTGCTACACACGCTGTATATAGATGTACAAGTTGCTACACACGCTGTATATAGATGTACAAGTTGCTACACAAGCTGTATACGTTCCTACACAAGCTGTATATATTTTTACACAAGCGGTATACATTTCTACATGAGCTTTGAAAATAATTAACAATATACATTATTTTGTCCAAAAAAATGAATTATCTGTACAAACCAATTGATGCTGAAGAACTTATATAAAAAACTGTAGGCAACATAATGTGTGTTTAACATAAACAGAAAATAATAATACTTTGTCCAGGAAATAATAAAATATCAGTACAAAACATCTGTTACTAAGGACTTCAGGTCACAAGTTGTAAACATTTCTTCTATTTTGTTAAACATTACAATATAATATGATACAGGTAGATTCACCAATAAATGAAGTATCTGTACAGTACTACTGATACTTAAGACTTTTAATCAAATAAGCTATATGCAACCAGGTAGGGTTTAAAAATAAGGAATTTAAACAAAAAACTAGGCAATCTGATGTGTGTTTATAACAAACCAACAATAAAATTTATTTTATCCAACCTAAAAACAAAATATCTGTACAAACCAATTGATGCTGAAGAAATTAAATAAAAAATTGTAGGCAACCTCATGTGTGTTTACATAAACAAAAATAAATATCATTTTGCCCAACAAATAAGAAAATATCAGTATAAAACTTCTGTTACTTTGGACCTCAGCAGTCTGACGTCACAAGCTATAAAAATGTCTGCTATTGTATTAACCATTACAATATAATATGTTGCAGGTAGATCTATCAATGGATGAATTATTTATACAGAACTCCTGATATTTAAGACTATAAATAAATAAAACTATAATGGACCTGAAGTGTCTTTAAAGAGCTACAACAATATACATAATTTTATCCAATAAAAAGTAGAATATCTGTACAAACCAAATGATGCTGAAGAAAGTAAATAAAAACTATAGGCAACCTGATGTGTGTTTAAAAATAACCAACAATAAACATTATTTTGTCTAATAAAAAATAAAATGAAACATCTATACAAACCAACTGATGCTGAAGAATTTAAATAAAACATTTTTAGCAACCTGATGTGTGTTTAAAAATAACCAACAATAAACATTACTTTGTCCAATAAAAAATGAAATATATTTACAAAACCAATTGGTGCTGAAGAATTTTAATAAAAAACTGTTAGCAACCTGATGTGTGTTTAAAAAAACCCAACAATAAACATTATTTTGTCCAATAAAAAATGAAATATCTGTACAAACCAATTGATGCTGAAGAATTTAAATAAAAAACTGTAGGCAACCTGAAGTATGTTTAAAACAAACCAACAATAAACATTATTTTTCCCATAAAAATGAGTTATCTATACAAACCAATTGATGCTGAAGAATTTAAATAAAAAACTGTGGGTCTATGTGTTTTAAAATAACCAACAATAAACATTATTTTGTCTAATAAAAAATAAAATGAAACATCTATACAAACCAACTGATGCTGAAGAATTTAAATAAAACATTTTTAGCAACCTGATGTGTGTTTAAAAATAACCAACAATAAACATTACTTTGTCCAATAAAAAATGAAATATATTTACAAAACCAATTGGTGCTGAAGAATTTTAATAAAAAACTGTTAGCAACCTGATGTGTGTTTAAAAAAACCCAACAATAAACATTATTTTGTCCAATAAAAAATGAAATATCTGTACAAACCAATTGATGCTGAAGAATTTAAATAAAAAACTGTAGGCAACCTGAAGTATGTTTAAAACAAACCAACAATAAACATTATTTTTTCCCATAAAAATGAGTTATCTATACAAACCAATTGATGCTGAAGAATTTAAATAAAAAACTGTGGGTCTATGTGTTTTAAAATAACCAACAATAAACATTATTTTGTCCAATAAAAAATGAAATATCTGTACAAACCAATTGGTGATGAAGAATTTAAATAAAACACTGTAGGTAACCTGATATGTGTTTAAAAATAACCAACAATAAACATTATTTCGTCCAATAAAAAATGAAATATCTGTACAAACCAATTGATGCTGAACAATTTAAATAAAAAACGTTGATCAACCTGATATCTGTTTAAAACAAACCAACAATAAGCATTATTTTGCCCAATAAAAAATGAAATATCTCTACAAACCAATTGGTGCTGATGAACTTAAATAAAACATTGTAGGTTACCTGATATGTGTTTTAAAAAAAAACAATAAACATTTTGTCCAATAAAAAATGAAATATCTATACAAACCAATTGATGCTGAATAATTTAAATAAAAAAACTGTTAGCAACCTGATATGTGTTTAACAGAAACAAAAATAAATGCTATTTTGTCCAACAAAAAAATATATCAGTACAAAACATCTTTTTCTCAGTGTTTCAGATCACAAGCTGTAAAAAGATTCTGTTATTTTGTTAAACAATGCAATATAATATGTTGCAGGTAGGCCCAACAATGAATAAAGTAGTCTATCTGTACAGAACTATTGATATTAAGCAATTTAGAATAAAAGGTTTAGGCAACCTGATGTGTTTTTAGAAATAAAAATTAAAAATTGTTTTGTCCAATAAAAAATGAAATATCTATACAAACATATTGATATTTATAAATAAAAAAAGCTTTAAGCAACCTGATGAGTGTTTAACCATAAACAAAATTTTATATTAATTTGTCCAACAAAAATGTAATGACCGTAGACCACTTCTGTTACTCTAGACTTAAGACTAAAAGCAGTGGAAGACCATATATTTGTAATAAAAAGTAGGCCTACAATATATTGTTTGAAAGATATAAAACATTTAACTGTTTCATTAGACAGTACAATATATTATATTTCATGTAGGTCTAACAAAAGTATTATATCTGTACAGAACTGTTGATATTTAATACTTTAAGTAACAAACTATAGACAGCTTGATGGAATTTTACCAAGAAACAAAAATATATAGCCTAGGACTTTGTGTAGCAAAAAAAAAAAAAAAAAAAAAAATGAAATTTCTGTACAAAACTTCTGTTACTCTAGACTTCAGATCACAAACTGTAAAAAACTTTGAAACTTTACAGGCTGCACAAGTAGCTTGATTGAAAATGCAGAAAATAATTGCAATTTTTTCCTTCGCACTGCCACTTTACGGTTAAGAGATTTTAATGCGTCGACTTGCTGTACTTTCTTAACAAGAGCGTCACTGTGTTAAACTGAATAATACAAGTCCTATGAACTTGCGGTAATACCTGGAAAACGCTGTGCTTGACGAAGGCTGCTTGAATAGACTGTTGTATAACTGCGGCTCACAAGTTCGGGTTTGTTCCTTTGCTGGCACAATGAAGGTGATTTTACTTCAGACAGCTGTTACATTCATCAGTGCCTGCAACATTTCGAAAAGTATATTATTAATTACAGAACAAACTAAATGCACTATACTACACGATATAAGTTATATTTACAGATGTTTATAAACATACAACATCGGAAAAACAGTTTAAAGTAAGTAGCAAGTGACTGTCAAGTAATAGAACTATTTTCCTGTGGGCATTATTTATAGTGTTTTAAATACCTCGGCTCGATTTAATTCAGGTGTATATTGAATAAAACTATGCACACTAAAACTGTTATTAATCTAAAGCTACCTACGGTGTTCTTTCGTAACAAACTACTACTCATACGATAGAAAACCGTTTGCACAAACAGGCAACCTCGCACTGTTCCCAACTATGGAATGTTTTGGTATTCTACTGAAATAAGTTTTGCAATAAAACTAAATTTAGTTTTATGATAAAGTTTATCAATAAAGTTAACCCAATTTTTTAATACTTTATTAATATTTACAGAACAGTTTAAATGAAATACACTACATATATTTAGCGATGCTGTAAAACAAACGAAAACCAGTAAAATTAGTCTAAAGTTACTGTATGGCCTAGAGTCGGCCATGTTGTAAATCTATTTTTTTGGACATCTAAATTATTTGTAATGATTTACTACCTCGGTTCAATGTAAAATGGATTAAAATTAAATAAAACTATTCACTATAAAAACTGTTATTAATCAAACGGTACTTTAAGCTTTGTAGCAAACTATCACTCAAACAATAGATAGGCCTAAACATTACAGTACGTACAAACTGACCACCCAACACAAACGCCACTTTACAACGTTGCTACTATTTATGTAACCTACTACGATATTTTTTACAAGAAAATGAAATTTATTATTACAATGACATTTCTGTTACACTTTGATATAATTACAGAACAATCCCAACTCACTACACTACATACTTACTTTATAGATGTTTCTAAATATATAAAAACTGTGAAACACTGTAAAACTTCCATCACCAACTATGCCTCAATCTTTTGTGTAACTAATTTCTAGGGTTTCTTAATAATGAAACTATGTTGACTATTAAGATTAAAACTAATTCATGTATTCTAACCTGTTATATATACTATAATATGTTATACTATAGAATGATATCTCTTCCAACAGCACACATCTAGACAAACTGCTACTCTAACCCTTCCACTTCAATACACACTAAATACCATCATTGCTGTTTCTGCTGCGCTAGTGGGAACTTTATGAACTAGAATAATTTTATGCAGAAATATTTAAAATAAATACATTAAACGCAAACACGGTAGAAATTGTAATTAAATTTACACTTAATTTTTAAAAAACTAATTTTATTTTCATAAAAATAATTTCTATTTATAATTCCATCATTTATAATTAATAAAGATCCGTTTGAAACAAAATAATAAAAAGAAAAGTAGCCTACGTTGGTAGACTTGTATCATTAGATTAGCCTAAATCTAACGACAATTTATATGACTTAATAAGTTGTATATTTTAAATAGGGCCAGGCTTCGTAAAAATAGATTCAACTAAATACAAAATCATTATACAGAAACTACAAAGTTATAAAATAAGACCATAAACTTGTGCAAAATGAAACCTTTCTTAAATATTCCTATTCTGAAAGTAGCCAGTGGAATAAGTAGATTATACCAAACTTGTTTGCAAATAAATAGTACCACAAAATAGCATTTGTGTTTATGCCTTACATAATATTAAATATTATTCCTGTCCAACTTTGAGCTGATAGTTCACGCTTAAACACTAGGGCATATATTAGCATGTTACAGTTGCATATATTTGCACTTATTGACTACAAATAACTGCTACTATAAATAAAACACAAAACTCACATATTAATCACTTATTGACTCCTACGCGTTTCAATGACAAAGTCATCATCTTCAGTGAGTGTTGCTACTACAAACTCTAACTTACAACTAGGGTGAAAGTCAGTCAGTCAGTCAGTCAGTCAGAGAAGGAGGGGGTTTGGTGGCCCCCAAGGTTATGCAGCGTCTGTCACGCGACACTGGCTGCTGGTAAGGTTACACTTCTATATTTATACAGTGGGCGTTGCCACGCCCACCTGTCAAAAAAACAGTTATTAACAATACTTTAAATATGATACATCAAATAGAAGTTTTGTACCTGAGTCAATAAATGATTAATTTGTGAGTTTCTTGCATGTCATTTATTTGTTTTAACATAACCTCACAAGCTAAGCTCAAAGAATAATTGAATAAGTGCTACTATATTAGTATAAATCCAGGTGTTTAAATATAAAATTAAACTTTAATTCAACATGATACATTTTCAGTGTCACCAAACACCAAGTTCTGTAGAAACAAAAATTTAAAGTATATTCGCAAACCTATTTAACAAATTTTTCTAACATTATAGGCTATGTTTGTTCAGATTTATCCTACCAAAGAGTGCAGACAATAAACTAAACCGACAGCATCTTGATTATTAACCATAGAAATAAGTGAAACAAAACAGTTCAAGTCTACAAAATAAACTAAATATTTCAAAATGTATGAACCTATAATGAATAATGTTTATTGGTTTTAATATTATTTATAGCAGTAATTCTTAAAATGATAAATATCCACACAAAGACACTATGTTTACCCACTGTAACAAGAGCTAAACATATAGCATTAGGTTTCCCAGAGGAAGTATATAAAACTAATACTTGGACATCTTTATGTCTAGTATAAAGTAAACATGTGTTTAGAAAATCAGTCAAAACATTTGTCCAAATAAACAAATCCTTTGGAAATAAGAAATACAAGAAAAAGAGTCTTTAATTCATACACCTAAGTTTCAAATTTGACCTTAATTTAAATAGTAAACAAGAAATAGAAAACGATACATGTGTTTTAAAGAAATACAGAATATAAGAAATTAGAACATAAATTAATTCTAACAAAAAGCAGAACAATATTGAAACTATTACAAAATTTATATTCTTAATAAGTAAAAACGGTAACCTTCTTGTAAGACACCTTAATTTGAACTTAAGTAGAAGAAATAATTAAATAAATCATTAAAAGTATAGCATAACAATAACCTCTGTTCAAGCTTTCTGTTCTCAATGAGTGAAGAAGACCAGGTATATACAACACCATTTTGTTAGAAAATAAGAAGAAAGATAAATGAACTTGAGTCACTTAAGGCCTAACAAGAAATTAAATCTATGTTCAAAATTTCTGTTCTCAATGAAAACTGAGAGAAACATATTGAAAGATCATTGTTAGAAACAATATTGAAGGAACTACAACATAAATCAGTAAAATCATAACAACATTAGATATACCTGTGTGTTCAAAATCTCTGTTCCTAATAAGTAGCCTAATAAAGGGAACTTTAGTTGAATGAAGACTCAATAGAATAAATTATAACTTATGTGAATTAAACTAACATTAACCTATGTTCAAAACTTTTGTTCTGAATGAGTAAAGAGGACAATACACATAAGAGACACTTAATTATAAAATAAACTTATATTAAATAAAATATACTCAATATTTCTGGTATAAATGCGATAGAGGACAACCTACATGCAAGGGAACTTTATTTAGAAATACATAAAAGAAATAAAATCCAAAATTATTTCCACAAAAAGTAAGTACACAAATTATTAAAATCAAAAGATAATTAAACGTATTTTTAGATTTCTGATCTGAAAGATACAAAGGTCAACCTACATGCAAGATGACTTTCTTTGAAGAAAATAAAACAATTTCAAACGATTTCTAACAAAATGCTACACGTAAAATTAAACCCCTTTTAAGATTTCTGAATGAAACAGATGACAATCTAATGCAAGGACACTTAATTTTTTTAAAAAGTAAAAGAAATAAACTCCAAATTATTTCTAACAAAAAGTCTTACAAAAAAGCCTTCTTTTACAATTCATTTAAGGAGATTTTAATTGAAAAAAGTAAAAGATATAAAATCCTAAATTATTTCTAAAAATAAAGTCTTAGGGATAAATTAAACATCTTTAATATGTCTCATCTCAATGTGACGGTGGACAACCTACATGCAAGGACAATTTATTTGAAAAAAATAAAGATAGAAAAACCTAAATTAATTCCACAAAAAGCTTTACAGATAAAGTAGGTATTCTACCCAAATTATTGAAAGCAAAAGAGAATTAAACTTATTTAAAGATTTCTGACCTGAAAGATACAAGAGTCAACCTACATGCAAGATAACTTTCTTTGAAGAAAAGAATAACAAAATTCAAATTATTTCTAACAAAAAGCTACAAGTTACTTGCATTTTTACCAAAAAAGCCCTAGGAACATATTAAACGTCTTTAACATATCTCATCTGAGACTCATAATCATCTGATATCTCATAATGGGACTGAGGACAATCTACATAAAAATACAATTTATTTGAAAAAAATATAGATAAATAAAGACAAAAACCTAAATTATTTCTAACAAAAACACTGATAAATTTAGCCTCCTTAAAGTTTTCTGATATAAAAGATACAGAGGTAGAACTACAAGAAAAGTTACTTTAATTTAAAAAAAAAGAAAGAATATATAAACTATTTTAAACAAAAAGATAAATAATTAATTATTATTTATTAATTAGGCCCTCTCTATGACTTCTGATGTAATTGAGACAGAGAAAAACTACATGCAAGGACTCTTTATTTTTAAAAAATTAAAGAAATAAAATCTCAAATTGTATTTTACAAAAAAGAAAACAGAAAATCAAACCACTTTCTAGATTTCTGGTCTAAATAGAGACAGAGAATAACCTTCATGCAAAACCAATTCAATTGAAAATAGGTTAAAGATATAAAATCCAAAATTATTTTTAAAAAAAGCCAAACAGACAAAATATCAACATTGTCCACTTTAAAAATTTCTGTTTGGCTTTTAAATGAGACAGAGGATGACCTAGATGTAAATAGGCTAATAGTGCTTTGTTGAAGTTGATTTATTTTTTTATTTGTAATTTTTGGGAGTCAGCAGCAAATTTTAGTTACATTTCCAGGCGAGTTATTATTAGTAACGCTTCACGTGTGCTGGGGAGGGTGGAGTTCCTGTTTTCCACATTTTTTTAATTTTTGGGGGGTGAGCGAGAGTATTCAAAATTTTTTCGTACTCCTGATGACTTTCTGCGTCAGTTTCTTCTCCCCTCCACGGCACACCTAGAACGTTACAAATTCAACGTTTTGGTTATATATTTTTTTTTTATGTAACTCGCAAAATGCCTCAAAATGTAACCGAAAACTAAACTTGCTGATGACTCCCAAAATATAAATTTGTTGGCGATAGAAATAAAAAGAGTGTAAATGTTCGATGCAATATTTTCTTTTTTGTCTGTAGAATAGTGTCTGTAAGTGTTAATTTTGCTAATTACTCCAAAAAATAATATGTGTTGCGAGTTTATATTTCTATAAAGTTTGTGTGCCGGGTGAAACGTGGAGCCGTGGTGCTATTAGTGCTTTGTTGAAGATTTTTTTTTAATTTGTATGTTTTGGGAGTCAACAGCAAATTTAATACATTTCGAGTCACTTTGCGTATTACGCCAACAAAATAAAGCCAACACGTTAAATTAGTAATTTTTCACGTGTGCTGGGGAAGGGGGTTTCCTATTTTCCAGAATTTTAATATTTGGGGCGTTACCCAGAGTTTTCATGATTTTTTTCGTAAGTTATCCCAAATGACTTTTTCCTTCCCCCGGTATAACTTTCTTCGATAAAATCTAACACGTGGGATCTGGAAATTTCTTGTTTCTAGTTCGTGGCCTACAGTATTTTGTAGGCTTACAGGTATTATTAAACTGTTTTAAAACTATAGTGTTTTATTAGCTTGTGATCTGCACAATTTTATACAAACTTTCTCGTTTCACCCACCTGCAACTTATTATTTAAAACAAGTTTATTTTAAAAAGACTGTTTCTTATAAGCCTATTTTCTGCAAAATTTTGAAATCTTTTTTACAGTGATAATTTTTTAAATTAAATACTATATATTGTATTATTTCATTTTTAACCATAATATTGTCTTTGACTGCAGTCTTAAGAAATACGGTAACAATTTTGAACAATGGTTTAGTTTTGTTACATTTAAACTGGTAAAAATTCTATTTTCTGCTGTTAACTTTCAAAACCAAAAATATATATTGTTTTGGGTTTGCTCTTTGGGACTAGGAATTGAAGTTTACTTTTAATTTAGTCATAACTGCAACATACATGTAAACCTAACAAAACACTAATACCAACGAGCATAAACCTGTCGCCTACGACACCATGATCTATCGACTAGTGAAAATACCCTTGGGACACAAGAACAACATGAATAATTAAATAACATTGAATATAAGGTACAAGCCAAATTTTGATAAGCTATTACTGTCTAATAAACAAATTAAAAATACCTTTTTAGTAGTCCAAAAAGTAGGCTATGTAACTGTACCCTACAAATCCTTCAAATGCATAAATCAAACAACTAATTTCATAAATACCAATTACATAATAGCCTAGTCTATAATGTCTTATTAGTGTAGGAAGCTTAAAGTGGAGGCGTGAAGAAAATCTTTAGGGGAAAATGTTTTAAAAAATTTATCATTATTTTAGACCAGGCAACGTACATTTTAACTAAAAAGTGTTCTTTTTTTACGTTACAGTTTACGAAGAAATATTTTATTTCACTGCTACATCTATTCGTCCCAGTTGTAAAATGTGAATTTATAGCATGAAATACGTCTTTGTAAGTTGTCTCGAAAGGGCTAGGCACTTGCGGAAGACACAAGATGCCATATAGTGCTTAGAAGGGAGGTTAAACATCTGTTGCTTTCGTAAACCAAAATTTTCATATTCAACAAACCGTTTATCAGAACATAAAGACAAAAATGTATACAACGTAAATAGCTTAGCCTATAAGGTAATCAGGTACTATGTGTCGGTTCATCGAAAATGTTCAATGATGAACCGACAGGCATAATACTTGTACAGAAATTATAGTATATATAGTTTTTATAAATGCCACTTGGCAAAATAGCTGCTACTTTCTGATGTTCGTCAGCAAATGCGTTTCACGTTAGATAATTGCATTGTTCAATGCTGTGAGTCATGAGCAACACTGTTGATCGGGTGTTTTGTAGTATTGTGAGTCTGTGGTTTCTTTGTTTTCTGTAGTGTCATTGTTTATAGAGTAGTTGTTAATTATTTGTTTGTTTATTACGTCTTTGTTGTTCATGGGTATGTTGATTAGTCTGTGTGTCATGGAGTGGAAGGCGGCGTGTTTGCGTTTGGAAGTGTTGTGTATATTTCTGAGGGGGGGTACTGTATTTTGAAGTGAGGCATGCAAATACTTATTGCATGAACATACAACTTCACGACCGTATAATTTCCGTCAGGTTACGCTATGAGTTACCTCAAAATGAATCAAATGATAACATGATTTCATGCAAAAACTTATTTTTGTTATAGGTTATGTTGTAGAAAATAGGTTCCCAAACTGGGGGACGTGAGGCAAGTCAGGGGAGGCGCGAGACAAGTTGGAAAATAGTAAGACAAATCCTCATTTATTTAAAATTTAAGTACACAATTTATCAAAGATTAAAACTAAATTTTCAGATTATTTTTACACAGGTAATTTTATTGAACACGATGCTCAGAAAATTTTAATGAAATGTATGTATTTATAAAAGAAATATGAGTAAAGGTTGTGAAAATTTTGTAAACTTGAAATTAAATCAACATGACAACTTGAAAAGAATGATAGACCTAATACAAAAGTGTCCCAAAACGAATATTTGCCGTTCAATGTGACCCATAGCATTTATTCATAGTGTAAAGTGGAAATGGCGTGAGAGGCTTTCATTTCAAGAGGAGGGACTTGCTACCAAAACGTGTGAGAACCCTGTTATAGAACAACTAGTAGATTATGTTACATTACTTATTGAACATTGTTAAAGAAAAAGGTTGTTATTAGGCCTAAATAGTTTTGATTAGTTACTTAATATAATAATTTATTTAAATTTTGATAAATCTCAATACAAATAATTAAATATAAAGATAATAATAAGTTACGTATTTCTGATCTAGTTTTTGAATGAAAATATTCTTAGGCGCATCTGATAATTTTTAAGAGCTGATTTAATCTGAATTTTTTTATAATGTGTATTCAGAAAAGATATATATATATATATATATATATATATATATATATATATATATATATATATATAAATATTTAAATAATAAAGTATAAAATAACAAGATATAAAAACTGAATAAAAAATAATAAATTCATATTTACGTTGAACATTTTACAACATTATTAGCTCTAATTTGTAGTTTGTAGTTCAAACTTTGGTGTTAAATGTAAAAAAATGAGTATTGTTTACTATAAAATAATGTTTATAATGTTATATTTTCATTTTATTTCTTGAAAATTTTGCAAAATTATTAGCTCTGATTTGTTATTGGTAGATCGAATTCTGGTGTTAAATGTTGATATTCTGTAATATTGTGTCTTATAACAAATGTTTATGGAATTTCTCAATATCCATGATTAAATGCCTTTCTTTATTCAAAATGTCTAGACGTGGCTATTTATTCAAAATGTCTGTACACGTGGCCATAATCCTATTCCCTTCTGCCAGAACTAACGACAGAACCAAACTTTTTTTTAAAAAAATGTGTGTTTGTTGTTTTCTGATTGTGAGATAAAGGAAGATAATTGTGATCTGTGTTTCTGTTTCCATTTTGAAGTCTGTGTTACGTATTTTGTTTACAGAATAAACACCACAGACTCACAATAATACAACACCTGGGAAACAGCCTCAGCATTAATCAATAGACTGACTTATTGTGAAACGTGTTTGCTGAGATATATTAGTAAGAAATGGTTTTTAACCAGGTGATATCAATAAAAACAATTAAAAAACGTTAATATACACAACAAAAAAAACCTCAAGTTATACCATATTCAAAAGCAAATGCTTTGTGTTAACTTTATTGTTTACAAGATGAGGAGTACACTCACAAAAAGCTCTAGTGTTACCATATTTAAAAGCAAATGCTTTATTTCAACATTATTATTTACATTTTTAATTCAACTTTCAGATCGTTTCTCAGTTCCTCTCAAAGTTTAGAGGAAATGAAAATTTTAATTTTAAGCCAATATATTTCAAAATAACAACTTAGGTTGAAAGAAGGTAAGCTAATGACATAACTGTAAACATAGTATCTTTTAGCTTTTATTGACAGTTTATGTTATTGATATACAAAAACAAAACTCGTTACTCGCATACATCAATATATAGATTTTGTTCTTGTAACTTATTCAATAAGGGGGGGGGGAAAGGACTGTTAGTAACTTCTATGCGAGTATTGAGTTTTGTTCTTATATTCTGAAAAAGAAAGAGGGACCTGGTGTCAAAACATATTTGGCTAATTATAACATTCATGCCTTGTGAATTTTATTCTTGTAATAGCTGTTAATAGCTTTGTAGATGTTTTCTGAGCTTTCAGTTTTAGCACTATTTTAAATCAAATTGGTTTTACTATCAAAATTAGACAGTCCATTGTGTTATTATAACATAAAAAGCTTCGTGTTGGAGGACGTCTACAACATAGCTCTCGTCCTTCAGATGCGTAATGACAGCTACAGTGATGAAGTGCGAAGTCGCCGCAGCGACGTCATACGTCCTTTCCTCGAAGTTTTGTCATACAGCGTCAGTTGTGTTTATCCCACCGCCAACAACTATTTGTGTGCGCAGAATGTGTAATGACAGCTACAGTGATGAAGTGCGAAGTCGCCGCAACGACGTCATACGTCCCTTCCTCGAAGTTTTGTCATGCAGCGTCAGTTTATCCCACCGCCAACAACTATTTGTGTGCGCAGAATGTGTAATGACAGCTACAATGATGAAGTGCGAAGCGCCGCAACGACGTCATACGTCCTTCCCTCGAAGTTTTGTCATACAGCGTCAGTTGTGTTTATCCCACCGCCAACAACTATTTGTGTGCGCAGAATGTGTAATGACAGCTACAGTGATGAAGTGCGAAGTCGCCGCAACGACGTCATACGTCCTTTCCTCGAAGTTTTGTCATACAGCGTCAGTTGTGTTTATCCCACCGCCAACAACTATTTGTGTGCGCAGAATGTGTAATGACAGCTACAGTGATGAAGTGCGAAGTCGCCGCAACGACGTCATACGTCCCTTCCTCGAAGTTTTGTCATGCAGCGTCAGTTTATCCCACCGCCAACAACTATTTGTGTGCGCAGAATGTATAATGACAGCTACAGTGATGAAGTGCGAAGTCGCCGCAACGACGTCATACGTCCTTCACTCGATGTTTTGTCATACAGCGTCAGTTTATCCCACCGTCAACAACTATTTGTGTGCGCAGAATGTGTAATGTATCGTTATTTTCAACTGTATTTAAAATAGGAGGTTTTCTATTCGATCCGTATCCAAACTGAGTAGGAAAAGGTGCAATGTAGCGCGTCGTCGTCCAACATTGGTCGCGGTTTCTCTTACTTCTTCAGGTATAGATTTGTCGTGCGTGGTCGCGCACGAAAACATTGTGACCTTGGATCAGCTTGTCGCATCTTTTAAGCATTAAAGGACGAGATCCCATAGAGCTACTACGTTGGGCAACAGCTTAACGAATATATTGAGATTTGCCAACTATAATGCTTTCCTTACACACTCGAGTCAACCACAACACACCATTGCTTTCTTTTGATACTAAATAAAATTATAACAAATAATAATTTGAATTTATTATTTTTAAATATTAGTGTTTATTAAATTTATTGTTTGGCGCCATTTCTGTTCTTTGAAGAGATAAAATGAATGGAATATTTTCTGGATCCAACAAATAAAAAAAACTCACTGAATTATTTTGAGTTTTTAATTTACTAAAAAATTAACTACTAATTTACATGTATAAATAATAAAATTTTATAAATTGCCGGCTAGGTTCTTGGTTAAAACAAACATGATATCATTACAAATTAATAGTTGTTAGTCTTAAATGTATTTATCTCTAGGCGCGAGGTTACCGTGTTCGGCTTTAATTTAATTTTACAAACATTTTAAAAAATTTAATTAATTGTTATTTACTGCAAATTGAGTTGGTTGGATGATCCTCAGACCTCCTGTGTGTTGGCATTGTGATCCATTTTGTGCCCAAGGATTCATTTTCTTTTCTCCTTTCATCTCCGTCTCCCAGGCTTGGACTCCTTTTCCAGCTATTCAAAGTGCTGCCCTCTCCGGCTCCCAAGACTTGACTGATTTCTTCTGGCTCCGTGGAAGTCTGCCCTCTTCGGCTCCCTGACCGTCCCTCCTCGCCCACCAAAATTTAACTATCCCCTCTTCCTCGACTGCCAGATTGCTTCTCCCTTACATTGCTGCTCTTTCTCCAATTATCACTTGTTTTGGAAAGTACAGCTTTCACGGACAAAGAATTTAATTTGATAACTAAGGTCTTATAGGTTAGCTCGTCATCAATCTTTCTGTCAGCTCATTGTTATTGTTCCCAGTTTAGAAGTCTCTATAATTTTTAATACTTTTACCTTTTAAATCTATCGGTATCTGTTAAACACAGCAACACTTAAACTTATCGATTGCAATTGATATAGGCTACTACTTATACTCAACTGTTAGGTTTGAACAATGCTTATTTCTTTACGTACATTACAGTACAGTGCTATGTGTAAGTCGTCTAATTAGCTTTCTGCCTAGTCAAATAGTCTCCCCAAGTCAAATAACATAACACCCTACTTTCAACTAAAACTTATCTCTCACATTGCCACATTCAACAAGTTTGTAGTTACTATGTCTTAAGTTATTCATCCTGTACTCGACAGAATAGCACTTCTCTGGGGCATTCCTTACTTTAATCCTATCTATTTTCACTGTACCATTACAGTCAATAACACTTAAATTGGCTTAAAACAGGAAAAAATATATTTTCCCCTTGATATTAGTTTTAAAAATGTTTGAATGTAGGATATAACTTTCCATGAATAAAACTATGCTACATATTTCTATTCTTATTCAATTTATTTTAAATCTGTGCCATTCCTTTATTTAGGGTTCATGACTACACAAAATATTATATCTAACTGTTATCTAAAGTAGATTTAGCATGTAGACTATGACTTAACAATTATCCATCATCCTATAATCTTTGGTTATCCAGCAAATGTATTTTGTCCTTTACCCTAACATTACTCATTGGGCAAAACACCAGTGAAACATTAAAAAAAAACATTAGAAAAAATGTTGTGACTAGTTTTTTTCAAGTGAATGGATTTGATGTTTAATTGTGAGATCAGTTTATTATATTATAGACTACACTTGGAAACATTTATAGGCCTACACATTTTTCACACAAAAGGTCTAGTATCCTTAAACATGTTTCTGGAACCATGTTATCATGGTCAGTAATTAACATACACTGGTGTATGTTATTAGCTAGTAATGCCTACATGGTTGCCAAAACATTTATGTGAGAGTAGATATTTTTGTTGTGAGATTTGTGTACAATTAATATTAAAGGTGAGTATAATACTATGTATGATATAATAATCTAAGGTTTCTCAACAGCTGAAAAAATTGCATTAGTTCTGAAATGTATGAAAAAAGAAAATGAAATATTGTGGACAATTGTGCCTATTTCATTACAGATATTACAAGTGAGATATTACCAGAAATGTATTACAAAAAAAAAATATAAAAAAGTAAAATGGTAACCTAACAATCTAAAGGCATATTTGATGCTCAATAATTATGTAAACAAGACAGAAGGTATTTAGAAATTTAAAGCACATCAGCTAGTATGTCTCCTATAAAAGAGCTTTTATTTTAAACATGCATTGTTTCAGGATTCTTAGTAAAAATGATTTCTACGGTGTGTGATGAACCCATACTTGAAAAACCAGCTAAGGCATCCGACGAACAAACAATTGAAACACCAGCTGAAGAAGATAAACAACCCCCTGGCGGCAGTGGTGAATAAACACCAGCTGAAGAAAATAAACAACCCCCTGGCAGCAGTGGTAATGGTGGTTCAGGTTCAGGTGTAGGTGAAAAAAATGATGGTAAAATGCCACCGTTAAGATTTTGTGGTTGTTCTCTTACGGATCATGATCCGTTTAATTGCCCAATGTATAAGGACGTTCGATATGTGATTATTTGTACTATACGCAATGAGAGGGGTCAAAAAGAAGATACTTGTCCCTGAAACAAATCTGTATGCGAAAAGTGTTACATCACAAAATACAACCAGCATGTGCCCTTATCCCGAATTTGTTATTTTTTTAAAAGAACTTGAAAGAGTTGTTTCAATAAATTTTGGTAAACTAGAACGTGCACAGGGTATTATTATGTAAATACTACCATATATTACTCTGTACATTATGTAAAATTAAATAATGAAATTTGCGTGTTAAGATTTGTATTATTGATTTATTCTGTTCCTTTACATTTTCAGAGGATATAAGTTCATTAACGGTATTAGAGGAGCAATATTCCTTGCATCACTGTATATATGCTTAGTGATACTGCTCAGGGCATCGTCACAAGGATTACTACTTATTATCATGAGTAATCACGATCTGCTGAGTAGTAGGCCTAAGCACATACTCAATAACGCAAGGCGAGTTATAATCAATTTGTATCCATTGTGATGACCTATGATAAATTGGAGAGTTCAAAATCTATATTGTTTTAAGCAGGCATATTTATAACGACCTATCACAAATTAAAGAGTCAAATATCTATGTTGTTTTAAGCAGGCATATTTATAACGACCTATCACAAATTAAAGAGTCAAATATCTATGTTGTTTTAAGCAGGCATATTTATAACGACCTATCACAAATTAAAGAGTCAAATATCTATGTTGTTTTAAGCAGACATATTTATAACGACCTATCATAAATTAGGAGTTCAATATCTATATTATTTTAAGCAGGCATATTTATAACGACCTATCATAAATTAGGATTCCAATATCTATATTATTTTAAGCAGACATATTTATAACGACCTATCATAAATTAGGAGTCCAATATCTATATTATTTTAAGCAGGCATATTTATAACGACTCATCATAAATTAGGATTCCAATATCTATATTATTTTAAGCAGACATATTTATAACGACCTATCATAAATTAGGAGTCCAATATCTATATTATTTTAAGCAGACATATTTATAACGACCTATCATAAATTAGGAGTCCAATATCTATATTATTTTAAGCAGACATATTTATAACGACCTATCATAAATTAGGAGTTCAATAACTATATTATTTTAAGCAGACATATTTATAACGACCTATCATAAATTATGAGTCCAATATCTATATTATTTTAAGCAGACATATTTATAACGACCTGTCATAAATTAGGAGTCCAAAATCTATATTATTTTAAGCAGACATATTTATAACGACCTATCATAAATTAGGAGTCCAATATCTATATTATTTTAAGCAGACATATTTATAACGACCTATCATAAATTAGGAGTCCAATATCTATATTATTTTAAGCAGACATATTTATAACGACCTATCATAAATTAGGAGTCCAATATCTATATTATTTAAGGCAGACATATTTATAACGACTTATCATAAATTAGGAGTCCAAAATCTATATTATTTTAAGCAGACATATTTATAACGACCTATCATAAATTAGGAGTCCAATATCTATATTATTTTAAGCAGACATATTTATAACGACCTATCATAAATTAGGAGTCCAATATCTATATTATTTTAAGCAGACATATTTATAACGACCTATCATAAATTAGGAGTCCAATATCTATATTATTTTAAGCAGACATATTTATAACGACCTATCATAAATTAGGAGTCCAATATCTATATTATTTAAGGCAGACATATTTATTACGACTCATCATAAATTAGGAGTCCAATATCTATATTATTTTAAGCAGACATATTTATAACGACCTATCATAAATTAGGAGTCCAATATCTATATTATTTTAAGCAGACATATTTATAACGACCTATCATAAATTAGGAGTCCAATATCCATATTATTTTAAGCAGACATATTTATAATGGCCCAACACAAATTAAAGAGTCAAATATCTATATTGTTTTAAGCAGGCATATTTATAATAACTCATCTTAAATTAAAGAGTCCAATATATATATATATATATATATATATATATATATATATATATATATATATATGTATATTGTTTTAAGTAGACATATTTATTCTCAAACTGAATTTTAGAAGAATTTTTTAGAAATTTTTCTTTTGAATAATTATGTAAATATTTTTATACATAGGAATCAGAAAGAGTTTCGTAACTTCTCTCTTATACGTCACCTCTCTTATACACAGTAGAGCCCCTAATTTGTCGCTTGTATATAGTAAAGCACCTAATTTGTTACTTATATATATAGTAGAGCCCCTAATTTATCACATATATAGTAGATCCCCTAATTTGTCACATATATAGTAGAACTCCTAATATTTCACTTATATATAGTAGAGTCCCTAATTTGTCACTTATATGTAATAGAGCCCCTAATTTGTCACTTGTATATAGTAGAGCCCCTAATTTGTCACATATATAGTAGATCCCCTAATTTGTCACATATATAGTAGATCCCCTAATTTTTCACTTATGTATAGTAGAGCACCTAATTTGTCACTTATATAAGTTATAGTAGAGCAACTAATTTGTCACTTATATGTAGTAGAGTAATTTGTTACTTATATATAGTAGAGCACCTAATTTGTCACTTGTATATAGTAGAGCCCCTAATTTGTCACATATATAGTAGATCCCCTAATTTGTCACATATATAGTAGATCCCCTAATTTGTCACATATATAGTAGATCCCCTAATTTTTTCTCATATATATAGTAGAGCACCTAATTTGTCACTTATATAAGTTATAGTAGAGCAACTAATTTGTCACTTATATGTAGTAGAGTAATTTGTTACTTATATACAGAAGAGCACCTAATTTGTCCCTTGTATATAGTAGAGCCCCTAATTTGTCACATATATAGTAGATCCCCTAATTTGTGACTTATATAGTAGAGCCTCTAATTTGTCACATATTTAGTAGAACCCCTAATTTGTCACTTATATGTAATAGAATAATTTGTTACTTATATATAGCAGAGCACCTAATTTGTCACATATATAGTAGATTCCCAAATTTGTAACTTATATGTAGTAGAGTAATTTGTTACTTATATATAGCAGAGCACCTAATTTGTCACATACATAGTAGATCCCCTAATTTGCAACTTATATGTAGTAGAGTAATTTGTTACTTATATATAGTAGAGCACCTAATTTGTCACATATATAGTAGATCCTTTAATTTGTCACTTATATGTAGTAGAGTAATTTGTTACTTATATACAGTAGAGCAAATTATTTTCTAACATATATAGTAGATCCCATAATTTGTCACTTATATGTAGTAGAGTAATTTGTTACTTATATATAGTAGAGCAAAATAATTTGTCACATATATAGTAGATCCCATAATTTGTCACATATATATGTAGTAGAGTAATTTGTTACTTATATATAGTAGAGCACCTTATTTGTCTCATATAAAGTACATCCCCTAATTTGTCACATATATAGTAGATCCCCTAATTTGTCACTTATTTGTAGTAGAGTAATTCGTCACTTGTATATAGTAGAGTCCCTAATTTGTCACTTGTATATAGTAGATCCCCTAATTTGTCACATATATAGTAGACCCCCTAATTTGTCACATATGTAGTAGAACCCCTAATATATTCACTTATATATAGTAGAGCCCCTAATTTGTCACTTATATGTAATAGAGCCCCTAATTTGTCACTTGTATATAGTAGATCCCCTAATTTGTCATATATATAGTAGATCCCCTAATTTGTCACATATATAGTAGATCCTCTAAATTGTCACATATATAGTACATCCCCTAATTTGTCACATATATAGTAGAACCCTTAATATTTCACTTATATATAGTAGAGCCCCTAATTTGTCACTTATATGTAATAGAGCCCCTAATTTGTCAGGTTGGGGACCGAGGAAGGACGAATTACGGAGGTAGTGAAATTACAATGCAATTGTGGATAAACATAGCATATAAACAGGCATGTAATTTAATTAACGTTGGCTGAAAAAATCAACAACACAATAAAAATACTAGTAGCCTCAGTATAGTTCGTATTAACAAATACAGTACGTTACTCTATTTTCATAAAAGACGTAGAAAAACATTACAGTACCTTGTAAGAATAATAGTAATAGCAAGAAAAAATTCAGTAAATATATTAAATCTATTAGCGTTTTAGTTTTTTTTATTTAAATTCTGTCAATATCATTTGTATTAAAAACGTTTTTCTGATGGCGCCTTATACTACATGACAGTGCAAGGCTATTCTTGTTGATACTGTGACTAGTTGAAGAGGTTCTACTGTATTTTCAAACATCGAAAAACAGGAATTTTGGAAAAACAGTATATATATTTATATATATATATATATATATATATATATATATATATGTATATATATATATGTGTGTGTGTGTGTGAATTGTTTTAATTTTCTTATGCAATAAAATACATTAAGAAATACATACTTTTGGGTCAGGGTATGCATAGTGAATTGAATGTGAAGTCGAATACTTTTAAAACACTAATATATTTTATAAACACTATAATTACAGGGGTTTTAGGGGTGGAATGTTATTTTGATACTTGTGTAAATGTTCACCACAACACTTCAGTTTGGGTTTATTTGTTAAATCTAACTTCTTACCTTGGAAAACTGTTAATGAACAATAATGCTATCATGGAATAAATTTAATATCTACTAAGTATTTAGATATGTTTTTACAAATAGAAGTAACAGTAACACTTCCTTACTAACTTCACATCAATTACTGTTTTTTGAAAATGTTGATATTTTAAAATTAATTAACTTATCCCTAATATCTCCATATGAGATGGTAATGAACTTGTGTAAAGTTATAGAATGTTCAGGCATTTTTACAACAGTGGTTATGGATTTGTTTGGCAGCATATCAGAATTTACAAATAAATACAATTTGTAACATAGGGTAATATACATATTTACAGGATTACACTTGTTCAAGTTCACCAAGCTTCAAGTGTACCTGAGATAAGTTTACTTATTAATAAACTGTAAATGTAATGAAAAAAAAATGAAATTATTCTGTTTGAGTGGAACTTAATCCGCCCTGATTTTACTCAAGCCTCTCACCTTCTATTATATACAAGCACTGTTACCATAAACAATTTAACAATAACAAATAGGCTTTATTCAACATCGTATAATGAGTTATAAAATAAACAAGAAAACACATGCAGTAAAAAAATAGGCATTTCAGTAATAGCTAATCATCATACTTTGTAACAGAAATGTACATAAAAGTTATATATTTTTAGTTTTGTTTGTAATTAGGGTTTATTGTAAGATAAAGGCATTAATACTCATAAGTACAATACATTTTGTATTTCAATACCCCAATAAGTGGCTATTTTTACCATTAAAACGGAGAAAAGTGTGTATTATTCATATGACCATGCAAGTAAATGAACAAATTTAAATAAAATATTCTAACTGTATAGCATACATTTCTTATTAGTGTATACACAAATTGAATTTAATATAATATATATTTAAAATTCATTACTACTTATAATAAGAAATTATTATATGTTAATAATGTATTTCCATTTAACTACTTAAATCATTTGTCGACCAAGACCATGGGCACCCATATGAAACGTTTGTGGAGGGCTGGATGTGAATTGCATTGCAAATTAAAAATTCAAGTAGGCTTATATCTTTGAAGACTTTATCAGTTTTCATAAAATGTAGACAGAAGCAGCCACTTATTGTAATAATATTTGTCAGAAGCATATTTGATAACAATAACAGACTGCGTAATCACGATATACAGAAGTGCCGCATTGAACTCACTTCACTGTTTATGGTCACAAGTGTTACTGGATGATTTGTAGACCTAGCATTTAAGTAAGTCATTTTAATTCTATAACTACAACTACAATGAAATTCAGGGACATGAAAATCATAGGTGATTACTTACCAAAGTTTGCAACTCCAATTTTGTAACTAGGTCTCCCACTTGTTAGGCTATATTTTGCGAGTAGTCTATAGCCTACATCTTGGCAGATTATTTTATTCCATTGTAGATTTTTTTTAACATTAATAAATTAAACATAATTTTCAAAAGATTATTGAACTACATAAAAAACTTCATACAACACAAACACATAAAACACTTTAATCTTATCTACACTTTCAAATATATTTATTTTTCACAAATAATTCCTCAACATGAGATTGTCTGTAATCGTCCAGTAAAATATTGTTTAGGAATAACTCATATTCATAGTTTTTGTTGAACAAACTGCCGTAGAATCTTAAGATCTTGGTGAACTTCCTGCTTAGATCTTCGTGGTACATGTTTGAAATTTTCCTCTTCATCATCAGTATCTTCTTCTTCAGTAATCTTTGATGTTGAAGCAACTCCCTTACAAATGTCTTCAGTCACTCCCGCTGCGGTATCTTCACTCAGTGTGTTCTTTTAAAGACAAACCAAATGCCTTTAAGCTCTCTTCTGACTCTTTCGCCTTGATTTTCCTTAACATTTTTTAACTCACCTTTTTTAAAGTAATATTTCAGAAACGTGATTCCAAGATTTTGCTACAAGATTAATAGCATAGAATAAAGAAGTTTTTTAGACAATTCATTTGAGATAATGGTTTGAAATTCATCCGTGTTTTCTATTATTCTAGCATGCATCTCTCGTTGGTAAAAAGCTTTCAGAAGTGATTTAGTATTGGCCGAAAGGTAAGCCATTTTGTTATGTTTCAGCGCAGTGATTGTGTCGCTATACGCAGTACAGTTGTCTATTACAAGGACATAGTTGTGTTTCAGCATGATATCCCATTTAGTCGGCCATTCATCTAAAATGTTTTGATATTCAACTGGAAGCTTTTTGGTATGTACCTCAAAACTGCTAGGAATTTTAGATTTCCCGATAATGAAAGAGTTTTTTTTTGTCCAACCATTTTAACATAACACAGAACCGTTATACGTTGTTAACATATTTTACACACACTAGCATTTTACCATTTTTGAATACATATGATATTCGAGTAATGTCCTGTTTCGTCTGCATTGTGTACGCAGTTAGAGAATACTCAACCAAACTTGTTGGCCATTCGTATTGTAGGCTAACCTGTCAAAATCAGCATCTTTCTTTTTACCATATGTTTTCTCATAAACAATGTTTTCTCTCTTCTTTCATCGATTGAACCATCCATCTGTGGCTTTAAAATCCTACATTCCTATTTCTTGTAAGACCCTCTGCTTTTTGGCGCATTAATGGGTTGCATTAACACAATTAATGCGTGTTACTGAGGCGAGAGCTACAACCACGGGGTCCTACCGTATGTCGCGATGTCAGGCCATAATAAAACCAAAGTAAAATAAAATACAGACAAAGCGTATCTGTTACTGAGGTGAGGGTTACAAGCATTGGGCCCCATCGTATGTCGCGATGTCAGGCCATAATAAAACCAAAGTAAAATAAAATACAGACAAAGTGTATCTGTTACTAAGGTTAGGGTTACAAACATGGGGCCCCATCGTGTGTCGCGATGTCAGGCCATAATAAAACGAAAGTAAAATAAAATACAGACAAAGTGTAACTGTTACTGAGGTGAGGGTTACAAGCATAAGGAGCCATCGTATGTCGCGATGTCAGGCCATAATAAAACCAAAGTAAAATAAAATACAGACAAAGTGTAACTGTTACTGAGGTGAGGGTTACAAGCATGGGGCCCCATCGTATGTCGCGATGTCAGGCCATAATAAAACCAAAGTAAAATAAAATACAGACAAAGTGTAACTGTTACTGAGGTCAGGGTTACAAGCATGGGGCCCCATCGTATGTTGCGATGTCAGGCCATAATAAAACCAAAGTAAAATAAAATACCTACGAAGCGTAACTGTTACTGAGGATAGGGTTACAAGCACGGCGAGCACGGGGTCCTATCGTATGTCGCGATGTCAAGCTATATTAAAACCAAAGTAAAATAAAATACAGACAAAGTGTAACTGTTACTGAGGTGAGGGTTACAAGCATGGGGCCCCATCGTATGTCGCAATGTCAGGCCATAATAAAACCAAAGTAAAATAAAATACCTACGAAGCGTAACTGTTACTGAGGATAGGGTTACAAGCACGGCGAGCACGGGGTCCTATCGTATGTCGCGATGTCAAGCTATATTAAAACCAAAGTAAAATAAAATACAGACAAAGTGTAACTGTTACTGAGGTGAGGGTTACAAGCATGGGGCCCCATCGTATGTCGCAATGTCAGGCCATAATAAAACCAAAGTAAAATAAAATACCTACGAAGCGTAACTGTTACTGAGGATAGGGTTACAAGCACGGCGAGCACGGGTTCCTATCGTATGTCGCGATGTCAAGCTATATTAAAACCAAAGTAAATTAAAATACAGAGAAAACGTATGTGTTACTGAGGTGAGGGGTACAAGTGCGGCGAGCACGGGGTTCTGTTTTATGTCACTATATCAAGCCATAATAAAACTAAAGTAAATTAAAATACAGACAAAGCGTATCTGTTACTGAGGTGAGGGTTACAAGCATGGGGCCCCATCGTATGTCGCGATATCAGGCCATAATAAAACCAAAGTAAAATAAAATACAGACAAAGTGTAACTGTTACTGAGGTGAGGGTTACAAGCATGGAGCCCCATCGTATGTCGCGATGTCAGGCCATAATAAAACCAAAGTAAAATAAAATACCTACGAAGCGTAACTGTTACTGAGGATAGGGTTACAAGCACGGCGAGCACGGGGTCCTATCGTATGTCGCGATATCAAGCTATATTAAAACCAAAGTAAATTAAAATACAGAGAATGCGTATGTGCTACTGAGGTGAGGGGTACAAGTGCGGCGAGCACAGGGTTCTGTTTTATGCCACTATATCAAGCCATAATAAAACTAAAGTAAATTAAAATACAGACAAAGCGTATCTGTTACTGAGGTGAGGGTTACAAGTGCGGCGAGTACGGGGTTCTGTTTTATGTCACTATATCAAGCCATAATAAAACTAAAGTAAATTAAAATACAGACAAAGCGTATCTGTTACTGAGGTGAGGGGTACAAGTGCGGCGAGCACGGGGTTCTGTTTTATGTCACTATATCAAGCCATAATAAAACTAAAGTAAATTAAAATACAGACAAAGCGTATATGTTACTGAGGTGAGGGTTACAAGCATGGGGCCCCATCGTATGTCGCGATATCAGGCCATAATAAAACCAAAGTAAAATAAAATACAGACAAAGTGTAACTGTTACTGAGGTGAGGGTTACAAGCATGGGGCCCCATCGTATGTCGCGATGTCAGGCCATAATAAAACCAAAGTAAAATAAAATACCTACGAAGCGTAACTGTTACTGAGGATAGGGTTACAAGCACGGCGAGCACGGGGTCCTATCGTATGTCGCGATATCAAGCTATATTAAAACCAAAGTAAATTAAAATACAGAGAATGCGTATGTGCTACTGAGGTGAGGGGTACAAGTGCGGCGAGCACAGGGTTCTGTTTTATGCCACTATATCAAGCCATAATAAAACTAAAGTAAATTAAAATACAGACAAAGCGTATCTGTTACTGAGGTGAGGGGTACAAGTGCGGCAAGCACAGGGTTCTGTTTTATGTCGCTATATCAAGCCATAATAAAACCAAAGTAAAAAGAATACAGACAAAGCGTATCTGTTACTGAGGTGATTGTTACAAATGCGGCGAGCACAGGGTTATGTTTTATGTCGTTATATGAAGCCATAATAAAACCAAAGTAAAAAGAATACAGACAAAGCGTATCTGTTACTGGGGTGAGGGTTACAAGTGCGGCAAGCACGGGGTTCTGTTTTATGTCACTATATCAAGCCATAATAAAACCAAAGTAAAAAGAATACAGACAAAGCGTATCTGTTACTGGGGTGAGGGTTACAAGTGCGGCAAGCATGGGGTTCTGTTTTATGTCGCTATATCAAGCCATAATAAAACCAAAGTAAAAAGAATACAGACAAAGCGTATCTGTTACTGGGGTGAAGATTACAAGAATGGAGAGCAAGGGGTTATGTATTATGTCGCTATATCAAGCCAAAATAAACCCAATGTAAAAAGAATACAGACAAAGCGTATCTGTTACTGAGGTGAGGGTTACAAGTGCGGCGAGCACGGGGTTCTGTTTTAGGTCGCTATATCAAGACTATATCAATGGATCTTACTAATACATGAGTATGATTATGAAATAGAATATTCTAAGGGGAAAGATAATGTGGTTGCTGATGTTCTAAGTAGAAACCTATGTGATATAGAAAAACAAGAATATGGTCAGAATCAGAATGAATCAGTTATAAACCTAATAGAGAGGATTATGAATAAACAAATTGTTAATAAATTAACAAAATTCCATGAATTTCACTTAAAAGACAGTAAATTAAAACGCATTTTCGACAACATACAAGAGTACCAAAATAAATTCAAAATTGAAAGACAAGTTTTATATAAGAACTGTAAAAATCAATGGTAAATAGTTGTGCCAGAGAATTTAGTTTTAGAGCTGGTAAGAACATATCATGAATATTATTTGCACATACGATCCAAGAAGTGTTATTGCATTGTACAAGAAGTATTTACATGGAAGAAAATGTACAAGGCTATTAAAAATATTTTAAAATTTTGTGATAACTGTCAAAGAGCTAAACACACCAATCAAATTAGTCATGGCCTAATGAGAGGAGTTAAAGTACATAAACCAAAAGAGCAATTGTTTATAGATTTTTGTGGACCTTTCCCTAAGAGCGAAGGATAAAAAGCATTTTAGTTATTTTAGATATTTTCACAAAATGCATTAAAATTTATAAGATTAGAAGAGCAGATACAGTGACTGCTATAAGATGTTTAGGTAATTATTTAAAAAAATATGGACAAGTAGATAGAGTTCAGTCAGACCATGGTACACAGTTTACAAACAAAAGGTGGTTAATGTTTTTAGAAAATCAAGGTATAACACCAATCTTTTCACCAATACGAAGACCACAGAGTAATATAGTTGAGAGAGTAAATAGGGAGATAATGAGTTGTTTACAAACATACTGTCATAAGAATCATAAGAAGTGGGCTAAGTATATAAATATTATTAATGAAATGCTTAATGAGGTACCACTTGAAACTACAGGTTTTACACTTTTCTTAAATCTTCCCCTTTTTCAGTCTTTCTTGATCCCCCCCCCCTCAAATTATATGCAGATCTATTCTCCTCACCAGACATACCTGAAATATTGCTTACCTCTCACACAAACAAATATTCAAAATTTCTTTTTAAAATTAAGTTCAACAATTAAATTTATCTGTACTCAGATTTAATGATTAATAACTTAAACCTCCAAATTATTTATAAATTTACTCAATTTATTGTTATTAATTTTTTTTTAAATTTGTGTGCTCTTTTTCTTTTCTTTTACCTGAAGTCTCAAAGTTTTCTTATTTATTAGAATAAATGGTTTATTTGGTGGGCGCCAGTTAGAATTACAAAATAATTGTAACCCTAACAGTAAAATTTAGATTCCTATTACTTTTATTTTTTATTACTTACCATTTATAGTAATAAATAAAACACTTTCTTATAATTCGATTAATTTTTGTTTAATTTATTTTTTTTAAATCTTATTATAGTTACAATATTTTTTTTTAATACACTTTCTCTATTTCCTAATTTAGTTAAATATCACAAGACTCTTTCTTTCAGGTCATTCGGTAGGTGTTATGACAAATTAAAATTTAGTTTATGCAATTAATGTTGTAATAAATTTTATAAAAGAAACGCCTAGGCCTAAAGTTATTAATTTTGAATTAACAATATAATAGTTTACAATCTTTCTTAAATTTAATTACTTATCTTAAGTTTAATGTTTTTGTCCAAATTTCTAGCCTTTTAAATTTATTTCTATAAACAAATGTTTCACCACTATGTTTTTTTAATGCTTCAATTCTTCCTTTAAATAAAATTTTGGGAAACTAAGTTTTTGATTCCAGTTCCAATGAAAGCTTCTCTAACAATGATTTTTTTCTAATTGAAATTTCTAGAGAAAAAACAAAACCTTTTCCTTTCTTGAAACATCTGTTATTTAACCCACTGATTATTTGATCTTCATGTCCTTACCTGGACAGTTAAGTTTTATCCTCTATGCAATAACTTTTTAGGTCTTGTACATTTCTATATTTGGAAAACATCAGCTGTTAATTATAGTCTACTAGCTGTCATCTTTGTTTTAAATTTTTTATGATTATTTTTTTAGGTTATGGCTCCATTTTTTACGTTTCTTTCTTCATCTATTTTTAAATTACTTCTTTTATATTCTGAATTATTGTTATTTATTACTTTTGTGTTTTTATGTAAACATATAGGCTATATATATTTAGTAAATTAAAAACATTTCAAAAACAAGAATGATTTTAATGCATATATTATTCCTAAAAGAATATATATAGACTATAGAAGAATAATATATGCATTAAAATTGTTCTTGTTTTTAAATGTATTTAATTTATTAACTATATTACAAGAAAACATATCACCATATTTAATATATATATATATATATATATATATATATATATATATATATATATATTTATATATATATATATATATATATATATATATATATATATATCATTCTTAGTTTGTAACTCCTGAGGATGTTGGTAATGTAAACCAACGAAAAGCTTTGAGTATATTATTCAATAAATTCAATATTCCTGTATTAGTGTATATTATTTAATCTTAAATATATATATATATATATATATATATATATATATATATATATATATATGTGTGTGTGTGTGTGTGTGTGTGTGTGTGTGTGTGTGTGTGTGTGTGTGTGTGTGTGTGTGTGTGTGTGTGTGTGTGTGTGTGTGTGTGTGTGTGTGTGTGTGTGTGTGTGTGTGTGTGTGTGTGTGTGTGTGTGTGTGTGTGTGGGTGTGTGTGTGTGTATGTGTGTGTGTGTGTGTGTGTGTGTGTGTGTGTGTGTGTGTGTGTGTGTGTGTGTGTGTGTGTGTCTGTCTGTCTGTAATATTAAGTAATAAAATGTAATATTGTATGTAAACAACTAATAAATGTTTTTTGTGTCCTGCATTATCAGATTATTGATTACAATAAATATTTGTATTACATAGAGTATTAAGTAGGTATCAAAAATAAGATAAATTTTTTTTTCTTGACATTTACACATTGAATACATAATAAGGCCACTTAAAGTATTGATCTGGCCGTAGATTGACAGGCGCTGGTCTTTATGACCTTCAGAATTACATATAACTCGTGACAATGTACATTAGTCAGATCCATTTATCAGGCCGTGAATGTAACATATCTCTTGTCAGATAATCCACCATACTTCAAAGCAATAGGCCTACGCCTCGATGATTCACATTAACGGTACTGGGAACAGCTGTTCTGATAGGCACTGCTGACAACGTGGGCGTAGTGATGTTGGGAGGGGGTAGTATACTGACGCCTGGTTCTTAATACGCAAGATTAAATTTTGTCTCAATTCAAAATTCTTGTAGATGTTTTTTTAATAAACAAGCCATATTAATAAGTAGACCTATATATTAATGAAAAAACCCCAAGATGTACAACACAAATATGGCAAATTTTTTACTCTGTTGCTAGGATTACAAAACTAGTATAATCCTATCCTAAGCTACAACCAGTCGAATGCTTCCAAATCTGTCATTAAAAAAAAATTTGTTTAGGCTGTGGAAAATTTATTTTCTGCAACAAGGCATGTACTCCTCATTTTATGTGCTTTGCCATCCACTACAGATACTGTTGAACGATCTTTGAGTACCCTTCGAAGGAGTACATGGCTGAGAAGTATGATGGGAGAGGACAGATTGACTGGGTTGTGTTTGATGAGCATCCATCGGAAATTCTTTAAGGAAAATCAGGGTTAGATTAAAACAAGAGTTTTGAACAAATTTTCTACAAATCCAAGAAAAATGATATTAGTAGTCTATAAGACATGTAACTAGAATTAAAATATTTTTTCAAGTAAAAGTTGCAATAACATAGTTGATGAAGCACTGTTATAATTATATATAATTTTCCTAAAATGTTGGTTTCATTCTCCTTTTCCGTGCTAAAGTGTTACAACCTGAACGACCCTCACCCCCCCCGTTTTGATCCTGGTTACGCCCTTGCGAGAGGCCGACGACACGGGGAAAGTGGAGGTGCTCGCAGGTCATTTTCAAAAACACTGACCCTTGAAATTCCACTGAGTTATAGGATTGACTCATTGTGTTACTTTATACTTTTCAATGTATCCTAGTTGGGCCTATAAATAAAAACAAATGTAAATAAGCCGTTGATGAAAGCGTGCTACTAAGATTGTAAGGATAGGCCGCGATTTATTTTACCCAATGAGGGATGACGACAATGCCTGATGTTTTCTAGCCGACGAATACACAATTTCTACCTAAGAACCAAGTGTACCAAGTGAACCTAGGCGACTTGTAATATCAGTTATTGCGAGACCAGCAAAAGGACGTAGTTTGACGAGGGTAGCCATGTAGTGTCTGTCAGCCTCCTCTCATTCCCACACTATAAAAAGACAGAGGTGTGTTTTCACTCCAGCGGGTAGACCTAGAGCTTTAGGGACGGGCTATGATACTACCTTGCCTTATCTACTACGCAATGTCCCAGTGGCTCGCACAGTAGTGAAGCATTTTTATTCCTTGTCCACCAAATGTAGGCCTATTTTAATTATTATTTATAAAACTATGCCAGAAAGTAATGTTGACACAACCCAAGCCTATTACAACTGTTGATTAAGACTCGCCAATTATCCTAATAAGATAAAAAAAATCAAATCCATTGTTTTTAATTTAACATAAACTAATCTAGCGTAACTCACAACCCCCTTCTCCACTCCAAGCCCCTCAAGGTGGCAGCGGAAGGCGCACAGTCCAACCTCTGCTTCTTGAAAGGGTCCAAAAACGGCCGGATGTTCACCGTTCGTTTTCCCTAGCAAACAGTCAATCCCGAACAAAAATGGAGTTTCGTCACTTCCGAAACTTTAAAATGGTTCATCATTTTACACATTGTTTATCATTTCAAGCCCATTCGGAGAAAACTTAAACTTTACAGACATAAATTATTATTTGAGCAATAGCAAAAACCTACCGACGATGTTGTAGCATCTGCCGTACAACTTATTGGAATATCACCAGATAGGCTTACAGCTTTAAAGTTATCTACTTACTCATCACCTACTCGTGGTGATAATTGATGTAGCCTACCCATATAAGTGATAGTTTTACAAAATGTGTACAAGCAAGTAGACTACGTTATGGCTTATATTACATAATTATTATAACTAATTATTGTTATTATCTTATATAAAGGCGTTTTCAAACTCATGGACGTATAGAAGGTTTTCAGGGGAGAGTGAATAAGGCACTGAACTGCCTACAGACAGGGGAGATCCTAGAAAAATATCTTTACTATAAATAGAACACACACACACACACACACACACACACACACACACACACACACACACACACACACACACACACACACACACACACACACACACACACACACACACACACATATATATATATATATATATATATATATATATATATATATATATATATTATAAGATAACGTATGAGGCTAAAGAATAAATTCAGTTTATATAAAAAAAAAGTAGTCGGAAGAAATATTAAGCAAAAGCGACAAGAATAGTTACTAAAAATACTGACAAAGTACTTAACCATTGTTCTATTTCGAGTGTAGTCATAAAGGACTGTGGGAACTTTTAACAAAAGAAGGGTCCAAGTAATTTAAGATAGGATTTTCCAAGGACCAAAATACCTGGGTTATAATAACACTGTGCCGTTAGAGAAGGCTCTTGGTTAATTGGTGTGGGGATAACCAAAATAAGTAAGGTGGGAGAGATGACGCGAGGTTGAAAAAGGAAGTGATCGGGGAGTCTTGGAGGAACTCCAGAAGAGGGGAGACGTATTGGGGGGACCAAGTGTCAGCAATGTTAATAAGGGGTAAATTTTGTTTAATAGAATTAAGGGAACTGTAATTTTTGTATGTGTATAATTTAAAAGTGTGACGTACGTAATTTAATAATAAATTAGAAAAATAAGTGAGTTAGGTGAAAAGTGCAGCGAAGCAGATATCAACGGTCAACAGCCCAATAACTCAACAAACAATAAGTACTTAGTTTTTACATTAAAATTAGCCTACAGAGCTTTATAAACAGTAAATTCAGAACAATTTTAAATTCATTAGTATAAAATAATAATCTAGTTTTTTCACCACGTTCTAATTTATAAAAATATCCATAATAACGACCTGAGAAAAAGAGCAATTAACACTGTAATTATTAAACTTTATTGTAATAAACCTAAAGCCTCAAGAGTCCACCTTTTTTGTTTTTGTAATATTAGTTAAGGAATCAATCTTGTCACTAAATAGTATTAAGGTAAATGGGTATAATGTGTATTAATTAAACGTCAATAATAAATGCAAGTGATGTTATATTTGATATTGGTTTTAATTAATTAGAAACCTAAAGTTGAGACAAAGGCTGTTATGGTAATTTAATATATAACCTAATTTCGATTCTAATTTCTGTATGCGATAATTTTCTATCCAGTGTCACTAATGCTCTAAGCGCTTAATATGTGAGATAAATGAAGGAGACAAAGCATCACCACAAGACCAAGCACCTAGTGTCGTTTGGAACATGTGGGCTGTATGTTGTTTGTATTCATTCCTTGAAAGTAATTATGAAAAAAACGTTTATGTTTAAACCTTACTTGTCTGCTTATTTCTTTCTCTTTACATAACGTTTCTTGCAAAGTAACCAGTTTGACGATTATGGTTTATTTCAGTACTTCTTTTAAAAATAGTGCAGGCCGGTCAGAGTGTATAGGGCAAAGTGGGTGGCAGTTACTTAGCCCGGATATATTTTATACATGTATACTTCATTGATCATACAACAAAACTAGGAAATAAATTATTTAAAAAGGAAACTTAAAACAAATTTGGTTTTTCAAATGGTATACAAATATGAAAGGAAGACAAGAAAGGCTAGATGGTTTGAAGAAAGTTTAAAATTAGTCATATAAACTATTCAAGATGGTTCCAATTCCATTTCCGGGTCGTCAACATCTTAAAATTTTAATCTTGCCACTCATTGCAAGAAACGAGATTTAAAGAAGACTTAAAAAACAATACCAGTTGTCAATAATAAGAAAAAACTCACAATTTTAAAAGAGAAAAAAGATTGCCGTTGTTTAATTTGCAGGTAAAATACGACGACCCGCTCTGGATGATTGGATATAGTGGGGGCATTGTCTTGAATGGACTCATGAAGGTTGTTCAGACTATTGCGGATTGGAATCATATTTCTTTGACCTATGTCACGACAGATAAAGTTGACGAAAACTATAATTTCTTTTGATTCTACTTAATGTTAAACATTTAAAGAGTGTAAGGTTATATTTTTTTGATTTTTTTAGATATTGTGTACACTAAAATTAGGAGTAATTTTATAAAATTAAATGTTATGGAGATATTTTGTACTTGTGTTCATTTTATCACATTTTTCCTGTTTCAGGTTAATTAGTACAAAATTCACTTTGCCTCGGTTACATTATTCACTTTGCCCAGAGTACCAAGGCAAAGCTAATAATTGAGATTTATATATAAATAATTAATTTACATCCCAACTTTTTTAGTTTAGTAAATAACTATTTTACTATCAATAGTTAATGTATGTTAGATGATTAACAATAACGCAAAATTTGATTTCATTCAAGATGTGTCAGCTATATGCCTATATAGGCCTATATATATATATATATATATATATATATATATATATATATATATATATATATATATATATATATATTTATATATAATATGTTTTCTTGTATAATAATTTAAAACACCATAGGTTATTCAAATACAAGAATATTTATTAATTTATATTCAAAGCTTTTCTTTGGTAAACAGTACCAACATCATCAGGAATGAAAATTACAATAATTTTGTATGATGATGTTGGTACTGTTTACCAACAAAAATCTTTGAATATAAATTAACAAATATTCTTGTATTTCAATAACCTATGTTGTTTTAATGTATATATATATATATATATATATATATATATATATATATATATATGTGTGTGTGTGTGTGTGTGTGTGTGTGTATGTATGAATGTATGTAAAGAGAGAGAGAGAGAGAGATCCCCCTACTATATATATAGAAATTTCATTATTTTACTATTATTACATTTTTACGTAAACAAACAGTAAATGGCTATAGGCCCACATTTTGTGTATAGAGTAGCACATGTGTGACTAGTTAACTCTGTCTGTACAAAACTATAACAATTCCATACTAAACGTAAATGGCAAGAATTTAGCCATTTTGTTTAGTTACACTTTTAGGCCTGACGTCAATGTATATGTGAATGAAAAGCAGGGCTGGGATGGTGAGCCTCTCTGCACCCATAGTATTTCTTAAATAGTTTTTTTTAAATATCGCAAAAAAGAGAAAGATCTTTCGGCAGGAGCTGTGTTTACTATAAGTACACTGCTAATTATTAATATGTTGTATATGCGTGGGCAACAAAGCATTAAGAGCAGAACTATGATCCTCTGACATGGGAACTGTTTCAACTTTACACTGTTCAATAAAGTTTTTTCTTCACATTTTCAGTTCACTGAAAAGTAGAATTTTTGTATCCTAACTTATTGCTTCGAATAAATTATGTTGGTTTAATATTTCGGGGGCTGGATATATCCCCCTATCCTTTCACCTCGGACCACCACAGCCTACAGAGGATAGGGTTACGTCCCAAATTAGGCGTACCAGCGGGTAAACTGACGTGACATGTGCTTACTGAATTACGACATCGTTTTTGTAGAATGTTTAGTCTTGATAGAGCGTTGTTATCGAGTTATGGTCTCTGTGCTCAAAGATGACGTCTTTGGAGCAAAGGCAAGAGTCTTAATTTATTGTATAGTTCTTTCCTTCTTTTCATTGTGGAGAAGAATATTACAATGAGTCTACCCGCTGGTACGCCTACGTAAGGACGCACTACTCTGTCTGTAGGCAGGTTCAGTGCCTTATCCTCTTCTCCCTCTCATAAAACCTTCTATACCACCTAGAATTAGACCCACTGTCATACATAAAAAGTAACAATTTTTAAGCAGTTATAAGCAAAAAAATGAAAAGAATTTCTCAATGCAGATTGCCTTTATCAAATAACCTTAAACTACAAAACACTGTGAGACGACAGAATTGCGTGATATAAGAAACAATAATACAGACGTTTTACGTAAAACACCAAAATTTGAACTACAAATAATACATTTGAGCTAAAACTTTTTTCAAACAAATGAAATGAAAATATAAGCTTATAAACATTAATTTTATAATAAACAGTAATAGGCCTTCAGATTGTTTACATATAATCCCAAATTTAAAAATAGGCCTACAATTAACAAATTGGAGCTAATAGGCTAATTTTGCAAAATTATCAACAAAAATATGAATCTATGAATACTTTATTACTACAAAAAAAAACATTTTTTTATATATCAACTGAATACACATTAATAAAATTATATTCAGTTGAAATCAGTTCTTAAAACGTATCAGAAGCAGCTAAGGATGCTTTCATTTTAACAACTAGATTAAAAATGCATAGTCCAACTTATTATTATCGTTGTATTAGATTATTTGTATTGAGATTTATTAAAAATTAAATAAATTACTATATTTATGAATTGATCAAAACTATTTAATAATAACCTTATTACTTTAAAATGTTCAATGTATAATGTAATATAAGTTAGTTTTAAAACAGTTCTTTACAACATAACATAGGCTATAACATAAAATCAGCTGATATATTAAATCAAGGGTAGCTTGATGAGAATTGTAGACGCTACTGTCGTGAAATTGTATGTTTGTGTCCATCCAATGAGTTTTTGTAGGACTCACTGTAGAGGTTTTCACTATAAAAACCACTACGAATACCTACTGATATTTTTCAGCAGACGCGTATCCCACTAGATCAGTGCATTATTCAATGCTGTGAGCAGGCAAGGGACCGGCCGGGTTGGTGTTTTTTTTCCTGCGGAAATCGAAAATAATTACTCGTGTTCCGAGTTACATAAAAGAGATACAAACATTATAGACTATCAATAAAGTATAAAAAAGACAATTGTTCAAGCATTTAATTGCAAATCAATACTTAATAAATGAAATGTTCTGTTCACACAAAATATAATATTTTAATTGCTGTAAACGTATGGCAGTTTATTTCAACAAAACCAATCATATAAAGATTAGATTGAGTAGGCCAAGTTGGTTTCACCAAAATTGGTATAGCCTATATTTTGTGGTCTATAGGTCTATAGAAATTGGTCTATGATCGGGTCATACTCCATTTGAGTCTGAAATTTAAAACATTATATTTAATAACATTAATTAAAAATAATTACTAAATTATTTATTATTAATTATTATTATTAATTACAATTAAGATATTTAAACATCAGGAAATATTTTTTAGTGAATAAATGAAAATAACATTTTTTAACATTTATAATAAAATAATTACGTATTAAAGTCTTTTCAATTTTTAAAATCTAATATTAGTAATTGACAAAACTTTTATCGATAATGTAAACGCAGGCATAGTTAAGGTTCCATGTCACGTCCCAGACTATTTAGAGCCGGGACATTTGTTTACAATATTATGCCAACTACATTTTTGGGCGTCCAAGCATTTTGTCATTGACACTATTTACAGTCAGTTCATTCACTCACTCTAATCGACAATTGCCGTTAATTCTTCCTTTAGTTCACAAAGCTTAGTTAATTTTTATGCGCGTTGTTTTTACTAGATATCTTCAAACCAATAAGTCCTAGCTCAACCCCAACGCCCATAAGGCTAACACAACACCAATAAGACAAACACAACACTCATAAGGCTAACACGGCGTCACTTTTCCAAATTTATTTCGTCTTCTTCAAACCTATAAGTCCCCAACACCCATAAGGTTAACACAACACCCATAAGGCTAACACAGCGTCACTTTTCCAAATTTGTTTCGTCTTCGTCAAACCTATAAGTCCCCAACACCCATAAGGCTAACACAACACCCACAAGGCTAATACAACACCCATAAGACTAACACAACACCCATAAGGCTAACACGGCGTCACTTTTCCAAATTTGTTTCGTCTTCTTCAAACCTATAAGTCCCCAACACCCATGAGGCTAACACAACACCCATAAGGCTAACACAACACCCATAAGGCTAACATGGCGTCACTTTTCAAAGATACTACCACAAACTGAAAAAAAAACAAATGCAACGAAACAAGGTGTAAATTATGCTCGATCATATGATGCAAACGGCAAAAAAAGGAGGGAATTCAGATATTTCTGCCCTGATCGTTATGTAGCACTTTGTGTTAATCTATGTTTCAAAATTTACCATCTACTCTCGGAAATATATAAAACATTTTTACACATTCTATGTAAAATTATGTAGATATCTATTCATAAAGTGTATTTATTTAGTGCATATTTTTCTGTGTAAATGAATTAATTTTTTTTTACGAGTGTAAAAGTGAAACATTCACCGTGTTACTGTCAAACTACATCCAAAAGCAGCAATGTTTGAGAACGTATCTTACATTTTTTCGCTGTACAATCACATCAAAGTTCTAACCTATATGCATATATAACATTTTATTATATAAGATGGTACTTAAATAACTATTGCATGTTATATATCATTTATTAAAATACGGTTGTAAAATTCCGAATTAACTCGGGTTAATATTTTAGTGGTATTTATGACAGATATTTCAACCCTTATTATACTAAAAAACAGTTTTTCAATAAAGGCAGTTTTCTAATGAAATATAGAGAAGATTAGAAATTTACAATAAAAAAATATGATTATTTTTGGGCAGGAAATGTGAGAATAATCGTTAAGTGGTTAAGGATAGAATATGATAGATTTTAAAATTCGTATTGACTTTTAAACGTTATTAATTTATTATAAATGATTAAAAGTCTTAATTTAATTTATTTACTAAAATAAATATTTTCTAAATATTTATTATAAAATTTCTTATTAAATTGGAGTCTGACTCGATCGTAGATCGGCTTCCTGATATTGAATTATTATTTTATAAAACTGTATAAGTTACCTACCGCCAGTGAGGGAAACGGAACTGATTGCTGATGTACTAAGCTCATAAGCTCTTTCCATGGAAAATCGATTTTGTTTTCACCCGGGTCTGGGCCTCCAAAACCCGTCCAGCCTTCGTGGCAGCCAACCTCTAGAGAGCTACCTTCGTCTCACATGAACATGGGGTTAGTATCCCTACTGCGAATGAAGGAAACGGAATTGATTGCCCATGTACCAAGCTCATAAGTTCTTTCCATGGAGAATCAGGAGATAATGAAATGAAACAGTGCAGTAAGTGTAGCACTAAGAGCAGGATGAAAATACCTGTCAAGAAAGAAATCCTGCCAGGAAAAATACCGCGACAGATCATGCAGGAAAACTGAAGTCTTGGATCACCTTATGTTAAGGGATAAGGAGGCGTAATACGACTGGTATTGCTACTTAGAAGCGACCACGTTCAGCCTCGTTTGTTTCATAATTTGTCATTTATTCATAGAATATATTCTTGTACTGTTAAATACAGTGGTTTATATATTTATAACTCCTGAAATTACGATGTTTACCAGTGAAACTGAATTTCTCTACAAAGCTAACTAGGTTAAGCTAATCTAGGTTAAGCTTCGTATGAAAAATGCTACACCTTAGAAGCGACCATGTTCAACCTCGTTTGTTTCACAATTTGTCATTTGTTCATATAATATAATCTTGTACTGTTAAATACAGTGGTTGATATATTTATAACTCCTCATATTACGATGTGTACCCGTGAAGCTGAATTTCTCTACACAGCTAACTAGGTTAAGCTAATTTAGGTTAAGCTTAGCATGAAAAATACTAGCTACACCTTAGAAGCGACTATTGTGGATTATTATACCACAATATTTAAGATATTACACAGCTACACATAAGGTTATAATTATTATTTAGCAGTAATTAGGATTATTATACTACAATATATAGGATCATCACGCTACGAAATTAAGGATTATCATTAACCAGTAATTACGATTAGACCCTACTACAATAGTTAGGGTTATTACAGTAGGACGGTTAGGATTATTATATTATTCAGCAATAATTAGGATGATTACACAATAGTTAGAATTATTAGTCTATACGTCAATAAATAGGATTAAATTTTAGCAATATTTGAATTATTACACTACAACAGTTAGGATATTACACTACTATAGTTAGAATATTTACACTACGATAGAATTATAAATTAGCAATATTTAGGATTATTATACTAAAATAGTTACGATTATTATAATACAATAGTTAAGATTATTACACTACTTTAGTTATGATTATTACACCACAATAGTTATTAGTATTATTTAGTAATAATTAGGATTATTACATTACAATACCAAGATTATTACAGTACACAATTTAGGGTTATTACACTAAAATAGTTAGGATTATTACTTGAAATAGTTGATATTATTACATTACAATAGTTAGGATTAATTTTCTAGTCGTATGTTAAACGTAGTGTTACTTTATAAGAAACAAGAATTAGGCTTATTATGTATTAAATGGTGATTTATCATTTTAAATAAGTAACATAAACTCTTAAAATTGGTTTTATTTACTTCTTTGCAATTATTGTCAACAAATAGTTAGGAATTTTTTAATCACAAGTTACAATAGTCTCGATATTTCACGCAAGATGTATTCACTGAATACGAGTGTTTAAAATGCTTGGCATCCTTAAAATTTGTCTGAAAGATTATTTTAAAATATTTTAGGTAAATAAGTTGATGGGGAATGGGTACGAGTAAATTTTAAAAAACGGTTGTTGGATTTGCTCATCGAATCCTTTCAAAATCAACTTGGTTCAACTCATGTATGATAACATGTTTCTTTAAACATATTTTGTAATAAATACTTAGACCATGGGTACCCAAACGGGGGGAGGGGGGGGGAGCATGAAGGCAAGTAAGGAAAGAGGAGCGGAAACAGTTGAAAAAATAAGATAAATTCTCATTTAGCTAAAACTTAAATACACAATTTTATAAATTTAAAACTAATCCAACGTGACAGCTTGAAAGGAATAGTAGCATTTTCAGCACTTGTTGCAATAAAAACAAAATAAAGGAACAAACTTGAAGTTGCTAATGACTTGCGTTGTTCCTTTACTAAAATACGACCTCAATTACCTGCAATAACTACGACCTGGCATACTAGTGAAAAAATGCAAGCTCATCCATCTCACTTACAGATTTTCCTCTTATCGGTTAAAATTTTTGCAAAATAAATCTTGAAATATTATACCACGTTTCTTATGAAAGCAGTATAAATAAATGAATTGTTTTCAATATAACTTATTATAACTTATAATATAACTTATTATATCCTAAGTTATTTTAAAATATTACTTTTCTTTTAGGTTATCTCACTTTCAGGATTCTACTTAATTAACACAAATATCAATTTTAACATTACTTGTATTTATTCTTGACACTTAATTAATACACATTATACCATTTAACTTAATACTACTTAGTGACAAGATTTACTCCTTAAGTAATATTAAAATTACAAAAAAACAAAGGTGAACTCTTGAGGCTTTAGGTGACAGTGTTAATTTCTCTTTTTCTGGGGTCGTTATTATGGATCTTTTTTATAAATTAGAACATGGTACAAAAAAACTAGATTATTATTTTATACTAAAGAATTTAAAATTGTTCTGACTTTACTGTTTTTTTCAGGTTCTGTTGGGTAAATTTACTGAAATAAAAAAAGACTACTTATTGTTTGTCGATTCCCTGGATCTTGACCGTTGATACAGCTTCAATGCACTTTCACATAACTCTTTTAATTTTCCTAAATCTTTATTAATTTACTTACGTCGCACTTTTACCTTTCAAATTATACAAATTATTAAATTTACATTTCCCTTAATTTTACTAACAATGTTTAACCCTAATTAACCTTACTGTCACTTGGAATAAGCTGAATTTATTCTTTAGCCTCAAACGTTATGTTATAATATATATATATAATGTATATATATATATATATATATGTGTGTGTGTGTGTGTGTATGTGCGCGCGCGAGTGTGTGTGTGTGTTTGTGTGCGTGTGTGTGTGCGCTCGCGGCGCGCGCGCGTTTGTGTGTGTGTGTGTAGTAAAATATATATGTATTCTTGTTTAATAATGAAAAAATAAGAGAAATACAAGAATAATTTATTGACTTATACAATTCAAAGCTTTTCCTTGGTAAACAGTACCAACATCATCAGGAGTAATAAAGAAAGTCATTCATACAAATGTTAGATCTAACAAACAGTGTTGCCAAATCTATTACAATGTTGACAAATTTAGTCCCAAAACTGAAAATCCTGCAATCCAACAGCTAAAACTTGATTCGCTCCTAGAGCAACAGGTAGGCCTATTTATAAAAATGATGATAATTCATAACACACTCAACTATATTATTGTAGGCCTATATAGACTATCATTGTCTTCACAATAAATTGGGGAAAACACCGCATAATAAATTAGGACATTTACCTACGTCGAGATAGGCCTTGGAACTTTCCTCATTTTTAAACGTTTCGGACTATGTCTTTTTAAACGACTTTAGTTTTGTCAAATAACAAATGGACAAAATACGCACAATATAAATAACAAACAAAAAATATCATTACAAAAATAAAACTATATAAAATAGAAACAAAGTTATTAGTAAAAACTATGAAGAAATATGCAATGGTGACATGGCAGGCCATTGATATGGTAATGTTCCAAATGTTAAAGTAGATCCCATAGATATATAGCGCCAATAGTTATACTTGTATCTCCGGTTAACCTAAAATGACTTTGAAGTAGAATAAAAGAAAAATAAATAGAACAAATCGTATAAGTACAGTAGGCCTACCATGGTACGTAAAAAGTCTAACACAACAATAAAAATGTCCAAGACCTACAGACAAACAAAATAATGTGAGAAGTGTTTTGTGCTTCTTATACTGAAAAGAATACGGCAAGAACGCGGCTCAAAAAATTTAACGCCCAAAGATGACAGGTTTTGTTCCCCGAGATATAAATTACAATGGAGTTTAACTGAAGTTTAAATACAATATGTACATTTGTAGTGCAATAATTTTAAACTATAAAAGATAGAACAGCCAAAACAATGTTTTTAAACTCATGAAAATAAGGGCTTCAATAATGGCTATTACCTAAAAATGGCTAACTATAATATCTACTGAGTACAATATTATTTTTCTTAAAACTTAAACTTTTCCTTTGGGTTTTCAGTGAATTTCCATTGGAAAACTAAATTATTGCGGTAAACGTATGGCTGAAACTAAGATAAAAGTTTGTTTTAAGGTCACTGGAATTTAAAAAAATATTCAAATTCATACACACATATATATAGGCCTACTACTATCACGATAATTTCCGTGTCCAAAATTTTGGTAAGTACATGTAATTTGTCATTTGTAGGAATAAGCTATGTATGTTAATACTCGTTGGAAGGATCGATCAATCAGAAGTTTACTTTTCGCCCACCTTTTTATTAAGGAAAATGGATTATTCATTTTCTACCAAAAATGTTATGTATTTCAGAAACGCATTTACAAAGATTAAAATAAAATCGGGAGAAACACAATTTAATATAAGATTTTAAAGTATGATTAAAATACTGAATAGTGTCGCCGTTCAAAAACAGCTTTCATTTTGATGTCAGTATTGATTAAAACCATTATATCTTTAATTAAAGTATGGTTTTAAAGTTCTTTACTATTTATTAGGCTAAGAAAAGGATTTAGGGTAATTAGTTTATAGCTACTATTGCTTGTGATCATTTGTTTTGTAGGCCCTTGAATATAATTTGGTAGCTATATACGAATAATACAAATGCATATAATGTATAAGAGACCAATGAAAGTTTAGGCTAAATTTATTTAATGGTTAATTTATCACATACCATTATAGTTTATTTTCCTCTAGATCCCGTAGTGCTAACTTGTTTCTGCATTTCTCTTCGCAAGGATAATACGAACAGCATGAACCTTTCTTTTTGGAGCACGAAAAAGATGGCTTAGAACAGTATGTACATTTTCACGGTGGAATCAGGGTTTCTGGCATTCATTTTCATCCTCCATATATGTAAAGTATTTTTCGAACAGGTTTTTCAAAACGATTGTCGTAATCTTTTAAGAAAACCTCTACTACACACCTTGATTCTACCGTGCAAATGTGCAAACTGTGTAAACCATCTTCTTCGTGCTTCAAAAAGGAAAGTTCAGGCCTATCCATGCAAAGAGAAATGCAGAAACAAGTTTACACAACGAAATCTAGAAGAATATGAGCTATAATGTAATGGTATGTAATAAATTACCTTTAAATAAATTTAGCCCAAACTTTTATTGGTGTCCTATACCGTATATGCATTATTATTATTCCTATCTTGTTACCAAATTATACCCAAGGTCCTACAAAACAACTGATCACAAGCAAAAGTAGCTATAAACTAATTACCCTAAACCAGGGGTCGGCAACATGAGGCCCGCGGGATGCCTGAGGCCCGCCGATGTATTTTTGTGCCCCGCCACAAACATCTACACATAGCCTACTTAGAGAGCAGAGTAGTTTGCATAAAGGTTTCCTTAGGGCCTACAAGTGGCATTGAATATCTTACAAACAGTATGATCATAACATAGGTTTATTGCATCACTAAAATAATTCAAAGGTTTTGCATTTAAAAATGTAGGAATATGTATTTCACTTAAATGCAGAAATAGCCTATCTGAATTTGTTAATTCTTTGATACCGATGGGCGGTATATCTCTAAAACTCTAAAATTGCATATATGTTAACAGGTTGCGAAGAAACAGAATTTCTCAAAATGTTAACACTCTGAGGGCCGCAAAAAAAGTGTTCTTAGGGCCGAATGCGACCTATGGGCCTTAGGGCCGCGTAGTGAATTCGTCTGGTCTACATTATATACAAACGAGGTAGGAATTAAAGCAACTTACAACAAATTCTCCATAGCTTCAGTGTTTATAGACTAGTGCTAGGTTAGTGTAAAGACTTAAATCAAGTGACAAACTCTTTAGGTTTTAAATTTAGTAATAGAGCCCCAGATAATGCCTGGCTTGTAGCAGTCTAAGTTCAGTCTAATTCAATTGTTCTACTTTGATTTAGTTCTATTACTTAGGCTAATAATAGATAACATCTGCCCCTGCAGTAACTCCCCTTTCTATACAAGCTGGGCCTATTGGCCGACTCACTATCTTTCCTCTCCATAGGCATGGCGACTAAAGAGGGACAACATGAAACCCTAAGCGGCGGGGCCGAGTCAATGGGGACAAGCTCCTTCTCAGGGCACGGCCACCTCTTTGAAGGAGTATAGGACTCTGAGGGGTCTTCCGCGACTACAGAAGACCTCTAAGGACCCATCTCGACCAATTACTCCTGTCAGCGCCTACTGCCCATCAGAGCTAGGAACTGATTACACTATGACGGAGGGGTCTACTGCCTAATCCGCCTAGGATGATGCCGGTAATCAGTCCGTTGTAAGGCATAAGAGGAAGAAACCGACTCCGGAACCGAAACCGAGGCGAAACGCAAGATCGTCGACCCTGTGAAAGTTGTCTGCGCAGTAGCCAGCGTAGGTCACAGATGTCCACAAATCGGTAGCCGACTCGCCAAAGACCGACTTAGCTACAAATAAAAACACAAACATTACCGGGCAGTGGCCACACTCCCTGCCATTATAGGTCCCTACCCAGATCAATATCGCTTTATAGACATAAGTAGGGAGTTCAAATCCAAATACAATCCTTAATATTATTTACATGGCAAACAAGGTGAAGAATTTAGTGAAGCTCTCTTTATAATCGAATGACTTTATAAACATCCGGAGATATCTTGAGGGGACAAAAACTACCCCACCACGTATTGTGCCTCGAAAATACAAGGACGATTAAAGTAGTGGATAGATTGGGTGATTTCACAACAAACTCCAGGAAACCTCCTGAACCAAACACCATAACCAACACAAGGCTGAACCACCTCACGGAGAAAGCGATCACTTATCTCACAAACATCTACAATGCTATACTCCAGACACAACACTCCCTACGCTTGGAAGGACAGAACACTCGGCCACGCATCAGCTGATGAGAATGGTGGAGCATGCAACCAAGTGGGGGACAAAAACTACCCCACCACGTATTGTGCCTCGAAAATACAAGGACGATTAAAGTAGTGGATAGATTGGGTGATTTCACAACAAACTCCAGGAAACTTCCTGGACCAAACACCATAACCAACACAAGGCTGAACCACCTCACGGAGAAAGCGATCACTTATCTCACAAACATCTACAATGCTATACTCCAGACACAACACTCCCTACGCTTGGAAGGACAGAACACTCGGCCAAGCATTAGCTGATGAGAATGGTGGAGCATGCAACCAAGTGGTTCAACAATTATTGTTCGACTAGGGTAGCATTCCTGGACATTGAAAAGGTCTTTGACCGCGTCTCTCACAGCGGGCTCTTAGTGAAACTACGAAACTATGGATTTCCAGATGGGCTTATACACCTAGTTAGCTCATACCTATCCAACCGCAAATTTAGGGATGATGTAGACTAAACTCAATCTACACTACGGACTATACGGGCCGGAGTCCCGTGGGGCTTAATTATTGGGCCCGTATTGTTCAACATCTATTACTCCTTATCCCTTAGCATAAGACTATCCTAGCCCCCAGGTTTCTTCCACAAGAAAGTGGCATTAAGAGATTATGTTGGGGCAATACAGAATAAATTCTCTACTGCCTGGAAGAGACATTTGTTTTTATAAAGGGACAGGAGGGAAATAAGGGAACTGTTCTATTACTCTTTTTTCTCCAATTTTCAAAGTAAAACCAAATTTGTTTAGTAGTGTTATATCGCTAACGTATAAATACACAATAAGGCATAATTATCAGTTTCAATTCCAAACAATTAACGAAATCATTACAAGAAATTTATTTTTGAGAAATCTTAGCTGTGTTGTACACGGTAATTCATGGGTACACATCATCGTAATATCAGGCGTTATAATTATATCAGCCACTGTATTTAACAGTAGAAGATATATTCTATGAATAACTGGTAAGTTGTGAAACGAACGAACCTAGTAGGAAATACAGTATTAATAATTTATCACAAGGGTGAAGGGTAGCTTTAAATTTTTAGGATTAAGAGTAATGTATAAAATAAAATTTCATAAAGATATTTTAAATTAAGGCCCAAAAAGGGAGAACATGGTCGCTTCTAAGACGTGATATTGACTAGCATAAGGCTATCCTAACCTCCAACGTTCCTCCATGATGTGTCGACGGATTTTTCCTGGCAGTTTTTTTATCTTGCCAGGTTTTTCATCCCGCTCTTAGCGCGATACTTACCGTACTGTTTCATTTCTCTATCTCCTGATCCTCCTTAGAAAGAACTTGTCAGCCTGGTTTATGGGAAATCAATCCCGTTTCCTTCACTCACGGTCGGAATACTAACCCCATGCGCATCTGAGACGGAGGTAGTTCGCTAGAGGGCTGGGCGGGTTTTGGGGGCCCAGACCCGGGTGAAAAAACGTCTACCGAACGTGTTCAGACTTTATCCATCTTTAAAAGTTGTATCCCTAATTTCTGATTGTTCATTATATACTATATATATATATATATATATATATATATATATATATATATATATATATATATATACAGGTTATAAGTTATTATATAAATATATATTATAACATTAAACATGACTCTCTTAAAACAAAAGGAAAATGTTTGAAATTGAATTAACTCTTTTAATTTGTCACTAAAATAATTGATAGTTCCATATACATAAATATATGTGGAATATTAGTAAAAAGACTTTTGATGTACAAGTCCAACATTTATTTTTAAAATAGTCGCACTTTTCGAGAGAAGTTTGCCATCTTCATTAGGCCAATAATACTGTGTGAATATTACGCGTGTATTGTTGGACTGATGAAGTTAGCAAACTAGATGTCCAATCGTCCCCATTATTTTTTTTTAAAAAATGTTACTGATTTAATGTCAATTGATTAATGTTATTAACTATAGCTTTTGTGTATACTTTGCCTTATATTTTTATTAGTCATATGTGTATATGTTTAGCTTCTATAAGCATTAATACATCTAAAGTTTGTATGTTATTTTATTGCTCTATGTGATATGTAGTAAAGCTTTTTTTGAGTGATAAGTAATTATTACATAACTGAGTAAATAATTTTGAATTTACTTGCTGCTGCGTTTCGAAACAATAATTTCAATGAAGAAACCGATCCGCTACCCGTAGGGTTCGTCGGCTTCGACATTGAAATGATTGTTTCAATATCCGCTAATAAAAATATAAGGCAAAGTATACACAAAAGCCATAACTGGGGAAAATGATGCTATCCAAACAAAGAAGCTACGCAATTCTAATGGCACATGGAAAATCAAACTTGTTTGGAAAATACAAGATTATACTAAGAATATCGTAGTGGCCACTCGTAGTGAAAATGGGCTTATTAGGTAGCCTTCAAATGACCAAAATTCAACCAACCAAAAGATACACAACTTTCAACTAACCAAAATACGCGACGATTAACTGAACGAATGTGTACGGACTTCAACTAACCAAAGTGCACGGACTTCAGTTGAAAGAAATGTTGCGGGTTATCTGATGGCCGTTTCGCAGGCGTTCACCGCACAACTAGTAGCTGAAATTGATAAATGTTTAGTAATATTTCTGTAAATAACTAAACGTCGTGATGAATGAAAGCGTACTTACAAAACGATAAATAATATCATAAAAGTGATATCAGATTTCTTTTAAAAGTAATTAACACATAATTAGTAAAACGAAAGTAATCTTTGTCTTTGCAAAGTAGTTTTTACTACTTCCTTTAAATAATTTTTGAAAATATTACGGTTTAAATTTATCGTTACTTGAGTAAATGTAACGTAGCAATATTTTTTCGGTTTGACTGTACCAAAGATCATAAGTACCTTTTTAGTTTTGTTAATATTAAACATCGATTTAAACATTAAATGTAATAACAATTTACTTATTATAATTGTAATAGTCTACTTAAACATCGTTTTAAACATTAGGTGTAATTTACAAAACGATAGTAATATGATGTAGTGATTATTTTTAAAACAATTCTAGATTTAATAAAATACTGAAACCTAAATATTAATGTATTAGACAAAAAGGCCATTATAACTACTTGTCAAACCAAAGCATGCATTAAACAGTGAAACTATAAATTAAAATTGATTTTTGTAAATATTAAAACTGCACGCCTACATTTAAAAAAAATGTATTAATGTATAAAATGAATAACATTAACCAATTGACATTAAATCAGTAACATTTTTTTAAAAAAATAATGGGGACGATTGGACATCTAGTTTGCTAACTTCATCAGTCCAACAATACACGCGTAATATTCACACAGTATTATTAGCCTAATAAAGATGGCAAACTACCTCTCGAAAAGTGCCACTATTTTAAAAATAAATTTTGGACTTGTACATCAAAAGTCTTTTACTAATATTCCACATATATTTATGTATATGGAACTATCAATTATTTTAGTGACAAATTAAAATAGTTAATTCAATTTCAAACATTTTCCTTTTGTTTTAAGAGAGTCATATTTATTTAGAGAGTCAGTTATATTTAATGTTATAATATATATTTATATAATAACTTATAACCTATATATTATATATATATGTGTGTATATATACATATACATACACATATATATATATATATATATATATATATATATATATATATATATATATATATATTGTATATAATGCACAGTCAGAAATTAGGGATACAACTTTTAAAGATAGATAAAGACTGAACACGTTCGTATATACTGTAGACTAAGACTTGTCAAAGCACGGCGCAGGGTAGACGTTTTTTTACCCGGGTCTGGGCCCCCAAAACCTGCCCAGACCTCTAGCGAACTACCTCCGTCTCAAATGCGCATGGGGTTAGTATCCCTACCGCGAGTGAAGGAAACGGGATTGATTTCCCATTACCAAGCTGACAAGTTCTTTCCATCGAGAATCAGGAGATAGATAAATGAAACAGTACGGTAAGTGTAGCGCTAAGAGCAGGATGAAAAACCTGGCAAGATAGAAACCCTGCCAGGAAAAATCCGACGACAGATAATGGAGGAACGTTGGAGGCTACGATAGTCTTATGCTAGTCAATATCACGTCTTAGAAGCGACCGTGTTCTCCCTTTTGGGCCATAATTTAAAATATCTTTATGATATTTTATTTTATACATTACTCCTTATCCTAAAAATTTAAAGCTACCCTTCACCTTTGTGATAAGTTATTAATACTGTATTTCCTACTAGGTTAGTTCGTTTCACAACTTACCAGTTATTCATAGAATATATTCTTCTATTGGCTGATACAATATATACAGTGGCTGATATAATTATAACGCCTGATACGAGTATTACGATGATGTGTACCCATGAATTACCTTGTACAACACAGCTAAAATTTCTCAAAAATAAGTTTCTTGTAATGATTTTGTTAATTGTTTGGAATTGAAACTGATAGTTATTCGTTATTGTGTGTGTATACGGTAGTGACGTATTTTTTTTATTTTATTACTAAAACTCGGAGGGACCTTATCGGTGTAGATCACTTAGCTGCAGCCTTTGTACTATCTTCCCATCCCTACCACAGGACTAGCTTAGTGGATACCTAACTCTTTGCAGAAATTAAGTACCCACCTGATGCTGAATCTTCTGATATCGTCTGGTGTACATACCTGTCAGCCAAACCACTTTCTCCTTGCAGCTCCCAAAGCAGGACACTCACAGAGTACGTGGATTGGGCTTTCCTCTTGGTCCTCGTCGCATCTCTTGCACACAGGGGACCTAGATTTTCCAATTTTGTATTGGAACTCCCTCAGATTCCCATGGCCTGTAACCAGCTTTACAGTAGCTCTGAGTTGATGCCTACTTAAGTAGAGTAGTTCTTTGCCCCACAAATCTCCTGAGTAACCCCACAGTACCTTGGATTTGTTACACCCCAAGGTTACATTCCATTCTTCCCTGCACAACCTGTCTATATGTACCGTGATCCTCCTGCGCCCTCCTGAGGCGGCAGCCCACTGCCCTCAGCAACGGTCCTTGAGTTATAAACCCTTGTTTTGCTAAGGCGTCAGCTCTCGCATTCCCTATCCAGCCAGAATGTCCTGGAATCCAGGTTAGGTTAGGTGAATTATTCTTACTCAGCTCTGCTAGAGAAGCTATAGTCTCAGCCACCAGCCTAGAGCTGGTACTAGCCTTACCTAAAGCCATCAGAGCTGCCTGACTGTCCGAGCAAATCCAGATGGTCTTGCCCCTCCTGCCAGACCCTATTATTTCCTCAGCACATAGTTTGATCGCGAGCACCTCCCCCTAGAAGACAGAGTTGTAGTCCTCCAGGCGATGACAAAATCTGTCTTGGTGTCTCGGTCCACTAAATCCTGCTCCCACTCCTTTTTTCATCTTGGACCCATCGGTGAACCAGATTTCACCATGTCTGGGTCTATACTCCGTCCATGCCTCTCTTGCAGGAATATGGATTTTGTAGTTTCCTTTTTCCCTTTTAAGAGACAGTATCTTATTTTGAGGTTCTATCCAGAGCTCCTTCAGTGAATCCGAAAATAGCTGTTTATGAAGTTTGCTACTTGTCTTCCACTGCCCGGTACAACTTAGCCGGTATGCAGTTTTCATTGCCTCCATCCTAATTTAAAGAGCCTTCTAGTCTCTTTCCGTCTTGCTTCTAACTCGCTGTTCCACTTAAGCTTACCGCGCCCAGTGTTTATCCAGTTACGTAACACTACTAAACAAATTTGAATTTACCTTGAAAATTGGAGAAAAAAGAGTAATAGAAGACTTCCCTTATTTCCCTCCTGTCCCTTTATAAAAACAAATGTCCCTTCCAGGCAGTAAAGACTTTTCCTGTAGTGCCCCAACATAATCTCATAATGCCACTTTCTTGTGGAGGATAACTGGGGGCTAGGATAGCTGTAAAACCTGTAAAAGGATGGTTATATACAGGAATAAAACTATATGTAAATTCTATACTTATTACTGAAAGCCCAAAGTACAAACCATTACATTATAAAATAATGGTTATATGCTGTAATAAAATTATAGGTATATTTGTTAAATATCACAGAAAGCCCAAAGTACAATGCTATAGCTTAGCCTATTGTAAGAGGATGGTTTTATGCAGGAACAAAACTATAAGTATATTCCTTACTTATTCCACATCAAAACATATTCATGGTTGACAGAGGAGAAGTACTAGATGTTGGAGGTTAATTATTTTGAGGTTTTGGGGTTTGAGGACAGGAATTTTAAGATGGAATTATCCAGATTGTTGGTAACGTCTTCGGAGTAGAGTTAATAATTCTCATTAAAGACCAAAAGTTTTTAAACTCTGAAGAACCGCTACAAAGACATCTTTCTTTCAGTCTGTACCTTCGCACAAATTTTATGATGACAAAATAATAATTTGCCGTGACCAGGAATCGAACCTGGGCTATTGCGGCCACAACGCAATGTCCTAACCACTAGACCATCACGGCTACAAAGCCCCCTACGACTACCAGTAAAACCATTATGATTTTATAGCGCACACTAGCAGCGATATTTTTAACGTTTACAATTTTTTAACAACAAACTCATGTAATGCCAAATTAACCATATCGTTATTACAATAAAAAAATGTTTTAACAGTTCATCATACGCGGTTTAAAATACCATTGAAGTATCTTCATACCTTAACCCTTTGGACGCCACGGTCCGATCTATCGGACCAACGGTGTGTAGGCGAAAACCGCCACGGTCCGATCCATCGGACCGACGATGTGTAGGCGAAAACCGCCAAGGTCCGATCAATCGGACCGCCAGGAAAACATTATTTTTAAGATGTATTTAGTCACTTTTAAAGATTGTTTCTATTGTTTTTGACTTTCGTTGAAGTCACTAACACTACAGGAAAATAATTTTCACAATGGTAGTACCAGTGACCTTGGCTCAGCTATTTGTTTTTGTCGTCATCGGGGGCCGAGCTGATAAGGCACGTGCTCTCATACAGCGCGCTGTCGCCAGTCGTCCGCATCCTTCCAGTCTCACTGTGAATGCTTTCGATGTGGTTTGTTTGTCTATTTTATTTATAACTTTGTATTTCTTTTATTTGTGCGAGATGAGTAATTCATTGTTGAATGAAGACGAAATCAAACATATTCTTGAAAATGAGTTTCTTAGTGATAGTGAGGTAAACAATTTGAATAGCAGTTCGTCATCTGAGGATAGTGAAAGTGAAGCCGACGATACCGATTTGGATCCCACTTTCACTCCTAGTGGTAGTTCAAATACAAGTCTTGAGAACTCTTTAGCTAACAACAGGTCTAGGGCAGTACTATCATCGTCGGAGCATGAAGATGAAACTGCAGCATCTCAACCTCAAGCTAGGACTACGCCTCCGCGACGTGGCCGGCCTCGCCTTCCTCAAAACGACACAAGCAGTGAGTCTGATAACGATAATGATGAGTGGGAAAATATAACGGAGAACAATGACCCTGGTTATAATCATTCCTTTGCATTCAATGAAACACCCGGCTGTAAGCACTGCCCTCCTCGAAATTCTCTTCCCAGCTCATATTTTGACATTTTCTTCCCTATGTCTTTTTTGAACATAATAGTGAACAACACTAATTTGTATGCCAGAAATTTTATTAAAAAAAAACTCAATGAAGTAGGAAATAACAGCAGAATTCGAAATTGGAGGCCCGTGAGCTTTGTTGAGATAAAAGCTTTCTTAGCCGTCTTGATAAACATGGGGCTAAATAAAAAGCCTACGATTGAGTTTTATTGGAGTACAAAGCCCTCCCAGCATTTACCGTGGTTTTCAAAAATGTTTTCAAGAAATAGATTTGAATCAATTTTGAAATTTTTTCATTTGGTAGATACACGATTATTGCCTTCACCAAAACAGCCCGGATATGATCCCTGTGCTCGATTTGCTCCTATTATTGATCATGCTAACAAAGTTTTCAAGCGATACTACGCACCACATGAACAGTTGTCTATCGACGAAAGTTTAGTTGGTACTAAAAACCACACGCAACTGTTACAGTACATGCCAAATAAGCACCACCATAAATGGGGGGTCAAGTTGTGGTTGCTGTGCGATAGTGTTACTCATTACTGTTTGTCCTTTTTTTGTTACAAAGGCAAAAGAGATACAGATAAAAATAATGGAAGTGTCAACAAGGGACTTGGATATACTGTCGTTATGAAATTATTAGACATGGGAAACTACTTGAATAAAGGATTTCACGTATTCGTAGATAATTTTTTTACCTCATTTCCTCTGGCCAAGGATTTGTATTCGAAGATGACTCATTTGACAGGCACGTTACGAATAAACAGAAAAGGAATACCTCCTATCCTGAAGCAAAAAATGCCTGTTGGACAAACAAAATACTGTCGCAAAACATATATGCTTTTAGCTGCCAGCCGAATGAAAAAATCCCAAAAAAATCAAGTACTTCTCTTGTCAACAAATGCTACGGCAAAAAGTGAAAGGAAATCTAAAAAGAGAGGAAATAAGTTATTTATTACTAGCAAGCCATCTATCATACGACAGTACAATTCCTATATGGGCGGCGTAGATTCGTCCGATCAAATGTTGTATTGCTACCTGGACGAGCGGCGTACGCTCAAGTATTGGAAAAAGGTTACGTTTCATATTTTTGGTCGTATGATTGTTAACTTATACATCCTATACAAAAACAACACAGACAACCCGCTATCAAGACTGGAATTCACAGTTGCACTGGTTGAAGGACTTGCTGCTGAATGGATTGGTGAACAAGCGTCAGTTCAAGTACAGCGTGCTCAAAATGGACTTCTTGCTCGATTACCTGATAACAAGGAACGAAATTGTTCTGTGTGCAGTAGAATGAGTATTGCTCAAGGTGGCAAAAGGAAAAAAACAAGATACTTTTGTAATAAGTGCAATAAAAGTGTCCACCCTTTGTGCCTTCCTAAACATTTGTGTTAGAAAGTGATGTGGCCACATGTAAATATTTTTGTTTACTTTTATTATACTATAAATTATAAAATGAACTGTTGTTAGTGCTAACACGCCTATATCACCATACCTTGTAAGTATTTTGTAACTTATGTGAGTATTTACAAACTTATATTCTTTTGTATAAATAGTGCTTATAATAATACATTTTTTCTATTTGTAACGTTTTTTGAAAAAGGTTTTTGACAAACTATTTTTTGTAGTATAGTTGTGAAAATTTACAAACAGTACGATATTTAGTTACTAAATTGAATAAAAACTTTTGCGATATATAAAAATATTTTTTTAGTACTTCATTTTTTTATCTAAAGTTGATTTTTTGTATAAATTTTTTTTCTGTTAGGCATTATTGCTTTATCAATAATTTTGTTGTACAAGTAACGCTTTTTTAATTACTAAGTGTTGATAGCCCACGTAATTATCTATAAAACAAAAAAAAAAATCATTACATTTGCATAAAAAATAACGAAAGCACAGAGCGAAATGTAAACCGGTGCAAAAACGTTCAAACAGGCCTTGGCGGTTCTCGCTAGTACCGCTAACAGAACGGCTGGCGGTCAGGAGTTGGGCTCCGGCCCGAGCGGCTGGCGTCCAAAGGGTTAAAAGACCTAATTATTAGTTGTCAAAAAAAAACTATGGATATAAAAAGCACTATTGATATATTCAATAACCGTAGTTTATGAGTTATCGATATTGTGTGTGGTAGTTTATAGTATTTTATGGGTTTCAAGAGTTTCGTTTTGGATTTGGGCTATCCATTTTTAATTAAACGTAGGCCGGATATATTTCCCATTTTTATCCAGTTGATCGAATCATTTAATTAAGGTTTACGAAATATAAGTTATATTCATAATATATAAAATATGTTTATATAGCATTTAGCATAAAGGGGGAAAACTGTGCAATAACACAACTCTAAGGGTACTGACACGTCGGTATATTCTTTACTTGTCACAGAGAGCACGAAATACTAGGCACTATGTTATAAAACGATATTTATGTGCAGGAATAAAACTATAGGTATATTGTTTACTTATTACAGAAAGGCCAAAGTACAACACACTATATTATATAAGGATGATTTTGTGCAGTAATAAAACTATTGGTATATCCTTTACTTATTAGAGAAAGCTCAAAGTACAACCCACAATATTATAAGAGGATGTTTATATGAAGGATTAGAAATAAAGGTATGCTCTTTACTTAGGGTAAGTCGAGGAGAGATGGCCATAGAGAAGAGATGGCCACAAGCTTTAGTTCCGTGATCTGACGCTGAATAGTAATGTGTCTCAGTCAGTGTTTATAGTGTATATAACGTCCCGTAAACGTTTTTGTAAAATTTGTGTGGATATTTGCGGTTCTAGAGGAGAAACAGTTTACCTGGACTGTTGGAATTATAATATGGTTTAAGGTAAATGGGTTTCAACATTGATCACGTATGAATTTTCTAATTTCGTGGTATTATCTGTTGTACCATATCTCTAGGAATATTCATACCTTGAAATAATGTCCATGTGTTCACGTTGGGGGGTAACTGTTAGGGTGGCCAACTCTCCTCGACAAAAAGGAGAGATGGCCATACCCGGACTTCTGCAGTTCTCGCCCATTTGGAAGTTTAACCTTCGAGCGGGCGCGTCTTCTTTTACAGCACACTTTCTTCTTTTACTAATGAATCAGCATCTAATGTTTTAAAAGCCATTTCCATTTGACTCACAAACTTTCCTTTTTAGATAAATGCATTCCTTGCAAATGTTCCAGGAGTATCAACTTCCTGTGTCTGTGTCTGTCCAAGTGCTGACACAGACACTGCCCGAGCTTTGTTTAGGCTAACTAACCATTGATCGAGATAGTAGCTAATAACACCTGATAAACGAATACCAGACTGAATATTTGTTGTTATTATTAATGGACCAGTAGGCTGTTGCTGTACTGGCTGGTGCTTAGATTACAAGGAATGCATGAAAAAAAAACCTGTCGCTGCTGTAATTTTATTTTGTTTATCAAATGATTACACCGAAATCATTTTAGTTAATTTTTAATTTTCAATAATGCAGGATAATATACCATTAGGTAGGACTTGAGTTATAAATGACATAATACACTTTAAAAATGTGGTAGATGAAAACTGATCTAAAGAACCTAGTAGCGTTCCTAGTTTAATGATAAAATTTGAATAGATTATTAGTTCCACACAAATCTCACCGACAGTAACTCCATCTAAACTACTGAAAAAACTTCCACCATTGCCGTCTATCGCTATCTCTTCTTCTGCACGTTCTCGTCGCAGAATCGGTGGCTTAGAGCTAACATCTGCAACAAATATTGAGGAAAATAAAGCTAAATTACAAAAATAAAGTTCCAAATCTGAGAAAGCCATCCAATTACCGACTCCTGGAAAAAATCTATTAGGCCTTAAACTGCTCCTCTTATCAAGACATTTGCAACCCATGTGGCTTGATTGTTTAAAAAAACATTTAGGATAGTTCTAATCAAGATACGGACTAATTAATAATTTTAATAATAATATTAAGCACTTTTACTTAATTTGATTTGTTAATTTGTATTATTTCATTCATGATAGTAGTTCTTATTTCAAGTAAATATTTTCTCTGGCATTTGTTTTGGTGTTTGGGTATTTGTTAGTCTAATTATATTTTTGTATCTTTTATACTTATATTTTTGTAATTTTTGTAACAATTTGTTTTATTTATCAGCCTAATTTTTTATTTGTAACTTTTAAGCTTATACTTTTATAACAATTTGTTCCATTTCCAAGCCTAATTATATTTTTATACCTTTTATACTTATATTTTTGTAATATTTGTTACAATTTGGTTTACATGCTATTAACGTTAATAAACTTGTGAATTTCAGCAAAAATGCTTTCCCTTACATTTTAGCCTTACTATATTTATTAAGCCTCAGTGGCCATCTTTCCTAAGGTTCGTGGCCATCTCTCCTCGAAGCTTATGAGAGATGGCCACTTTGCATTTTTTTTTTAAATGCGATTAAAAAAAATGTATTGAATTAAAAACATTATAAACTTTTAAATCTGAAATGTATATTAACAAAGCGACTAAATCATATTTTTCAAACGTATTATATTGAAATTAACGATTTTATAAAGATTTTACAAAAGGGTGGCCATCTCTCCTAGACTTACCCTATTATAGAAAGCTCAAAGTACAACGCGCTATATTATAAATGAATGCAGGAATAAAACTATAGGTATATTCTCTACTTATTGCAGAAAGCCGAATCGCGTCGCGGCTCCCTTAACTATTTTCTGATTATTCCTAACTTACAACCTGTGCAGTGTGCGTGTTATTTGTGTCTGGGTCACATCTTAACTATTTTATCGATTGCTGGTATTGTCGGTTTTGATTCAGTCCTCTTAGTTTTACCTTGATGGTATAGTGTTGTGTTGTATATTAATCTAGGCGTTAGAGTGTAATTTATACTACCTTAACTCAAAAGATTGAGATTGGCTTTAAATAACAAAATGGAGGATAATGAACGAAACCAAAAGTATAAAACTGGTTCACAAAATAGTAAAATTGCAATAGGAACAGTGTGAAATGTTTAAAGAACACACAAAAATAGATGTCTCTGGAGCATATTGAAACTGAAACTATTTCGAGTAAAATCTATCACAGGCAGCAGAACCAGAACGTCGAGGTGAATGTAGTCGTGAACATGAAATGTTAGACTTAAACAATCACAAAGATTACTCATTGTGAACTAGAGCAACCAATTGAATCAAGCTGTCATTTAAAGCTTACATCTGACATTGGGCTCTATAAAAATACAATTTTGACTGATGAAATGAAAAAAATAATTTTATTAGTCTATCAATGTCAACCAAAGTGGCCTTTCCAAAAGATCCGATTTCTAAGTGATCTAGTTCTGAGTACTATGCTTTTACAACTGCTACAGTCTAAAGGTTGATTGGATTTGGCTATATTACTCCGCTTCCTTAGATAGCATTTTTTGTTTCGCTTGTTAATTGTTCAGCGAAAATGTTGACGCAAGAACCTGGGGTGACGTTAGTATAAGAGACTAGGAAGGTATTTCTAAAACAATTAAAACCCATGAAACCAGTAGTGCTCCCATGCAAGCATCTTTAACGTATGCTACTTGGTCAAAAAATAAGACCATAGCTGATCAAATGTCGAATGAATGTAAAAGGTAGAAGGACATTTTCACGCGCATCGTAGATGTTATTCGCACTATGGCGATGTGTTCTCTGCCATTTCGCGGTCACAGAGAGAGGGGTTGAACAAAATATCTCCTCAGCTTGGAAATTTCTTGAAGTTAATATCCCTAGTGTCACGACATGACTCCTTTCTAAGCGCACATTTAGAAAATGAAAAAACTAGAGCAAAACACCTACACCATGACATTCAAACTCAGGTTATATTAGGGAAATCAGTAGTGAATTCTATGTTAGAAAAAACTTCAGCTGCTCCATTTTTTCAAATCTTATTGCCAGTACTCAGTACTTATGGACATTTCTAAAACAGACTAAAAACGTTTTTGTGATAAGAAAAGAAAGGTGAAAACCAAGATAAGCACGGGCTGTCATACATGAATCTATTTTGGTATTCGCTGTAATTCGTGACATCAGTAGTGAGGGGTTTAAATAAGATTTTGGGCTTTTTAAAGACAAATGAAGTGGATATTAATAAATGTAGAGCTCAAGGCTACGATAGAGCACCCACAATGAGGCCGTTATTTTGAGCTACAAAAGAGGATTAAAGATCTGGTCCCCAGTGCAGAGTAGGAATACGTACATTGCGTGGCTTATTACTTAAATGTGGTAATTAATGATTCTGCTTCCCATATTTCTGAAATTAAACAGTTCTATGATATAGTGCAGGTATTGTATGTGTACTTTAGTGAAAGTATGCCTCTCTGGCAGAACTTAAATAGTGTCATCAAAGAAGATGGCTTCTATCAAAAACCTTACTCTAAAGAAACTCTGTCCTACCAGGTGGTCATCTCGAAATGATTGCCTCTTAGCTATTCAAAATGATTTCAAAACTGTTATGACGTGTCTTACAGAAATACTACATAGTTCTAAGAAAATGGAAAGAGATGAGGTGTTAGCTATAAGAGACCACTTAGAAAAGTTTGAATTTTTTTTGCTCTGCCTTGAATGTAAAGTACTTCAGAATATTGACAAAATTTCAAATGTTTAACAAAAACAAACAGTCGGTTTAGATCAAGCATGTCAGTATTCGAAACTCGCCTCAGACAATTTGAAAGATTTGAGAAAAGATTTTTCTGGATTCCTAACTGAGTTAGCTCTGTGTTGGAATATTCCCTGTGAAATAAAAAAAAAAACGACACTACAAACCCATAATATACTAATAACTACCACACACAATATCGACAACTCATAAACTACGGTAGTTGAATATATCAATAGTGTTTTTTATATCCATAGTTTTTTTTACAACTAATAATTTGTTCTTTCAAGGCATGAAGATACTTCATTGGTATTTTAAACCGCGTATGATAAACTGTTGGAACATTTTTTTAAAATTGTAATAACGATATGGTTAATTAGGTATTACTTGAGTTTGTTGTCCCTGCTAGTGTGCACTATAAAACCCAAATGGTTTTACTAATAATCGTAAGGGGCTTTGTAGGCGTGATGGTCTAGTGGTTAGGACATTGCGTTGTGGCCGCAATAGCCCAGGTTCGATTCCTGGTCACGGAAAATTATTATTTTGTCATCATAAAATTTGTGCGAAGGTTCAGACTGAACGAAAGATGTCTTTGTAGCGGTTCTTCAGAGTTTAAAAACTTTTGGTCTTTAATGAGAATTATTAACTCTACTCCGAAGACGTTAGCAACAATCTGGAAAATTCCATCTTAAAATTCCTATCCTCAAACCCAAAAACCTCAAAATAGTTTGCTTCCATTATCTAGTACTTCTTCTCTGTCAACCATGAATAGGTTACCGGTCTTGATGAGGAATAAGTAAAGAATATACCTATGGTTTTGTTCCTGCATAAAACCATCATTTTATAATAGGCTAAGCTATAGCATTGTACTTTGGGCTATCTGTGATATTTAACGAATATACCTATAATTTTATTACAGCATATAAACATTATTTTATAATATAGTGGTTTGATGACATATTGAACAATACGGGTCCAATACTATAGCCCTGAAGGACTTCAACCCGTATAGTCCGTAGAGTAGGTTGAGTTTGGCCTACATCAACTTTGAACTTGCGGTTGGATAGGTATGAGAACTAGGTGTATACGCCTATCCAGAAAGCCATAGTGTCGTAGTTTCACTAAGAGCCCATTATGCCAGACCTGATCAAAGGCCTTGTCAATGACCAGGACGATCATCCCAATCGGAGAGTAAATGTTGAATCCCTTGGTTGCATGATCCACCTCTCTTATCATCTGATAGGTGGCCGAGTGTTTTGTCCTAAAGCCAACTTGTTCTGACCTCAAGCATGTTGTGCTTGTGCAGAAGCCTGTTGATACGTTTGAGCAGGATTTTTTTCAAAGACCTTACCCATCGTATTTAACAAGCTTGTGGGTCTGTATGAGCCCGTTTTGCGGAATAACAAGATCTTAGCCTCCTTCCAAGCCTCCGGGAAGTGCTGTGTCGGAGTAGTAGTTGTTTGAGAAATGAGTGATCGTTTCTCCGTCAGGTGTTTCAGCATAGTGTTGATTTTGTGTTTAATTCAGAAGCTTTCCTGGGCTTTTTTTTTGAGATATTACCCACTTTATCCCTGTATATGTAGTGTCATTGGTTTGCTCTATTGTAGGGTAGTAAGCAAACTGTGCTGTTTCTAAGCCTATTTAAGTAGTAACAGCTGCATCAGATAAAACACGTGTAAAATTCAGTGACAGCGTTGGACGTTTTTGATAAGCTAATGAAGCGGAATATCAAACATATGCAACTGTACACGTTTTGCTAACGTTGGGTGTAGGGAAAAGGGCGAGAGTTGTAGTACGCAGATTGGCTAGTAGTGGCCGAGTCAGAGCGGGACTTATAGTACCCCAGTGATAAACGTGTTGCAATGCCCGCCGGATCCTATTCCCCATATTGTTAGCTGTACTACAGCTGCTGTAGTATGTGCTTTTGTATGTGTACGTAGTGTCTGGGCTCACATTTAACTGGTGCCCGGTTATTAATCGCGGTACGTATTGCCGTCGTAAAGCTACCGACGGCTTTGTCTATGTAGAGTGGTCTCTCGACATTTAGGAAGACAGGTAGAGTGCTGTCCAGCTGGGACCGGAATAACTACCAGTCAGCCAGTCTGTAGTTTAGCACTCTTCTCAGCTCTTTGTGTGCAGGGATTCCAGAAACTGGCATTAGCACTGTTTAAAGATCTGAATTCAGATCCCTATCGATGTGAATTTGGAGTGACACTAGCTATATCTAAAATGTCTTCCTCTTCCGTGGTGTGCTTCCTCTTCCAAAATTTGTTGTGGTGTGTTGGTTCCGAAGGGGCTAGTAGTATAGCTGTATGTTTTGTATGAAGGCTTGAAGATGCCGTACATTTTGTGGATTCATTTTGGATGGATGAATTTTGGTCATTTGAAGGAGCCCTGCTTCAACCACGTGAGTGCGAGCAAAAAGCACTATAAAACGTTTATTGCGTTTATCTATTACATTATTCTAGCCGTACCGCCGTGGCAACTAGTTGTCCTGTCAGTGCTGTAAACTTTAAAGTTTCACATTGAGAACCATCTTGGGGATTTAGGTGTATTTCTGTAATAGGCGCTAATTTATAGTTTTTTCTTTGCATATAGCGAAGAAACTCTAGCTTTTTATAATTAATGTCGTTGGGATTCAGCATCAGGACCGGTACGTAACCTTTTTTTATAATATAGTGCGTTGTACTATGGGCTATCTCTAATAGGTAAAAAATATACCTTTAGTTTTTTCCTGCATATAGCCATCCTTTTTTAATACAGTGCGTTGAACTTTGGCCTTTCTGTAATAAGTAAAGAATATACTTATAGTTTTATTCCTGCATATAGCCATCCTTTTATAATACAGTGCATTGAACTTTGTCCTTTCTGTAATAAGTAAAGAATATACTTATAGTTTTATTCCTGCATATATCCATCTTTTATAATACAGTGCGTTTAATTTTGGCCTTTCTGTAATAAGTAAAGAATATACTTATAGTTTTATTCCTGCATATAGCCATCCTTTTATAATACAGTGCGTTGAACTTTGGCCTTTCTGTAATAAGTAAAGAATATACTTATAGTTTTATTCCTGCATATATATATATATATATCCATCTTTTATAATACAGTGCGTTTAATTCGGGCCTTTCTGTAATAAGTAAAGAATATACTTATAGTTTTATTCCTGCATATAGCCACCCTTTTATAATACAGTGTATCGAGCTTTGGCCTTTCTGTAATAAGTAAAGAATATACTTAAAGTTTTTTCCTGCATTTAGCCATTCTTTTATAATACATTGCGTTGTACTTTGGCCATACTGTGAAAAGTAAAGAATATAACTATAGTTTTATTCCTGCATATAGCCATCCTTTTATAATACAGTGCGTTGAACTTTGGCCTTTCTGTGAAAAGTAAAGAATATACCTATAGTTTTTTCCTGCATATAGTCATCTTTTTATAATACAATGGAATCAGGTCAAGTATCTTGGAGTCATCCTGACTTGGGACAATAATATTACCAACACTTTAAAAAAGCAACAAATAGATTACCCCAACCATATCCCATGCTTAACAGAACGAGGCCACTTTCATTACGGGCGGCCACTACTATATACGTACCACTGTTTCGCAGCATACTCACGTACGCTTCCCCCGCCTGGAGCCTTACGCCCACACGCAGACTCCAGTTATTACAAAACAATGTTTTATGAATAAACATGAAAATATATACAATAAAAATTAAAAAAATTACATACTAACAGATTCTGCTTCACAGTTATGTTCCAGGTGACACATTAGCACATCCCCAGGGTCGCAGCCTAACCCCAACGGAAGTAGGCTACTAATTTCGACTGCATGCATTTTCAGTTTCGAGTAGGCAGCAGAAGAAAAGGTTGGTGAGAAACACCATCACACGGCCACGCAGATAAACCACACAAAAAACCAAAAATAGGCCTACATATCTCTCATTTACCACAACAAAGACACACAAAAAATAGCCTCCACATTCAAAAAACTCCATTAACAAATATCCTACAAAACAACAAACACTTTAAGACAGCACATACAACCTTTTCTAAAAGAAACTGACAAATACAAATTCTCAGGTATTTACAAATTAACTTGTAACGTTTGTCCCAGCTATTACATCGACCAAACCGGCAGGTCATTCTATACACGCTTCGAAGAACACATTACCCAAAAAAAAAGAAACCCTAAATCCAGCTACGCAAAACACCTCAAAACACCCAACACACACATACACACACACACACCGACATACACACAAATTTAAATGTTCTACACACATTAAAACAAAGTAAAAAAACTAACAACCTTAGAAAAATATGAAATATACAAACACTACTCAACAGATAAAGAAAACGTATTAAATGATGACACACACTTTGAAGCCAACAGCTTTTTCTATTATATGACACACAACCAAAACAAGCCACCGCATTCCACAGTCATCCATTCCATTCCCATTACAGCTTTTACACCTAACCGATGCAGACAGTAGAGTGTTAGCTTCGTAAAAGGAACGAATGTTTTGAAACGCGCCCGCAAGTAAGCAACTATGTATTCACTTAGTTAATATTTTTAAAATTAGTAATAGAAATGTTTAAAAACTGAAAATTTACACCATTACATATTTTAAAACTGGTACCGAAATATTTAAAATATTATTGGAATGAAAAAATACTCTGTTGCGATTACTTATGTATATAACTTTAACTTTATGTTTTCAGGTACTTGAAATAATGCTGGTCTTATATAAGCTTCGAAAATAGATTTTTCATGTATTATAATTTAAAAAATAATTTATTTCTTTAAATAAAACTGTAAACATGAAATTCAATCATCTGCTAAGTGATTTTCCCTTTGCATGCAAATTTAAATTAAGTATAAGGCATTCTTTGGCTTCTACACAGTTAATAGTAATATAAATACAATAACTGTATAATTAAGTCAATTTTTATTGTTACATTATAGAAATATTAAAATCAAATACTTATGTTGAAAGTCAGTTTAATTTTGCATGATCAGCGATGGCAGAAAACCAATAAGAGTTGCCATCCACAAGTTCCACTTTAGAACAATGCTGTAACTACTACAGGGGCACCAAGACACAAGAGTTTAGTATGAAAAAATCCTATTCTTCTTTTACCAAAATATTTTTTTATACTAGAAGGATAACATGGTGTATGTATTAAATGTTCATTATATTCACATTACACTGCATATTAGCAATATATGACAGCTTTCAACATATTTTACATTGAACTGTAAATAGTTTTAAAAAATGAGTTATAAATAATTATTTTAATATGTATATATATTTTAGGGTAGTTCTGGTAGAGCTTAAAGCTTATTTAGGAAATTTTGAACTAGATAGGAGACTGACAGACTTACCTTGTGGCAATAGTCCAAAACTGCAATCTCTTGGAAATAAGAGATTATTTTTATTTCCAAGAGATTTCAGTTTTAGACTATTGGCACGAGGTAAGTCTGTAAGTCTCCTATCTAGCTCAAAAATTCCTAAGTGCACATTTTTAACTTTGCAAAAGTGTTTTCTTGTATTTGCTTATCACCTACACTATAATGTACTTAAACAAACATACATGTGAGTTACATGTGAGTTAACTTTCAAAGACTTTAATTACGTGTCTTCATTTTCGAGCATCAACTGAGACTCTGTATATATATTTGTTGCAAAATTGTCATTAAATCCTAAATACATGAACACTACTCTAAATTAATTAGAGTTAATTATGAGACAAAACTACTCCAAGAGACCTACATTTATATCATAGACATTTTTATTTAAACAGACCCCCTTCCAGTTACTATGTGAATTGCAAAACTACACAATTATACCAGACATTACTAATTTGAAGGACTATTAAAGACTACACATAACATTTGGCATAAAGTTATCCTATATTTTGAACTATACAGACGTTTACAGAACTATACAAAACTAAAAGTTTTATTTTGCATATTTTATGTGATTTCCCTGTTCATCTATAATAAATTATTATTAACTAAAGACAGAAGTAAACAAAAAGAAAAAATGAAGTATAGAATCCAGTTAAGTTGGGGATCTAAGAAACTGTAAATATGATCCGTAAATTGATATTTAATCATTTCTTTCCTACATTCATAACAAAATGTAATTCTACTTTTAAGTCACAAAATTATCAATTATATGTTTATAAATGTTCCCAACTAATGTAGTACAAAGTTTATATTAATGGGAAATTTCAATTCCAGTAGTTTATATAATTTAAAACTTTAAATTTCTAAAACAACAAAGAATTGTAAAAGAACTTTAAACATTTTTGTTGAATGAATCGCATTCTCACATTTAAAAAAATATAATTTCTTTGAATATTAATCTTTGTATATAGACAGTTAAAAAGCCTCTTCAATAAACTGCTCCAATGTTATAGAATATACAACAGAATGCAAGCAAAACTTGAGTCATAATAACATTAAAAGTTTAACAAAATCATCCAATCAATGGTTGTATTATAATCATTTGTACCATTTCTGCTATGTGTAGTACTTAACACCTGTAACTGTGGAAGAACTACGTGCAATTACAGTATCTGTCTTCTTCTACTAACTTATGATTTATTTTAAAGTGACTGTACCTTGCATAGCTGTGGTGGTAGGTTCATGGATGGTACATTGCTTTCATTTAGAAGTCAACTAAATATTTGGTAAACTTATAATATTAATACTCCGAGTCTAAAGTTTCCTCTTATACTGTACATGGTCACCTTTATTCTTGGAACTTCACTTACGACTTGGCTAATGTGCTTCCTTCATTAATATTTAAAACTATAGTTCCATTTATTTTCATTTCTTTTAAATTCATTTAGGAATGTTCAGATCTCTGTACAGTTACAGAAGCTTCTCCCAAGTTCTGTTTTTCCTTTATATTGAGAAATATATTAGTTTTTTCATGGCCTGGTGAAAATATGGAGAATAGTATTCTGAGGGTAGAACCGAATACATATTTAGAGTGGATCCTAACACAGATATGTCTCTTTTTCATAATTAAGTAACAGCAAGACATACTAAACTCACTTTTTCGTCACTGAGATGCTAGAATAAAAAATTTTAAAATTTTCTCAATAATTCATTAAACTGGAATGACGTCATATGAAAATACTGGTAAAACATATCTTCATCATCAACTAGGTGCTTATATAAAATCCAACATTCTCCCTCAGTTTACTTTTTCCTAGACATTTGTGAATCCAATAGCACCTCTGAGTCTTGTTTTCATTTTACCCTTCCTCATACAAAATAATGGCAAGTATTTCCAATTCTGTTATTAACAATCCCCTAAAAGTCATATTTTATGTTTTCACAAAAAACAACTAATGTAAGTTACTTCACAATTCACAAGACGGCAAAATAAAATATAAAAATTAATTCAATTAATTAAGATAAATAAAATTAAAACAGTAGACACTAAAGTAGTCTCCTAACACAACAAATGTACAGCACACATGCAAGACTCAACAGCTACCAAACAGGTATTATATGCATTGTATTAGCATTCTATACGGATATAGACGCAGTTGATCCATTACAGTGGGCATAGTAGCGACAGAAATTTTTTTCCTTGTGCCTGACACAGTCCTAAGACGGTCATTAGATGACATGTTCTAGTGGCTAAACACCTTAACTTGAACTGAAAAATTGTTTGGTGTTTATTTATAGTAAAAGAATGCTGATTTCATACAATAAAAATTGAACAAGCTTTAAAATGTTGATTTGAAACTAAACCTGAACTCCTAAACAATACGATATCTTGTGAAGGAAGAGGCATAATGGCGAACAGAAATGTTGGATGGAAAAATATGGCTAATACACATAAAAAGCATGTTGAGATTGTTACTGTAGCATTGCACCGGCCTGCAGGCCACTTCCATGAATTATGGACTGGCTAATGCATTAAACTACATTTTATAAACCTTCATTTATCTTTCATTAGGAGCTTTGTATACTGGTGCTCTTTAATATTTGCTATAGGTTGGTTTCTCTTGTTTGAATGGCTCAACAAGGCGTTAAATTTAATTTGGGAAATAATAAGAAGATCCTAAGAAAATGTTTTAGGTAGAATATTTGGTATTTGTGAAACTCACAAAGCAGCACGATATATGGATCTTATTATAGTGTATCAGAAATACATATCCAAAACAAATCAATACAAATAACAGTAATTGTTTTAAAATGTGTACAATTGGAACAATATTCCCTGCAAAAGTTAAAATGAAATATGTAAAATAATTTAACCAATTTATATTTATTTACAATTTACTACTTTATATTTACTAACCGCATGATCAGCAAATTTGGCCATTGGCACTATTTTAAGAGGATTTGACAGTCTTTGCAGAAATGCTAGAAGTTTTACACAATAGGCAAATGAAGAATTAGTTAATAGTTTTTTTTGATAAAATGTATATGTTTAATAAAACCACTTTCATACGAATAAAATTTTTTTAAAATTTTATTATAAAGTTTAAGCTTTTCGCCGATTAGCATTATCGGCATTATCAAAATTAACTTAGTACACTTCTAACTTATTCTGTGCCTACATTAAGACTATTCATATACAAATTATACTACGTTCAAACAGATAATTTTATTGACTTACACACACACACACACACACACACACACACACACACACACACACACACACACATATATATATATATATATATATATATATATATATATATTTATATATAGTATATATATATATATATATATATATATATATATATATATATATATATATATATATATATATATATAGTATATAGTATATAGTATATGTATATAGTAACAAACTAACAAAAACTTGCCTATATTAGAGCTTACTGTTTTGATTATTGAGATTGGCTGCTTTGGGTGTTGTCTCCCATTGTCAACTCACACCGAAACAGACTTCTTGGTTGTTTTAAGAGGTAGGTTTTGGTATGAATTGACAATGGACACTTGTCCTGAAACAGTCGTCACCAATAATCAAGACAGTAAATACTACAATAGGCTAAAGTAAAAACTAACATATGTACAAGTGTTTTTAGTTACACACCTAAAGTAAAGTTAATCTGACAAAAGTCAAACAAACATCTAGTATCTATTTCATTGATAAAAGTGGTAGTTTGCTTGCATGTTGCAAATAATAATTATAAAGCATGTAATATTAACTTGGAGTTTGAAAATGTGTAACTTTCTGTGAAGCCCTGCTATATTTTTTTACAAAAATAATATTTTATCACTGAAAAGTAATCCTAGGAACTATTCTTCTTACAGCTTAAATACTTGAACTTATATTAATAAGGGACACTCTTAGAGTTAACAATAGGAAACATCTCCCAAAACGGGTGTCCTTATTAAACAAAAAAGTATGATCTCCCTGAGATCAGTTACGGTCTGAGTTGACAAAGGGACACATCTCCCAAAACGGCCGTCATCAACAAAAAAAGTAAGTTCTGCTATAGGCAAGTTAAAACATTTTTTTTTAAAGTTGTAAGTGTGTATTATTTGTTATTTTTGTTTTGTTTGAGAAGAATTTGTAGGGTTGATGATGTTTGTGTAGTTACTGTTTGTCGGTATGAGATGTCCAGCAATGTTTGATTTGTCATTCTTGTTTGTGGGTGACTTAATGTGTTCTTGGTAGCCTGTGTAAAATTATCTTCCTCTTTATCCTATGTAAAAACTTATTAAGTGGCAAGTTAGTTTGTAAACACTGGCAGAGTTGTATATATCTTTGTTTATGATGCTGCGTTTAAATGATTTTTTGGTGTTGTGTGTGGAGTAGGTTATTTTGTAATTGTATTTTTTGCAATGTGTTGGTTCTTGTTTGCCTAACGGTGTTTTTAATAGGCGATGTATCATGGTGTTGTAAGCAGCTAGTTTGTGTTGATGTGGGTGGCTAAAGAGTTGTAAATGGTAATATTTGTGTTAGTGGGTTTTGATGTATGTTAAATTTATGTATTGGTGTCTCTGTATACGTAATTGTAAGGCAAAAGAAATTAAGGGAGTTGTTTTATTATGTTTCGAAGGTGTTTGTTAGTTTTAGGTTATGGAATTGAGATGTTTTAAAATTTTGTGTGTTCGGCATTTATCATCTTTGTACAATGAGATAAAGTTGACAACATACCTATATCAAAATATGATGTCTGAGTATTTATTATTATATAAAATGTGGTTTTTCCATGTGGAGTGTGAATATTTTTGACAGGATGCTAGCTATTTAAGATTCTATAGGTTGGCCATCTTTTTGGATGAGGAAAATGTCATTAAAAAAATTTTGTAGGTAAAGTAATTTTGTGAGATTAATTTTGTTTTGTTAATCTGTGTTTCTGGTGTATTTGCATCTATGAGCATGTTTTGGAGGATGTTGATGGTTTCTGGTATGATGATGTTGGTGTAGAGGTTTGAAACATGGAAGGAAACTAAGATGGAGTTATGGGGAATATTTACATTTTTTATTTTGTTGTTGTTTGATTTCCCTGTTCATCTATAATAAATTATTATTAACTAAAGACAGAAGTAAACGAAAAGAAAAAATGAAGTATAGAATTCAGTTAAGTTGGGGATCTAAGAAACTGTAAATATGATCCATAAATTGATATTTAATCATTTCTTTCCTACATTCATAACAAAATGTAATTCTACTTTTAAGTCACAAAATTACCAATTATATGTTTATAAATCTTCCCAACTAGTGTAGTACAAAGTTTATATTAATGAGAAATTTCAATTCCAGTAGTTTATATAATTTACTTATATAATTTCTAAAACAACAAAGAATTGTAGAAAAACTTTAAAAATTTTTGTTGTATGAATAGCATTCTCACATATTTTTAATATAATTTCTTTGAATAATAATCTTGGTATATTGACAGTTAAAAAGCCTCTTCAATAAACTGCTCCAATGTTATAGAATATACAACAGAATGCAAGCAAAACTTGAGTCATAATAACATTAAAAGTTTAACAAATTCATCCAATCAATGGTTGTATTATAATCATTTGTACCATTTCTGCTGTGTGTAGTACTTAACACCTGTAACTGTGGAAAACTACGTGCAATTACAGTATCTATCTTCTTCTACTAACTTCTGATTTATTTTAAAGTGGCTCTACCTTGCGTAGCTGTGGTGGTAGGTTCATAGATGGTATATTGCTTTCAGTTAGAAGTCAACTAAATATTTGGTAAACTTATACTATTAATACTCCGAGTCTAAAGTTTCCTCTTATACATGGTCACCTTTATTCTTGGAGCTTCACTCACGACTTGGCTAATGTGCTTCCTTCATTAATATTTAAAACTATAGTTCCATTTATTTTCATTTCTTTTTAATTCATTTAGGAATGTTCAGATCTCTGTACAGTTACAGAAGCTTCTCCCAAGTTCTGTTTTTCCTTTATATTGAGAAATATATTAGTTTTTTCATGGCATGGTGAAAATATGGAGAATAGTATTCTGAGGGTAGAACCGAATACATATTTAGAGTGGATCCTAACACAGATATGTCTCTTTTTCATAATTAAGTAACAGCAAGACATACTCAACTCACTTTTTCGTCACTGAGATGCTAGAATAAAAAATTTTAAAATTTTCTTAATCATTCATTAAACTGGAATGACGTCATATGAAAATACTGGTAAAACATATCTTCATCATCAACTAGGTGCTTATATAAAGTCCAACATTCTCCCTCAGTTTACTTTTTCCTAGACATTTGTGAATCCAATAGCACCTCTGAGTCTTGTTTTCATTTTACCCTTCCTCATACAAAATAATGGCAAATATTTCCAATTCTGTTAATAACAATCTCCTAAAAGTCATATTTCATGTTTTCACAAAAAACAACTAATGTAAGTTACTTCACAATTCACAACACGGCAAAATAAAACATAAAAATTAATTAAGTTAATAAAGATAAATAAAATTAAAACAGTAGACACTGTAGTACTAAAGTATTCTCCTGACACAAGAATTGTACAGCACACATTCAGGACTCAACAGCTACCAAACAGGTATCATATGCCCCTTGTATTAGCATTCTATACGGATATAGACTCTGTTGATCCATTACAGTGGGCATAGTAGTGACAGAAATTTTTTTCTTGTGCCTTAACCAATCCTTGGACGGTCATTAGATGATATTTTCTAGTGGCTAAATTTTAATTTGAACTGAAAATTTGTTTATTTAAAGTAAAAGAATGCTGATTTCATACAATATATATTGAACAAGCTTTAAAATGTGGATTTAACTAAACCTGAACTCCTAAATAATACGATATCTTGTGAAGGAGGAGGCATAATGGCGAACAGAAATGTTGAATGGAAAAATATGGCTAAAATACTTAAAAAGCATGTTTAGATTGTTACTGTAGTATTGTACCGGCCTGCAGGCCACTTCTATGAATTATGGACTGGCTAATGCATTACACTCGGTTTTATAAACCTTCATTTATCTTTCATTTGGAGCTTTGAAAACTGGTGCTCTGTAATATTTGCTATAGGTTGGTATCTCTTGTTTGAAGGGCTCAACAAGAAGTTGAATTTGATTGGTGAAATAAAAAGAGGAACCTAAGAAAATGTTTTAGGTAGAATATTTGGTATTTGTGAAACTCACAAAGGAGGACGATATATGGATCTTATTATAGTGTTATCAGATCACTGTACAGTTACAGAAGCTTCTCCCAAGTTCTGTTTTTCTTTTATATTGAGAAATATATTAGTTTTTTCATGGCCTGGTGAAAATATGGAGAATAGTATTTTGATTGTTGAACCAAATACATATTTAGGGTGGATTCTGACACAGATATGTCTCTTTTTCATAATTAAGTAACAGCAAGACATACTCAACTCACTTTTTCGTCACTGAGATGCTAGAATAAAAAATTTTAAAATTTTCTCAATAATTCATTAAACTGGAATAACGTCATGAAAATACTGGTAAAACATATCTTCATCATCAACTAGGAGCATATATAAAATCCAACATTCTCCCTCAGTTTACCTTTTTCCTAGACATTTGTGAATCCAATAGCACCTCTGAGTCTTGTTTTCATTTTACCCTTCCTCATACAAAATAATGGCAAATATTTCCAATTCTGTTAATAACAATCTCCTAAAAGTCATATTTCATGTTTTCACAAAAAACAACTAACGTAAGTCACTTCACAATTCACAACATGGCAAAATAAAATATAAAAATTAATTCAATTAATCAAGGTAAATAAAATTAAAACAGTAGACACTAAAATAGTCTCCTAACACAAGAAATGTACAGCACACATGCAAGACTCAACAACTACCAAACAGGTATCATATGCATTGTATTCGCATTCTATACGGATATAGATGCTGTTGATCCATTACAATGGGCATAGTTGCAACAGAAATTTTTTTTTCTATTGCCTGACACAGTCGTAGGACGGTCATTAGATGATATTTTCTAGTGGCTAAACACCTTAATTTGAACTGAAAAATTGTTTGGTGTTTATTTAAAGTAAAAGAATGCTGATTTCATATAATAAAAATTAAACAAGCTTTAAAATGAGGATTTAACTAAACCTGAACTCCTAAACAATATCATATCAGAAATGTTGCATAGAAAAATATGGCTAATAAACTAAAAAAGCATGTTGAGATTGTTACTGTAGCATATGCACCGGCCTGCAGGCCACTTCCATGAATTATGGACTGGCTAATGCATTAAACTACATTTTATAAACCTTCATTTATCTTTCATTAGGAGCTTTGTAAACTGGTGCTCTTTAATATTTGCTATAGGTTGGTTTCTCTTGTTTGAATGGCTCAACAAGGAGTTAAATTTAATTGGTGAAATAATAAGAGGATCGTAAGAAAATGTTTTAGGTAGAATATTTGGTATTTGTGAAACTCACAAAGTAGCACGAAATATGGAACTTATTATAGTGTTATCAGAAATACATATCCAAAACAAATCAATACAAATAACAGGAATTGTTTTAAAATGTGTACAATTGGAACAATATTCCCTGCAAAAGTTAAAATGAAATATGTGAAATAATTGAACCAATTTATATTTATTTACAATTTACTACTTTATATTTAATAACTGCATAATCAGCAAATTTGGCCATTGGCACTATTTTAAGAGGATTTGACAGTCTTTGCAGAAATGCTAGAAGTTTTACACAATAGGCAAATGAAGAATTAGTTAATAGTTGGACAATGTAAAGAAGAGTTTCCTACTACAGAAATAAAAAGCTGTATTATTTAAATTGAGAAACATCAATGATACTCATTGATACTCTTGATACTCATGATACTACACACCCAGAAAAAAGATATTTTTCATATATCGAGATATCTTAGTCAATTAAAAAATCACTTCACAATACATGACTTTACATACATAATATGCTATATAGCTTGGCTTGATCCAAAATGTTTGAAGCAACATTTGATGAAATATGTTTCGAGTAATGGTTAACTTACTTGAATAGATTTTATGGATATTGTGCATAGCAAATAAAAGTAGAATTTCATTTCCTGAAAATAATTACCAGTAAAATTGTCGTATAATATCTAGTTTTACCCAAAAAATTCAATAAATTTTGTTCTACCTCGTAATACACACCCAAAAACAATAAACACCTGTTTATTGGACGTGTTTACGCCCAAGTCGAATCAACACTCACGTTGTTTCATGAGCAACACAGAAATAACCAATGCTACACAACCGAACAATACGAAATATACAGACCCTTCAAACTACACCCTACACACATACTCAATACACAATTACATTGCAACTCACACACACCTTTTGACATCATAACTCCTAATACTCACAAAATACACCCACACCACCATAATATCCCACCCCACCCTAATACCTTAACCTATATAAACCTTGAGATAAGTTACAGTCTGAGTTGACAATGAAACACATCTCGTCCTCAACAAATATAAGTAAGTGCTACTATAGGAAAGTTTGTAAATATTTACAAGTGTTCAGTGAAAACTAGTAGCTCATGTCAAGATGGAATCAACTAATATAAGCCTCTTATTCTGTGTGTAAATGTGATATTGTTTTTTACACAGCCACAACAGACATTTTTATAAATACCTATGTGATTTGTTCAATTCTGTTTGGAAAATAATATTCCTATTTCGCCTATATATAAAATGGGTTAGGAAGTACAAAACATTTTATAAACAGTGGAATTGTCTACATTTGCACTAGTACTATTAGGTTTAAACTGTATAGTATGAGATTGTTGTATCTCATAATTAATTAATCTTGCATTTTAATCCTTATTGACTTAATTTTAAAGCTAATTCTTCATTTCTATATTTGATTTGAACTCCTACAATTAATTATTAAACTATTGTTATACTTCATTATGTCTGAAGTTAAAATGTTAGCTTACTACTAAAATAGCTTACTGCAACACATTATTCATTTATTTTGATATGAGTATCCTGTTTGTTTGTGGTGCATTGTTTCATTTATATGTTTTATCTACTGATGGGGACATAACTCATAAATATGCCTGAAAGAAGAAGAAAAATGAGATAATATTCATAAGCTGAATTTAAGGTACAGTACTTAATTTTTAATTAATGCACATTTGAAATGGCATGCATATCCTTAATCAACCTTGAATTGATATTTGGTTTTGGTTTATTATTAATCAATTAATAAATAGTATTTGTTAAAGAATCAGAAGGTTCTGTAGAAGATAATGTATTTCAAAAATCTTTACCCCCAACAACCCCTACAGGATTAAATGATTTATATCAGAGTAAGTATAATAACGTATTCTAAGGTGTAACAATCTCTGATGGTAGATAAAATTTGAATATTGGTCGATTCCATCTTCACTTGAGCTACTAGTTTGTAACTAAAAACACTTATATATATATATATATATATATATATATATATATATATATATATATATATATATATATATATATATATATATATATTGTATTTTTAAGATGGAATTTTTTTTGATAAAATGTATATGTTTAATAAAACCACTTTCATACAAGAATAAAACCTTTTTTTATTTTATTATAAAGTTTAAGCTTTTCGCCGATTAGCATTATCGGCATTATCAAAATTAACTTAGTACACTTCTAACTTATTCTGTGCCTACATTAAGACTATTCATATACAAATTGTACTACGTTCAAACAGATAATTTTATTGACTCACACACACACACACACACACACACACACACACACACACACACACATATATATATATATATATATATATATATATATATATATATATATATATTTATTTATATATAGTATATATATATATATATATATATATATATATATATATATATATATATATATATATGAAGTTAATATATTACTATTGTAAGTAATTTTATCCACCATAAAGTGGACTAACTTCATAAAGTCAGTGCAACGGAAAAACAATGGATAACGTAAAATATCAAGAATATATATGTATATATATATATATATATATATATATATATATATATACATATATATATATTTATTTATATATAGTATATATATATATATATATATATATATATATATATATATATTTATTTATATATAGTATATATATATATATATATATATATATATATATATATATATATATATATGAAGTTAATATACTACTATTGTAAGTAATTTTATCCACCATAAAGTGGACTAACTTCATAATGTCAGTGCAACGGAAAAACAATGGATAACGTAAAATATCAAGAATATATATATATATATATATATATATATATATATATATATATATATATATATATACATATTTTTAGGTTAGTTTTGGTTGGTAAAGATTATTTAGATTTTTTGGACTAGGAGACTGACAGACTTACCTTGGTAAGAGTCCACTCTGTAGTCTTGAAATAGAAACACATAAAAGCACTTAAAATAGAAACACATAGAAATATATCATTGTTTAAGTGCTTTTATGTGTTTCTATTTCAAGACTACAGAGTGGACTCTTACCAAGGTAAGTCTGTCAGTCTCCTAGTCCAAAAAATCTATATATATATACATATATATATAAATATATATATAGTATATATAGTATATGTATATAGTAACAAACTAACAAACACTTGCCTATATTAGGGTTTACTGTTTTGATTATTGAGAATGGCTGCTTCGGGTGTTGTCTCCCATTGTCAACTCACACCGAAACAGACTTCTTGGTTGTTTTAAGAGGTCAGTTTTGGTATGAATTGACAATGGACACTTGTCCTGAAACAGTCGTCACCAATAATCAAAACAGTAAATACTACAATAGGCAAAAGTAAAAACTAACATATGTACAAGTGTTTTTAGTTACACACCTAAAGTAAAGTTAATCTGACAAAAGTCAAACAAACATCTGGTATCTATTTCATTGATAAAAGTGGTAGTTTGCTTGCATGTTGCAAATAATAATTATAAAGCATGTAATATTAACTTGGAGTTTGAAAATGTGTAACTTTCTGTGAAGCCCTGCTATATTTTTTTACAAAAATTATATTTTTTCACTGAAAAGTAATCTTAGGAACTATTCTTCTTACAGCTTAAATACTTGAACTTATATTATTAAGTGACACTCTTAGAGTTAACAATAGGAAACATCTCCCAAAACGCGTGTCCTTATTAAACAAAAAAGTATGTGCTATTATAAGCAGGTGTCAGATATTATTCATATATCTACACGTGTTTAAGTGTTAAGTACTAGCTCAAGTTAAAGACGGGATCAAATGAGTTTTGTTTTAGTGAAAATCATCAACAAGCAGATTTGAACTCTTTTATTTCTAACTAGAAACATTTGCAGATATGTTACACTTGGCTATAGTAATATATTTTTTTTTTAATTATTGGGGACGACCATTTAGGGAAAAGAGATGTGTTTCATTATCAATTCAGACCGTAACTGACCTCTTGGTTGTTTGAGGTTGGGGTGGATATTAAGATAGGGATACTGAGATTATTTTTAAGAAGTATTGGGGGTTAAAATATCGAAAATAGTATGTGAGTTGTAATGTAGTTGGGTGCTGAGTTTGAGTGTTGGGTGTAGTTTAAAATGTTTCTGTATTTCATATTGTTGGGTTGTGTATTATTTGTTATTTTTGTTTTGTTTGAGAAGAATTTGTAGGGCTGATGTTGTTTCTGTAGTTACTGTTTGTGGATATGAGATGTCCAGCAATGTTTGATTTGTCATTCTTGTTTGTGGGTGACTTAATGTGTTCTTGGTAGCCTGAGTAAAATGATCTTCCTCTTTATCCTATGTAGAAACTTATTAAGCTGCAAGTTAGTTTGTAAACACTGGCAGAGTTGTATATGTCTTTGTTTATGATGCTGCGTTTAAATGGTTTTTTGGTGTTGTGTGTGGAGTAGGTTATTTTGTAATTGTATTTTTTAAAATTTGTTGGTTCTTGTTTGCCTAACGGTGTTTTTAATAGGCGAAATATCATGGTCTTGTAAGCAGCTAGTTTGGGTTGATGAGGGTGGCTAAAGAGTTGTAAATGGTAATATTTGTGTTAGTGGGTTTTGATGTATGTTAAATTTATGTATTGGTGTCTCTGTATACGTAATTGTAAGGCAAAAGAAATTAAGGGAGTTGTTTTATTATGTTTCGAAGGTGTTTGTTAGTTTTAGGTTATGGAATTGAGATGTTTTAAAATTTTGTGTGTTCGGCATTTATCATCTTTGTACAATGAGATAAAGTTGACAACATACCTATATCAAAATATGATGTCTGAGTATTTATTATTATATAAAATGTGGTTTTTCCATGTGGAGTGTGAATATTTTTGACAGGATGCTAGCCTTTTTGTTTTGTTAATCTGTGTTTCTTGTGTATTTGCATCTATGAGCATGTTTTGGAGGATGTTGATGGTTTCTGGAATGATGATGTTGGTGTAGAGGTTTGAAACATGGAAGGAAACTAAGGTGGAGTTATGGGGAATATTTACATTTTTTATTTTGTTGATTAAATGCAGGCTATTTGGTTGATTAACGAATGTATAAGGATATCTATATTATGGAGTTTGGGTAGGGCATTTAAATTGGAACTATGGGTATAATTTGTTTTAAATGTTTTGCTATTATGTAGAATTATTTAAACAAAAATAAATATTTAGTTCCATAGGATTATTTAAAAATTCCAAGTAAAGAGGAACTATGCTTTGTAGTTCTATCATTTTGTTTGCTTCGTTGACAAACACAATGTTTTTTGTAGGAAGTGAAACATTTTGTCATAACATATTTTTAAAAAATGACAAAAAAGACATTTTTTCTAGAAATTAAACAAATTTTATTCTATGAAATTTGAAATATGAATAATTTGTTTTCCTAAGTAATTATCAATTTAATCAACACAATTTTTTAACTAATGTCAAATATTAATTTTAAGATGAAAAACCAGTGTAATTACAGACAGGCTTAAAACAATTCATACTTAATCACATTAAGTTGGCTATGAATAAATTTTCTAGCAATAATGGACAGATGTAGTATAAAACTGGAAATGAAATCAATTATCTGCAAAAACAACATACTTTTCTTTCTTCTGCTTTTTCTTTGACAAAGAAAAACATGCTTAGGTTCTTAATGGAAAATATGATTTTTTTAATTATAGTAGAAGGAATCTCGGATACTCTTGCTATTTAATTTTCTAATTTATGTGGAAGATTTGGAATAGAAAAGCTTTCTGTAACAAACCTAATTTTTATAAAAAAATTATTATTTAAAAAATTCTCAATCACAGAATCAATTACAAATTTAGTTGAGCAAATCACTGAAGGTAATTTTTCAATAAATACAAAAGTTTTAATCTTGTCTGATTCAATTGCACTGACTTCCCATGGAGTGTAAAGTTCACTTAAACCTTTTATGGCCTTTGTGGTGTATGGGATCTGTGTATTGTATTGCTGTTTCAGTGTCCAAAAGGATGTTCGACATTTGTTTGTGGTTGTATTTTTTGGGGTGTAGGTTATATTTTAGACCTTTGTATAATAGTGTTAATTCATTTGTTCTGAAACTGATATTTGTGGTGTTGATGGTGAGCGGTTGAAATTGGTGGTTGGTGTAGATAGTGATATTGTTTTGTGTTGTGTGGTTGTGTAGCTTTAGATATTGCTGGTTTCTAATGAATTGTAGTTGTTTGTGTGTATAGTCGTTAGTGTATTGAATTATTTCTTCATATAAACAACTACAATTCATAGCAATACAATACACAGATCCCATACACCACGAATATCTTAGACAAGACATTAAACATAAAATGCCTAACATAAACAACTTAAACAATAAACCCTTCATAAATAAGGAACATTCTACCCTTAAATCTATTATACAAAAACGCGACAAACACAACCTAAATTTCTTAAAAGCAGACAAAGGTAATTCCAACGTAATAATGCACCAACAAGACATCAACAAGAAAGTAAACAGTTTCATAACTGAAAACAAAATAACCGGACTCCGATCAGACCCCACACCTAAATTTCAAACAGAAATTAAAAATCTTCTAAATAAATGCACCGAAATTATGAAAAGAGAACAAAAGAAATATTACAAATAAATAAAACCCCAAGAACTTACATTAAATGCTTTATCTAAAATACACAAAGAAAACACACCCATCCATCCACTAATCAATCACACACATGCACTATCACATAAGCTAGCCAAATACATGGACAAACTTATCAGAGACAACATAAACTTTCACAATCACACATCCATACACAATAACATTGACTTCATACACATAATTTAAGACATCCACATACCTCACAACTCTACCATTGCCTCATTCGACATTAAAAAAACCTTACACTAATGTGCCAATAGAACAATCACTCCACATACTACAAAATATGCTCACAGCAAACAACACTCCACATAAACTCACACATGAAATAATCATACTCACCAAACTCATTACATCACAAAACTACTTCACATACCAACACAAATACTATAAAAGAAAGATGGACTCCCTATGGATACCTTATCTCAGACACCCTAGCAGAAATACTCCTACACCATATCGAACAACAATACATTCTACAGAACAATAATCATACACATAAAATAATTTATTACCTTAGATATTTAGATGACATTTTAATATTATAGAAACGCAACAAACGGCAAATCAAACAACTACACAATTACAGTAATACCATACACCAAAACCTCACATTTACTACAACAAACCCTAAATCCAGGTGCACGAAACACCTAAAAAGCTCCCAATGTACACATACACACTAATTTAAATGTTCTACACAGATTAAAACCAAGTAAAAAAACTATCAACCTCAGAAAAATATGAAATCTACAAACATTATGCAACAGATAAAAAAAACGTATAAATGATCACACACTTTGAATCCAACAGTCTTTTCTATTATATGACACAACTCAAAAACCCACCCACTCCACAGTCATAAATCCAATCCTGTTAGAGCCTTTAAAACTTCCCGAAGCCGTCCAGTAGAGGGTTAGCTTCGTAAAAGGAACGAATGTTTTGAAACGCGTCAGCAAGTAAGAAATTACATATTCACTTAGTTCAGTATTTTTAAAATTAGTTTAATCAGTGAATTGATGATTACATCAAGCAACTTTAATTCTTAAGTCTTTAATATCCACAATAATACAGTTTGCTGCTCGATATCATGTAATATAATTTTTAACACTTTAATAACCACAAAAATACAGTTTGCTGCTCGACATCATGTAATATAATTTTTAAGACTTTAATATCCACAATAATACAGTTTGCTGCTCGACATTATGTAATATAATTTTTAACACTTTAATATCCACAATAATACAGTTTGCTGCTCGACATCATGTAATATAATTTTTAACACTTTAATATCCACAATAATACAGTTTGCTGTTCGACATCATGTAATATAATTTTTAACACTTTAATATCCAGAATAATACAGTTTGCTGCTCGACATCATGTAATATAATTTTCAACACTTAAATATCCACAATAATACAGTTTGCTGCTCGACATCAAGTAATATAATTTTTAACACTTTAATATCCACAATAATACAGTTTGCTGCTCGACATCATGTAATATAATTTTCAACACTTAAATATCCACAATAATACAGTTTGCTATTCGACCTCATGTAATATAATTTTTAACACTTTAATGTCCACAATAATACAGATTGCTGCTCGACATCATGTAATATAATTTTTAAAACTTTAATATCCACAATAATACAGTTTGCTGCTCGACATCATGTAACATAATTTATAAACTTTAACGTCCACAATAATACAGTTGCTACCAATATTATTTTTCGATTCTTGTACAAAGAATTCAGATATTGTAGTAAAGAAACATGAAAACTTGAGGGACAGCTTTCAGAGTGAATTAAAAATTCTGAGTTTCTCGTATAGAATTATGAGCTGCATACTAGCCTCGTGATCTTTATTGATATTGTGTGTTCAGTATCGAATTCTATCATCAAGTGAAGAACTATTCAATAACATCATCATCATCAAAGTTAATGACGTTATTACTGCACTTCATTGCAGCTGAGACTGAGAAGAAGGTAGCACTTCTCACTAGAATCCTAGGCAGCCTACTACATGCGAATCGGCTTCAGTGCGAACACATAGCTGATCATGTTCAGCTTGGCATCGCATCGCATCACCCAGCCTAGCTTGGCTTTGGTGTGTACATCGATTAAAGTAGTTAACAGTTTTTGCACTTTAAAAAATTGCAATAAGAATATATGTATTTTTTAGTATTAGTAAACAATTTGAATGTTTTTTTGTGCGGTTTAAAAAGGACCATTATTGCCTGGTAAATATTTTAAGCAGAATGAATTTAAATCATAATGCTAATTTCATGAATTGTATCAATGTTTTAATTAATTGTATTTACTATAAGCAATTATTGCATAACTGAGTGAATACTTTAGAACTTACTTACTGGTGTATGCCAAAACAATCATTTCTTTTACAGAACCTAACCCTCTACAAGGTAATTCCTAAAGTATTAACTTAGTTATAGTTACTTATAATTTAATCATTGAATTCAAGATGATTACAAAAAGCAACTTTAAATTTAACACTTATAAGTAACAATGCAAGTAATATTGTAACACAATGTAAGTAAATTTATAAAAAAATACTGGGACCTAACATATCTGGATTTCTTGTATTATCACAGTATTTTCTTGTATTGGGATGTGATTCTTTATTGTTGGTTTGAATAATTTCCAGGTTATGGTTAATCTTCATATAAGTGTAGCCTGTTTCTATCATGTGGCTGGTAAAGAGAAAACAGTGACATATTTAATAGAGTGTATTTGTCCTTTAAATCTCTATTAAAAGCTGTAACCTAATGATCGTCAAATTTAGAATTTGCTACAATCTAACAGAAGAAGTTATATGGGAAACATAAACGTATTAAAACTTGTTGTTTTTGTGTTATACATCTTGAGACTTTAAAAAAGTTTTTATGATATCAATTGGTTAAAAGCTACTACTTACTGATATTTTACAGCAAACGTGTTTCACAGTAGATCAGTGTATTGTTCAATGATGTTAAACACAGAAAAGACTTGAGTCCAAGTAGAAAACACGTCTGTTGAAAGATATCAGTAAAATGTGTTTTTTTTTACTAGATGACATCATAAGAACATCATAATTATATGTTTATATTTAAAAAACAGAGCCTGTGCATATATGCGTATATACACAGAAAATAAAACAAATCAAACATAACTGTTATGATTTCATATTTCAATAAAATATTATTTGGATGACATAAATTCAATATCTGAGTTTTATTTTAATAAAAGCGTAATATTATAAAGTGGACAAAAGTATATATGTTTTTAGTGGTTTTAACTCACATATATGTAAATTTAATTCTAAGTGTATTGGAGGTCCTCATGCATAAGCTATAAGAAGAGAGGTGTTAGATTAGCTGCACTTATTATGAAATGATTGAAGTCCTCCCCAATGAACCACCGAGTAATTACTTGATTAATAAATACTTATTATGAATATTAATATATGCAATATATATTTCAAAGGTTTTCTGCACTTGTATGTAATAGTAAGAAACCTTTCAGTAGGGGTAGAACACTTAAATGAATTTACAGACCTTATTCAACTATTCTTAGGTTGATTTATTTTTTCCACCAACTCAATTTGCTTTTATTCACCAATATTCAATTTTCTGCATTACTGACAAATAATAAAGCATTGACAGAATCTGATTTATTGATTAAAAACTGTGATTTTCTTTGTTTTAAAAGTCATCAAGCCAAAGTATGAATTACACTCTAAAATTCCACTCAACTAACTGATGGAAATTCTGAATTAAAATTCAAAATTGTAAATATAAAATTTAATAGTAAATTATATTGATTTCTAGAACATTGTTTTGTAAAGTTTAAAAAAAAATTAAAATAAAGTGTTTACTAATTATTAAACTGTAAGTTATGACAACTTTCCATACTTGGAATTTAAAATATTAAAAAAAAGAATGCATTTCCTATTATTGCGGTATTAAATTAGTATGAAATTCTGTATGTTTGTGTCTATTTCTAAACTTAAGTTGCAAATATGCACTTAATAACAAATGTTTTAAAATGTTTATACACTTGCCTAAGGTCAGACAGACAGTTTGAAGTGTGAGTAGCACATACATGTAAGTGCATTTCTCTCTCCAGGTGTAACAAGTTTGTCATATACAGTTCCAAGAGAAAGGATAAACTTTCTACACTACTTGTTTTGAAAAGCATTTACTTTTTATTCAGTTGCTGAAATATATTCTGAGAAGTCTCTTTCTCTCTCTCATTTAACTATGCTTATCCGAATTTAGGAGATGTCTGTACTGAAATGTTACATTACAAGGAACTTAAATAAAGTCTGTCTACATTTGACAATGAAGTCTTTCTAAGTGGAAGTAATTTCTTCATGATTTTTATAATGTAGAGCATGAGAATTGTTAATCACTTTTACATTAGTTTATGATTATCCGAACTTTAATTTCATAAACTTATAAGAACTTACAGAGACAGAACGCTTTCAATCGCTCCTTGGCCATCTTTATCAGTGTCTAAATTTTCCGCTGAAAATTGTTGTTAGATTAAGTGGTGCCGGTTTTAAAGGCAGATTTTCGATAGTATCAAAGACTATGTGTGATTTTTATTGGGTTTGATTGTATAATATTTTTGTATTTTGTGTGTTTGTAAATTTCATATTGTTCTAGTGTGTTGAGATATGATCCTTTTTTGTTGATGTGTAAGATTTCTAGATTATGATAAATGTCTGTGTATTTGTGTCCTGTTTCTTTTAGGTGATTGGAGAATGCTGTGTTGGAGTTCTGTTTAGGTGATTTTGTGTGTTCCCTGACTCTTTGTTTGAAGCTGTGATCTGTTTGCCCACTGTAGAATTTGTTGCAGTTTGTACAGTTTAATTTTCATATGTCTTGTGCTTTTAATTTATCTTTGTTGTTGGTGTCGTGTTGTATTTTGTATTGTAGTTTTTTCTAAGACACAAATACATAGACATTTACCATAACATAGGAATCTTACACATCAACAATAAAGGACCAAATCTCAACTCACTAGAACAATATGAAATTTAAAAACGCACAAAAACACAAAATACAAACATATTAAGTGAACAAACCAAAATACAAATAACACATACTCTTTGATACTATAAAATACCTCCCTTTAAAACCGTCACTGCTTAATCTAACAACAACTCCAAGCAGAAAATTTAGACACTGATGAAGATAGCCACGGAGCGATCGAAAACGTTCTGTCTTAGTAAGTTTTGACAAAATTGAAGTTCGGATAGTCATAAACTAATGTAAAAGTGATTAATTAAGTTTCACCGAAATGAATGGACTACAAAATTCATGAGAATTGTATATACATATATTCAACAAGTGATGGAATTATTTTTTATACCAACTCTCTTGTCGTCTCAGTTTTAAAGAATACAGAGACAGTATTTATACACGTCTACACCTCTTTTTACTCAAGGTTTGGAATAAGAGCTTTGTTCCCTTATTGTACTTTAAGTGTACCTGGCTCCTACTGGAACTAAGATAAATCCCCTTTCTTCTGTCCAAGGACTTCATGGCACATTTTTTATTCTTCATTTTAATAATGTTTCTTAGCAGGCTTTTTTGGCTACTGCTAACAGTGCCTAATAGGTCAGTTTTATTTTCCTTTAGTTCTATAACCAAATCCAGACTACAGTAAAAATTGACAGTGTACACACAGTATCCTTTGTTTCCTAGGAGGGTTAAATTTTATTAGAAGTATGACCTAAATTTGCATTCTCCTTAATCTCATTCTCAAAACCCCAGTATTTGTATCTTCCAAATATAACCAGGCCTCTAAGAGAAGGCAGCTTTTTATGATGCGACAGGCTCTCCTGATTATAATAAACTGTAGAAAACTTAAAGAAATTCCCACAACAAAACACTTTCATCACTTTTTCTGTAGTGTATACAGCTTAGAAATAGGAATAAATTTAATTAATAAATTTATTGATATTTTGTAACTATAAACTGGATTCTCAATGGCTGCAAAAACTAAAGATACGAGAAGGTGGCTTCAATCTTTTAACAATAGGCTAGTCAATTTTTACTATAGTTTATAGAAAGAATCAATGTCAAGTTTTCACAACAACCCATGACAAATGTAGCCAGAAAAATCATTTATTTTTATTTTGGAGACAAGATGATATACCCAAACCCTTCACTGAAGTTTAAAACCATGAAATTGTTCATTTTTTTCAACTGTCAGTTCAATAAGTTTATCAGTCATAAATGCCTTGAAATCTCATAAGGGTCTTATCACTATAAATTGTTAGTTTCACACTTGGCATTCCACTAAAAAGAAAAGATTTTAATATTTTTGTTGCTGATTATCTTTGGGGTTACTCAAGCAATTTTTAGGCATATTCGTGTTTCCAAAAATAATAAATTGGGCTACTATCAAAATTATCAATACCTTCACTGAAATTGTTGACATAATCTTCAATGGCTTCATCTTTACATATCATGACTATCATCTGCATCAGAGTCCTTATTATTAACCACTCCCCAATTTATAAAAATTGTTAATCCATTTGTAATATGTTATTATAACGCAATACAAAAATCACTAACAACAATATAACAGTGTAAATACATTACAAACTTGCACTACAGTACAATATTTATTTACTTGAATACAATTGATAAGTACAGCATACACAAAGAAAATGACAACACTAAAACAGGTAATTGCCGATTGCTTCACTGAATGGGTGACATAAGCTAGACAAAATTTTAAAAAAAATTATCAATAAGTGCTTCTGTCTTGTGGATAAAGTTATAACTATAATAAAAAGTAAATAAAATAAGTATACAAACCATATGAATCCTATGCTATATTAAACAACTAAATAAAACCTGATGAAATCACACTATTACCTTGGGAAACTTGCTACTAATGTAATATTACGGTATGGAATTAAGAAATACAATTCTAAGAAAACAAAATTACATTACACCTGTTTGTATTATCTTGGCAAAAAACCACTACTTACTGATTTATTCAACAGATGCGTTTCTGCTTGGTCAGTGAATTTTTCAATGCTGTGAATTACTGACAAGCTCAGGTCGTGACCTGAGCAACAGTCTTGTCAGTCTTATTTTGTCAGTAATTCACAGCATTCAAAAATGCACTGACCTAGCGCAAAACGTATCTGCTGAATAAATCAGTAAGTAGTGGTTTTTCTGCCAAAATAATACAAACAGGTGTAATTTCTATAAAACCCTCAAGATGTACAACACAAAAACTACAAAATTACAGTCAGTTCTCAATCTTCTTTCTACTAAATATATTTTAAAGACACTCATACATAAAGATTTACTTTAATTAAATAATACCTAACTAAGGGAATACTTGAGAGCTTATTTGCTGATTTGTTTCAAAACAATCTTTCCTTTTACATAGACTCTACTTGTAAACACTTGAATAGATACTTTGCTTTGTAAAAGGAACGATTGTTTTGTAATCCGTCAGCAAGTACGCTCTTAAGTAATCACTTAGTTAAGTATTATTTAATTATATTTTAATCAGTGAATTCAAGATGATTACAACAAGCGACTTTTATATATTTTTAATTAGAAATTCAACTATTTATTTCATTATAGAAGTGAAATCTTTACTGCAAGAAAACAACATTTTTCAAAACTTACAGATTGCTTAATTTAATTATTAGCTTATTAGCTAAATAATGTGTCTTCACTTGTTTAGAAGATGTTTATTGAATGGAGCTACTCAACAAAATAATTAAAGAAAATTGATTCACTTGATTCTCTTACTAAACTATTTTACTAAAATTTGATTGTTCATATAACATTTAGCTGCTAAATCATTCTTTGGTTAATGAAATTACTAGCATAATAAAGTTCTAATATTTTGGTCTCAAGAGTTATTTATCAAGATATTTTCCACTTTAGGGAACCAAAGAAAATTACAATGGGTTTGAGGTACAATCAGGACCTGGATATAAAAAGATTTGAGTTAGGATATAAAAAATACACAAACATTTCCTAGCAGCTTTAACTTTCTTCTATTTATTGCTTTTTTATAAATAGAGCCTGCACTTCACCTGATTGCCAGTATATAGAAACAAAACTGGTGATGATAAGTTTTACTATCAAAATTTCATGTTTGCCAATGTCTCTGCAAGTTCAACAACACTTTGTCTAGTTTTACGTTGTTTCTGCAAGTGTGAAATTTCCTTTTTAAAATCCTTGAACACCTGAAACAAAAATAAGAAACTGAGAATAAACTATTTTACTAAAATTTGGTTGTTAATATAACATTTAGCTGCTAAATCATTCTTCGGTTAACTAAATTACTAGCATAATAAAGTTCTAATATTTTGGTCTCAAGAGTTAGCGAGATATTTTCCACTTTAGGGAACCAAAGAAAATTACAATGGGTTTGAGGTACAATCAGGACTTGGATATAAAAGGATTTGAGTTAGGATATAAAAAATACACAAACATTTCCTACTAGTTTTAAGTTTCAATTATTTATTGCTTTTCTATAAATAGAGCCTGCACTTCACCTGATTGCCAGTAGATATAAACAAAACTGGTAATGATATGTTTTTACTTTCAAAGTTGCATGTTTTCCAATGTCTCTTTAAGTTCAATAACGTTGTGCTCAAGTTTAAGTTTTTTCTGCAAGCGTAAAATTTCCCTTCTAAAATCCTTCAACACCTGAAACAAAAATAAGAAACTGAGAAAATTGTTAATTTACATAAAACATAAATTCCTAATAAATTCTAAGTGTAAATTAATGTAAATACACACCAAATAACACAAAAATATACAAGTCACATGTTGCTTGGTTAAACTTAAATATTATAATACAAAAATTTACTACTACTAATGTAATTAATGCCAATTGCAAAATAAAGACAAACATTACAAAATTTCACTACTTTAAGGTAATTTAAAAATTTTTAACAATAGTAAATTTTTAATCTTCAGAAACTTCTGAGATATTTCGACTGTTGTTTATAAATCTCAGGATTGTATACCTCTTTTACTTTATATAAATGTTCATTTTAAATTATTTTAAAACACAAATGATTTTAATGGAGCTCAGTCTGATAAAATTCATTTCATAAATTTTTATTTTATGCACAGTTGTGTTTGTTCCAATATTTTCTTAGCAATTGTAGATCATTTCCAGTCAGCTGTACAACTTAAAAAAAAGTAACTACTTTAAAAGGCAGTGTCAGTTATCCGTCACATCCATATTTATAAACATATTCCATGACTTTCACAAACTTAATTTATAATACTGTATATTTTAGTAGTATTTTTGTGTTCTCTAGTTTATTTATATTTCCAATATAGATAGAATTATTGTCAATGTGATTAACAACTGTAATAGGAATATAAAACCTTTACATATTACCACATTTTTGTTTCTGTTAATTTTTGTTACATTTTTAAAAACATATTTTAAATTTTATTAGTAGACTAGATTTTAAACAGTAAAAAACATATTGTAAATTTTATTAGTAGACTAGTTTTAAAACAGTATACATTTTATGAAATATCATTTCATTTCTATTATATTGATACATATTGGGATTAAACAATGATTACAAATCTATGCATATTTATAAATACTCAATATACCAGTATTTAATTAATTTAGCAAATATTTTGTTTTAAATCTTCAGATTTACGTATCATAAATGCTTAACAAATATTAACAATAGGCAGTTATGATCGTATCATTAGTTTTAAATCTATTATATTGTATGAATTTTTTTAAAGATTACCGACTTGGCATGCTTGAAATTATGAATTATGACACTTAGATTCTGAAATTCGATATCTCTGAATCAAAACCTAAGAAGTTGATTGAGGTTATATATATATATATATATATATATATATATATATATATATATATATATATATATATATATATATAATAAAACACATTTCTAATTGAAATATTAATCTTCATATGTCATGTATTGATGTTGTTAACGTGTTTGTTATAAATACCACAAACATTTCCAAAATTTCAATAACAACTTTCAAACCTGACAAATGTAAATGAGAATACAATCTAGATACTAAAAATAAATTATTAGCTATAGCAGCTATATAATGGAGCAATCCTACTGTAATAGGCTTGTTCAGGGTCCTGCACATCTATTTTAAAAATTATTGAAAACGAATAACTAGCATAAAAATGTTATATACACCCACACCCACACACACACACACACACACACACACACACACACACATATATATATATATATATATATATATATATATATATATATATATATATATCTATACATTTATTTAATATAACATTTTTTGTATATTTATGTGTCATTGTCACCATGATAAAATTTAGGAAAACAGATATATATTAACTTTACATTCGTGCCAATGCACCGATTTTATCCTGTATAGAATTATAAAGTTTGAAATTTTCCAAATGGTCTTCAACTTTCTCACCTTATTAGTTTTAAATGACTGTTGTTAGTATCAAGTAGTAAATGAACCAAATAAGCAAAATTTTATAAGGAAGAAAATATGTCATAAAAAATCACCCCACCTAAATAGGTTTCTAGATGTGACAACGCAAAAAAAGTTTCTTTCCACTCAACCATTCAAGTGAGTCACCATCAGTTCTTACTAGACTACAATACTGATGATGACAAATTGTCAACATCTACATCTGCATTGTTATAGCATATGCCAATGATGTGTTGAAATCAATACCGGTAGTATATATCTTAAGTTTTAGTAAGTATAAAATAAATTCTTTCTGTCTCATGTCACATACAGACATATAGTTTATAATATTGTTGATAATAAATGACCTAAATTGAACTTTCAGATATTTTATTGCGATTAATTCAACAGAATCTATATTGGTGATAAATACACTTTTCCCATGAAAGTTTAGTTTTGAAAATTAATATTCCTATTTTAAAAAAACTGGAAGCTTTATCAGTGCCTCACCCTTTATGAAGTTATATTCATAAATTGCTAACCCTTTTCAATTTCTTCTATCAGTTCACACTCTCTCTATATCTTGTTCAAATTTTCAATCGTTAATAAAATACTTTTTATTCATCTGCTCAAGTTCAAAACTTTTATTCATCTACATTTTTAAAACTTATAGTGAATGACATTTGATGTTACTACAGATTTTTAAAAATATTAATTACTTATTTTTAATTTAAGAAAGCTGATGTCCTTAGGCTGGACTGGAACTGAATGACTAAATGTTTGAAATCCGGCACTAAGTTAACTTATCGACAGCTGGATATATTTTTCTTAGTGAGGTATATGGAGAGTACTATTTTAACCAAAACCTTTTGTGGATTGCATTAGATGGGAATTTGATTGAAATACTGATTCCTCACTTGGATAAGAAATTCTACCACTTAGTATTGTGATTCTGTCATATATATATATATATATATATATATATATATATATATATATATATATATATATATATATATATATACATCCCGCTATCAATATGGCAGCATTTCATTTTGCATCCATATGGCAGCCACTTGAAGGAGTGAAGTATATATGTTTTTCGTCGTGTATAATTTATTTCTAATAAACATGATACTACTCCATGTACTTTAATTTCATAAAATTTTAAAAATACAAAATTGACTGAAATACTATCAATACGGCAGCATTTCATTTAGGCATCAATATGGCAGCCAGTGTATATTTTCGTTCAGTCTAATAACAATATGGCAGCCGGTGTGTATATTATTCCCACGCCACTAACGATACGAGAACCAACAGTGTTGCCACTATGGTGCGACTGACTGACTAGTCAAATCTTTATACTGTAAGACACTGGGTGTGTGTAATCACGGTGAAAACATAAACATTAGAATGTCCCTTCTTCATTTCAGCTGGCCAATTATTTACTCAACTCGCATAAGTCCTGATTGTTAGTTTTCATAAACGTGTACAACTATCGAAAGCTGACGGGGATACAAGTGAACAAAATTTAACGGGGATGGACTGGTGGGGCTCTATGGGAGTTGTAAAGGAGTGACGGGGTCAAAATAACAGAAGGCAAAATAAACTAGAAAATGATCAGTCGGAGGGTTTTAATGGTGCTGAGTCTTTTACCGTTATCGAACGTCATAGGGATATACGGGTGATCCTCTATGGGACTAGCAAATGATGAGTTGGAGTATAAATATGAGAAGGCAAAACAAAGCTAGATTATGATCAATCGTAGTGTTTTGGAGGTAGCTGAGCCCAATAACGTCTTACATATTAATCGGGAATGCACGGATGTGGCTCTACGGGAGTAGAAAAGGGGTGAATTGGGGTAAAATTGTCAGAAGGCAAAAAAACAATTGAAAATGATCATTCGGGTGGGTTTTAATGGTGCTGAGTCTTTAACCGTTATCGAACGTCAATGGGGATACACCGGTGACCATCTATTTGAGTAGCAAATGATGAATTTGGGTATAATCGTGATAAAGCAAAAAAAAACTAGAAAATGATCAATCGTAGTGTTTTGGAGGGTGCTCAGTCCAATACCGCCTACAATATTAAACGGGGATACTCGGTTGTTGCTCTACGAGAGTAGGAAATTGGTAAATTGGGGTAAAATTGTCAGAAGGCAAAAGAACAATTGAAAATGATCATTCGAGTGGGTTTTAATGGTGCTGAGTATTTAACCGTTATCGAACGTCAATGGGGATACTCGAGTGACCATCTATGGGAGTAGCAAATCATGAATTTGGGTATAATTGTGAGAAAGCAAAAAAAAAAAACTAGAAAATTATCAATCGTAGTGTTCTGGATGGTACTGAGTCCAATACCGCCTACAATATTAAACGGGGATACTCGGTAGTTGCTCTACGAGAGTAGAAAGGGGTGAATCGGGGTAAAATTGTCAGAAGGCAAAAAAAAACAATGTAAAATGATCACTCGGGGGGTTTTGGAGTGTGCTGTGTCTTGTACCGTTATCGAACGTCAATGGAGATGCACGGGTGATCCTCTATGGAAGTAGCAAATGATGAATTGGAGTATATTTGTGACAAGGCAAAACAAAGCTAGAATATGATAAATCGTAGTGTTTAGGAGGGTGCTGAGTAGAATACCGCCTTCAATATTATAAGGGGATGCACGGGTGTGGCTCTACGGGAGTAAAAAAGGGTGAATTGGTGTAAAATTGTCAGAAGGCAAAAAAACAATTGAAAATGAACATTAGGGTGGTTTTTAATGGTGCTGAGTCGTTTACCGTAATCGAACGTCGATGTGAATATACGGGTGACCCTCTATTGGAATAGCAAATGATGAATTGGGGGTATAATTGTGAGAAGGCAAAAAAAAACTAGAAAATGATCAATGGTAGTGTTTTGGAGGGTGCTGAGTCCAATACCGCCTACAATATTAAACGGGGATGCTCAGTTGTTGTTGTACGAGAGTACGAAATTGGTAAATTGGGATAAAATTGTCAGAAGGCAAAAGAACAATTGAAAATGATCATTCGAGTGGGTTTTAATGGTGCTGAGTCTTTAACCGTTATCGAACGTCAATGGGGATACTCGGGTGACCATCTATGGGAGTAGCAAATGATGAATTTGGGTATAATTGTGAGAAAGCAAAAAAAACTAGAAAATTATCAATCGTAGTGTTCTGAAGGGTACTTAGTCCAATACCGCCTACAATATTAAACGGGGATACTCGGTTGTTGCTCTACGAGAGTAGAAAGGGGTGAATTGGGGTAAAATTGTCAGAAGGCAAAAAAACAATGTAAAATGATCACTCTGGGGGTTTTAAAGGTGGTGAGTCTTTTACTGTTATCGAACGTCAATGAAGGTACACGGGTGATCCTCTATGGGAGTAGCAAATGATGAATTGGAGTATAAATGTGAGAAGGCAAAACAAAGCTAGAGTATGATCAATCGTAGTGTTTTTTAGGTTGCTGAGTCCAATACCGTCTTCCATATTAATCGGGAATGCACGCGTGTGGCTCTACGGGAGTAGAAAAGGGGTGAATTGGGGTAAAATTGTCAGAAGGCAAAAAAACAATTGAAAATGAACATTCGGGTGGTTTTTAATGGTGCTGAGTCGTTTACCGTAATCGAACGTCAATATGAATATACGGGTGACCATATATGGGAATAGCAAATGATGAATTAGGGGTATAATTGTGAGAAGGCAAAAAAAACTAGAAAATGATCAATCGTAATGTTTTGGAGGGTGCTGAGTCCGATACCGTCATTAAAAGCTAATGGGAATATGAGGGTGTGGTTCTACGGGAGTAGAAATGGTGGTTAATTTTTATGAAAATGTCAGATACTAGAAAAATGTCTAGTAAAATAATACACTGGGTTTGGAAGGGGTGACGCAAATTTCGTCATCGAAAGTCAAGGATAACGCACGTGCGAGTTTTCGAGAGTGCGATTCCAGACACTGTTGAAAAATAGCGGGAAAGTGTGATTAGTCATATGTTTGTAACGGAAGATGAGTGGAAACTGGGCGCAATCATAAATATTAGATTACTCATTCCTATCATCAGCTGTCGTAATCTGTAAGCAAGTTAGACAGATTGTAAGGTATTTTATTGAGCTCATGTAGTTCCAAATAAAACGAGTTTCCTTTTTTGTTTCAATTTTGTTTTACCTTCTAGCTTCTTATATACTTGTGCGACAAGTCGTTTGCGAATAAGATATTGAACCATGTAACAGATTAGTCAATATTCTATTTTACAACCACTGTTGAACTTATCTCTAATTTTAATTGTTTAATTTAAAATCATTGGATTATGAATATTTCTTATACAAGTGTTTGATAGTAAATGTTTACAGTTAATTTATTGAAATATTTACAAGCACAGTCAAGCGCCTTGCAAGTGTCACAAGATCCTGCTCAAAGGGAGAGATAAAAATTAGATACGATAAAACTCTGTTAGTGTTATTATAGCAAGTTCTACCTTTCTGTGTCCAAATACACATGCTGTTGCCCATGTTATATTACAAATATTTTTGACCCTTTGTGTTCTAGGATTATATCGTGTAATACTTGTGGTACAATTAATAGATCGATGATAACACCTTTTATATACATATTATGTTAAATATATTTAATTTTGTCTGTGGATATTTTTAAAAATTACAAATAATAAAGTAAGTAAAAATTTATGTTTTGATGTAGTAATTTAGAAAACTGTTCGTAATTCAGGACAAAAGGAAGATTTAATCAGTTAATTCATAGAGCTCTTGCCGGTAGCTTGAAACTCACTTTACAGTTTGTTGTCTATCAAATGCCTGATTTTGAGTATAGATATTAAAGGTAAGAGTTTGATTTCTCCATTCATACAGAGATTTTAATTCTTATACATAATTTCGTGAACCTAATTTTCACATTCAACTTTATTAATGTAAACGCAAAAAATTAAGAACTATTATATTTTGTGAAAATTCCAATTCCATAGCGTTTATAAGAAATATTATTTTAATACCTCATTTAAAACGATACTTTTGATGTAAGGGAAATAAACATTGATTTAAAACGTTATAAGTCAACCTTATTTTACGAAAATGAAAACTTTGGGAAACCCCCTTAATGTGGATATTTTTTTTTTTTTAACTTGGGGTTAGGGTAAATGTTTCTTAGTTTAATAATGTTTACTACCTTGATCTAAAGTAGGTTTAATAGAAAAGTATATATTTTATGGTTTTAAAAAAATAAAATTCTATTTTCTGCTGTCTTTATAAAAAAAAGAATAACCAATAATAATGTTTTTTCATAATAATAATGTGGAGCATACATTTAGTTGCAATGATATCGGGTTATCACTAAAGCATTTTACGGACAAAAATTATAATAAGATATTACGTCAGACCACTTGAGCTGAGGGTCAGGGATGTAATGAAATTTTGTATTTCAAGTGATTTCTACTATATTTTATTACAGTTTCAAAGATATATGATATTTTTGTCAATAATAACATAATATATATTTTTTTCATCCAAAATGAGCAAAAATTGTTACAAAAATATAAATAATGTAGCAAAGAAAGTACACGTAATATACAAAATTGTGTAGATATAATATGAAATTAAGAATGAAATCATAATTGCAAATTTTATATTACTCATAACACTAGTTAACTAAATTTTTAATAAATATAAAACGAGAAAATATATTAAAAGGAAAATCTTGTGTTTAAACAAGTATTTATTTTTCTTTCCCTATATATAAATAGAGAAAAAAAGTAACAAAAAATATTTAAACCTAAAAACTAATTAATTAATGAAGAAATAGTTTTAAAAATCAACTTCGATGGAAGTAAAAACATTGAATACAACTTCATTAATCCCGAAATTTTGGCTGAAACTGAAGACGCACCTGGCAACCAACACCACCTATAAGTGCCTATCAAGCCCATGCCACGGGGATTAACAAACACTGTGTCTGTGTGGTGTTCAATTTCTGTGACGAATAAATGTAAATGCCAATTTACATCTGTTCTAATTTAGCTTAGACGTAATGGCGATAAATTTCTTACTTTATTTCAAAAACGTATTCGATATATTGTATCACCTTTACCTCAGGTAGGTAACCAAAAAAATCTACCTTTATTGTACATTGTAAATAAAAGAAGGCTTTTATTTGGTCGAATCTCATCTAATGGTAATTTCTTGCTCACGTAGGCCCATTGAACACGTCTATATTTTATAGGGTCAAACGAGCACAAATTACCATTTTCGGGTAAAAAAATTAAACATTGAAATAATAGTATTTCTGTACTTACGACAGCCAAATGTAACCAAAAAATGTAAGAATATAGTTCTTCCCAATGTATATTGCATTGTAGCTAGGCATCACGGTGAAAAACGTTTTCGGTAAGCAATTTAATTAGGGATGGGCCGATTCCGATTCTCGATTCCTGGAATCGTCGATTCTAGGTGGTATCGAGGAATCGTCGATACTCGATTCTTCATTCATAAAAGTGTCGATTCCGATTCCTATTTTGTTAACTATTAAAATATGCGTGTGGAGTAATTTATTACCAAACAAAATTTATTATATTTGTGTGGAAAAATAATTAATTACCAACTATGTCTTATTTATGTATTAGTTGATTTGAATGAATTAAATGATAAAAGTAAATGAAAATATTATTATTTATGAAGCAACAGCAATCAAGATCGTAACCATTTCTGGTCGTTTGACATCGCTCGTCTCTCTCTGTCTCTCTCTCTCTCTCTCTCTCTCTCTCTCTCTCACTCTCACTAAATGTCAGAACAAAACACAAAAAAGTACAGTAAAAACTCGATTAACCGTCACCGTCGGAACCGTGGCCATGACGGTTGAGCGAATAGACGGATAACAGAAACACTGTATTATTCCTCCGAAACTTAACCTTAATAAATTATATTATAGACAGATAACACTCTCACGGTTGAAGGTTTTGTGTAGCCTATTACATTAAAACAGAACTTTTAAAAGGTTTTGCCATATGACCAAGATGTTAACTAAATTAATTATTAGAAAACTAGCATGTAAGCTAACATAACTTGAAAGAATCGAGAATCGAATAAAGAATCGAGAATCGAAAGGAAAATTTTAGAATCGGAATCGGAATCGAAGATTTTAGGAATCGGCCCATCCCTAAATTTAATACATCTATTTTATTTATCCACCATATTTGATTTGTCATAAGTTGTTATAGGTACAAATGTGTTTCAGTAAAGACCTATTTTTTCTTAAAGTTCTTCTTTAACTACATTCATTAAATTTTCCTGGTAGTCGTTGTTGGCAGGTTAAAACATTTCTTTAATTCCTCCCTTTTATATTTTCTGAAAGAATGACATTTCACCTTGATTGTGATGTTACTTTCATCAAGACACGATGAATGCACCTTAAAATATATATATGATAAGATTTAAGTATATTTTAATCTTCTTCTTTAATTCTATCTTTAACCGTATCCCTCCTGGCTCGCATATCTACAATTTGATTTATTATTATTATTATTATTATGGTGAAAAAATTTACAAATATTTTGGCGAATATAGCAGTCTTCAAAAACTAGCTGTAAAATAGCGTTATGCAGAGTGACAGAATAAAATTAGTCACTATGATGGTATTTCTTGTTAAAAAAACAAGACGTAAAAGATAATGACTGTTTTGTAGATTTTTTTTCACTTTAAAAAATCTCTCCGTTCTTCGGTCGACATTTTTATAGTTAGTATCAGAATGATTTTAGTTCGTTCGGCTGTGTCTAATCTCAAGACAAAGTCTGCTAATACTCAATCACTTCTCAAATCTGTCTCCTTTGTTTATATATTTTACGAATCCTACTACTAGCAATACCAGTTAATAAATAACTCCTAATTACAAAGTTAATATTTCAATTTGAATATTCTCTATTTTTCGTTGATAGAAAATTACTCCAGTTAAGCAACCCTAACCAAGAGCTTATAAAACGTTTTGTAGTCAATTTTTAGACGTTGATAATCATAAATATTTACTACCGATGATCACGGTAATTTTTCACTATACTTTAGATTTACTGATAATCTCGATTTATTTTTATGGTAGGCGAACAAAAAGACTATCTACGATCAAAACATTGGGCGTCCTGATAAAGATTACAACGGGCATCGGCTTTTTTCTAGCTATAATTGCCGATACTTAGTATGGTATTTATATCGTATAGTATCCTCTCAAACAAGATTCAGAACAGTGGTCTTGAAAAGCCAAGCAACATTAATTTATGTATGTACTGTAATCAAAAAAGTTCTTCATACGTATTTTGTGCAATTACAGTATTAGGGTTCATGTTTTTTCTAGTGTACAGGTAGTTATTTCCTTGTAATCCGACGGTGTCTCGGTCCCATCTACCTCGAATTATTCATGCACTACTGTATTTGTTTCCGTACCAATGATCACCGTACTTGAAACAGTTTTTTATGCAACTCTAAAGTGAGTGAAAATCCCATAGACATTAAAGTTACTCTTGAGACTAGAATATCGAGGATAAACATAATAGATTTATTACATTGCTTACCGAAAACGTTTTGATTACTGCAATATACATTGGGAAGAACTATATCCTTACATATAATCTTCAGAGATGTAGAAATAAAGAATTTTAAATATTTACCATTGCTTAAACCGCCTGAACTGCTCTCTAGTTTAATTGGCATAATAACACCTATGATACATGTATCCTTAAATAAGTACTTAAAATGTTTTGCCCTTATGGTCATAGAATGTGTGTATATAGCCACGTGCTCTTTCTTTGCTACATTATTTATATCTTTCAAACTAATTTTGAGTATTTTGGATGAAAAAAATATATATATAATGTTATTATTGATACAAATGATGTTGTATGGCCTATAAATAACGCTAGTTCTTTAATACCTTGGCCATTCATTTGGAAGAGTTGAGATAATGTTGCCAAGTGTTTCATTAGAGTCCTCGATGTAAGTACTTCAGGAATTTGTAAGCATGCTATTTTAGCATGCTTTCGTAAAACTTTATAAATTATTATGGGGTTACTGGTATTTATGTTTGCAAACACGCAAGTGTTATCGTCAAGAACGGAATTATTTCTTGAACTTATTAGCAAATAAATATAAAATCGTAATATAAAAAAACTCATGAAAATTGATACTCGGTAGTTTTTGAGACTGTACCACTCCCATTATATTACATCTGTCAATTCTTTCAAACATACACTGTTGGTTCGCTGGAAAGGACATACAGCTGTGGATTCGTAACCTTATCTTGGAGAGAACTATGTGTATTTACAGATACAATTCTGATATGGAAACATAAACACCCGACACTCCGAAAGCCATTCTGACGCGTTTGTTTATTTGATGGCAGACCAAACTTATCTTAATGTTCCGGTCAATGCATCTCGTACTTTTCCCTTGGTGCTCTTAAATACTATAGGATCGATAAAGTATTTATTTTTTAACCTAATTTGCTTTTCAAATTAATTGTCATAGCATCTCTTTCCGATTTTAATAATCTAAACGTGACTATTATTTTCTGTATATTGTTACAATTTGGTAACATTGCAAACATGTTAACACTTGTCTGCAACACATGTATTAACAGATGGAACACTTAATATGGTCTACGCCATATATATTCACTAAAAGTTAATACCAATGTATGCAATAAACATATTAATAAAATAAAATATAGACTACCAGCGGCTAAAGTCGAGGATAGAAACAAATGTTTCCGTCTTTATACGACTATTTTGACGCTGGGAGAATACGATAAATTATTTACGTTTACGCCGTATGTAAATGAGAGAAAGGGATGGAAAAGATAGAATGCAGAAAGTCAGTTTTTCGGGCCTCCGTCCACGAGAGTACTTGTCGAGTGCGAGGCTTTATCTTTGTGTGGCTTGGACCTATGTTTGTTTACACTAGACAGTTTTATATCATAATATAAACTGACAACACTCGCACAGATGTCATTTAGGTTCATGTATACAATACAGAGATTAACGAAAGATAATTCAGTATTTATTGACCTTTAACTACTGTCCTGCAATTTCTGTCACATTACTACTGCCGTTGTAGCTCACAGGCACGAAATGTCTAAGTGTGATTTATTGTGTGGTTTAACAATTTATCTTGCATTTACTTTATAAAAATTGTTTTTGACTATTCTGATTGGCATGTGACTAGGGTAAACGTAGTTTTATGAGATCAGTTATATTTTATTTACTAATTGAAAACTGTAGTAAATAAAACCTTCTACAGATTTTAGCGCAGTTTAGCTAAAAAGACTTACAATCGCGCGATAATCAACATACACTAATTATTTCTTGTTCACTGATTGTACGCACTTAACTTTATATACGAGATATCATTTGACACATTATAAGCTTTATTTATGGAAACTGGCATTAGAAATAATAACTCAATTTTGACAGCAGTATTTACACAGCGGCTCAGAACATTCTAGACATATTGGCTGTTCAAAGTCAGCTTACAAAGTGTAACTAGTCCTTCTATATTTTGTTGCTGGACAAATTCTACATTGTTTATAACAATTTATCTATACAAATAGAAAAATTTGTAAATTTCTGGAGGTTGCAGTTTTTCGAAATCATCTTCATCGTCTGATGCACTTTGTTGATATTCGGTATCATGATCTGTTACTCAATTACTTCTGCACTATGTTGCACAATTCCCCTATTCTCTTTGATGCCTTCTAAAAGTTGGTCATTAGATACAGCACCTGAATCACTGTCTTCTTCGGCTAACCCGTCGCTGATGGTCAGGCACGATGACGGTCGTTAAAGTTTAAGCTTGGAATTTGTAGATATTGGCATAATAGGTTTTCTGGATATATAAGCTGATCAAGATAAGTCGATGAAATGATGTGGGTCAACAAATTCTCTTTGTCGTTTATTTTAAGTTGTATAAAGGTTGAAAAAATATAAGGTCTACTTATTTATAGTTTTTTTAATTTACGGTTATAGTAGAAATTTTTCATTATCGGATGGTTGAAAAGTCATTCCGCTACCCCCGCTAACGATACCATCCTTTTTAAAAGAAAAAAAGAAATTAACACGAAAAGAGAGAAAATTAATTACCAGAAGAAGAATGAGAAGACAAACATAAATGTTTAGATAGTCTAAGTAAAAATGGAAAGAAAATATATGACAATTAGGTAGACAAAATACATTTTTTAAAAATTAAATAAAAAATTTAATTTTTATAAAATTATTAATTTGGGACAAACGGTTATCTTTTCAAGTTGAATCGTTCGAGCATACAGTCTTTAAAATTCTTAAAGCACATGGACTGGCTGCATTGAAACACTGCTCCAAGCTATAAAGATTAGTTTGACAGACATGACGTAAACAAACGTGCTAGAACTGCTATCGGAGTGCCGCCTGTTTATATTTTCATATCACAAACATTTCTGTAAAGAAATTTAGCACAGCTTCTGTCCAATACAAGGTCGCGAACCCGACTCATTCTTTTGGTTATGTTGCATAGTTGGAAACATGCCAATTTCGTGCGATTTATTGTCAATGGGATATATTACCCCAAATCACCCTTTGGTAAACCCGCACATCTTATTTTGATGACAAGGGACTAGGACCTTCGAAAATTTTCGAATGCCCATTTTTGGGCAATATTTTAGGTTCTGGCAAGTTTTACCTCATTTCACCCACAGCAACACCCGCAGTCCTATCCGAATTGTACATGGCCTACTTCGGTGCTAGGATTAGACTCAGCATCATTAAAAACCCCCAGTGATCATTTTATAACGATCTCTTGGCCTCTGACCTTTTTACCCCAATTCTAACTTTGCTACTCCCGTAGAGCCCACACCCGTCCATCCCTGGTGTCTTTCGATGACGGTATTCACTTCAGCATCCTCAAAAGCCCTAAAATAGTTATTTATCCGACAATTTCACCCCAATTTGTCCCTTTGGTACTTGTGTAGAACCATCGCAGTACATGTCCGGCGACGGCACTCAATTCAGCTTGCTCAAAAACCTCCGAGTGGTAAATTTCTAGTACTTTTTAGACTTTTGACCTTTCTACCCCAAATCATCCCTTTGGCACTAACGTAGAGTCACAACCGTCCATCCCCGGTGACTCAAGATGACGTCATTGAATTTAGCATCCTCAGAAACCCCCTAACGGTCATTTTCGCGCGATTTTTAGGCATCTGACATTTTGACCCTAATTCAACCCCATTGGTGCATGGGTTTAGCCTCACCAGTACATCCTCGGAGACTTTCGATGACGGCATTGAATTCAGCATCCCCAAAAACCTCCGAGCGGATATTTTCCAGCGATTTTTTGACTTCTGACATTTTCATCCCAATTCACAACTTTGGTACTCACGTGGAACCACACCAATGCATTCCCGGTGACTTTCGATGACGGCATTGAATTCCGCCTCATCAAAATTCCCCGAGTTGTTATTTTCTAGTATTTTTTTGAATTTTTACATTTCTACCCCAAATCACCCCTTTAACACTTACGTAGAGTCTCATCTGTCCATCCCCGGTGACGTTCGATGGCGGCATTGAATTCAGCATCCTAAAAAACCCCGGAGTGGTTATGCTCCAGTAATTTTTTGACATTTGGCTTTTCCACCCCAATTCACCCCTTTGGTACTCGCGTGGAACCATAACAGTGCATCCCCGGCGATTTTCTGGGACGGCATTAAATTCCGCCTTACCAAAAACCCCCGAGTGGTTATTTTCTAGTTATATTTTGACTTTTGACTTTTTTACCCCAAATCATCCCTTTGGTACTTACGTAGAGTCACATCCGGTCCATTCCCGGTGACTCTAGATGACGCCATTGAATTTAGCATCCTCAAAAACCCCCGAACGGTCATTATCCCACGATTCTTATACATCTGACATTTTTACCCTAATTCAACCCCTTTAGTACATGGGTTTAGCCTCACCAGTACATCCCCGGAGACTTTCGATGACGGCATTGAATTCAGCATCCCCAAAAACCCCCGAGCGGATATTTTCCAGCGATTTTTTGACTTCTGACATTTTCATCCCAATTCACCCCTTTGGTACTCGCGTGGAACCACACCAATGCATTCCCGGTGACTTTCGATGACGGCATTGAATTCCGCCTCATCAAAATTCCCCGAGTTGTTATTTTCTGGTATTTTTTGAATTTTTACATTTCTACCCCAAATCATCCCTTTGACACTTACGTAGAGTCTCATCTGTCCATCCCCGGTGACGTTCGATGGCGGCATTGAATTCAGCATCCTCAAAAACCCCCGAGTGGTTATGTTCCAGCGATTTTTTGACTTTTGACTTTTCCACCCCAATTCACCCCCTTGGTACTCGCGTGGAACCATAACAGTGCATCCCCGGCGACTTTCAGGGACGGCATTGAATTCTGCCTTACCAAAAACCCCCGAGTGGTTATTTTCTAGTTATTTTTTTACCTTTTGACTTTTTTACCCCAAATCATCCCTTTGGTACTTACGTAGAGTCACATCCGGTCCATTCCCGGTGACTCTAGATGACGCCATTGAATTTAGCATCCTCAAAAACCCCCGAACGGTCATTATCCCGCGATTCTTAGACATCTGATGACATTTTTACCCTAATTCAACCCCTTTGGTACATGAGTTTAGCCTCACCAGTACATCCCCGGAGACTTTCGATGACGGCATTGAATTCAGCATCCCCAAAAACCTCCGAGCGGATATTTTCCAGCGATTTTTTGACTTTTGACTTTTCCACCCCAATTCACCCCTTTGGTACTCGCGTGGAACCATAACAGTGCATCCCCGGCGACATTCTGGGACGGTATTAAATTCCGCCTTACCAAAACCCCCGAGTGGTTATTTTCTAGTTATTTTTTGACTTTTGACTTTTTTACCCCAAATCATCCATTTGGTACTTACGTAGAGTCACATCCGGTCCATTCCCAGTGACTCTAGATGACGCCATTGAATTTAGCATCCTCAAAAACCCCCGAACGGTCATTATCCCGCGATTCTTAGACATCTGACATTTTTACCCTAATTCAACCCCTTTTGCACATGGGTTTAGCCTCAACAGTACATCCCCGGTGACTTTCTATGACGGCATTGATTTTAGCATCCTCAAAACCACACGATTGGTCACTTTCCAGCGATTCTTTGTCCAATTCAAATATATACATTACGTAGTACGATTGATATCCATGTGGATGCCAGCAATGTTGCCAAGTTTGTGGCTGCCATAATGTTAGGGAATGGTTGAAATATACTGTAAATTTATATACAATAGGCGACTATGCTGCCCCTGGCGGAAATGTTACGAGCTTGTGATATACAAATCCCGTTCACTCTGCTATCAATACGAGTACCGTTTGGTTATTACAAATTATTTTTTAAAAATTCAGGACGACCATAGAACTTCCAAATACAGTATAGCTCCAATAAAACATTTCTCTTTACACCTATTGACAAGATTTTTATTTCGATTATTGTCAAAGATTGTTACATTATCATGGATTACTATGTGGCAGAAGTACCCGGCTGCCAGTTTGAATGCAAAATGACCAATGTATGGTCTCCGTATTGTTAGCAGGCTGTATATATATATATATATATATATATATATATATATATATATATATATATATATATATATATATATGTATATATATATTATAACTTAACTTGCCAATATTGGGCGTCATATTATAATATAACTTTTGTTATAATTAAAATTATTTTCAAAATGTTATTTAAATATCTTACCTTTTGAAGTCACCTTCAGGTTATAAAAGAACTAACAATCTTTTCAAAATTTTTAACATCACTTGCATTTATTCTTTACAATTAATTCTACACATTATTCCTAATTTGTATTAATATAGTGCAGTGACAGGCTTGATGTCTTAACTAACTACAATAATAAGGGTTGACTTCTGAGGCTTTAGATTCAATTAGAATAACAAAAAAAACAGTAGTAAAATTATATTCTTGCTCTCGTGGTCGCTATTATGGGAACTTTGCTTTAAATTTGAAATGGTGAATAGAATTATATTTATAAATTTTGATGAATTTAAAATTTGAGTTAAACTAGAAGATAGACGTCTGTTGGGTACACTTATAATTTAAATATACTTATAGTTCAGACGAGTCCCTGGAATCCTGGCTTGTTCACTTCCGTGCTAATACTTGACACAAAAAACTTACTTTATATAAAAAACTTTTACTTCGCACTTTACTAAAATTTACTTATAAAATCTCTATTTAAATTAACAAAATTCTCCCTTTACACTTTCATCCTTGTCCCCACCAACCTGCCTGCCTTGCTCCGAGACTCTCTTTCAACTCCCCTAGTTCTTAATTTTCTAAACCTAACGGTACATGGTTAAAATTCCCCAGGCTATATCGGCCGCTGGAATTTCCCATCTTGACAAAACTTGGACCTTTGTCTATTTGCCGGACTCCACTTATAAACTTCCTGGAAAGAATAATGACCTGCCTTGGGTACCTGCTTTACCAGCACCAGAAAACTATTGGTATTTCTTTGCTAAAATATTATAGATGATTTATTTCACAACTAGCTTAATTCAATCTACAGCCTCGTACTTTATGTTATAGAGTCCCCAGAATTTTAAAATTAATTTTGTTTGATTTCTTAAATTTAAATTTTACAATATTTGAATGCTGACATCAAAGAACAATTTGTTTTAAATTCTTCACCAATCTTAAGCTTCTAATACATTAAATTTTACTATAGTTAAACCTCTTATATCCTAAAACATTTCACTTATAAATATTACATAATTACCAATCACATCATACAAATTAATACTCTTTCTTTAAAATTAAATCTGAAAGTTCACAATGCCATTGTTCATCATATGATCCTAACCATTAGTTATTTATGCATGAAAATCTAAATCTTTTATACAATTATTTAATTACTTAATATGGGTTTGTGATACCTTTTTAACATTCTACAATTAAATTTACCCTTAAGTTTACCATTAATTATGGAAGTAAGTTGGTAACTGCTATTACCAAGACATTTCTTAATTTCGTAGGGCCCTTCATAAATTTCAAAGAATTTGCTGTATTTTCCCTCTGCCAAATTCGATACATTCAGAGCTTTAACTAGCACTAAATCTCCATCGGTATAAATTGTAGGTTGATGCTTCTGGTTAAACCTGTCTGCACATTTTTCTCTTTTGTTCTTAATTCGAAAATGTATTTCTGCTTTACTGGTTAAATTGGTGTGATTCCCTGGAGGTAACCTGATTACATTTTCCCAAATCCTATGGGGTTTTCTGGCAAACTGGGCTTCATACGGTGTAGTTTTTATAGTGTCTTGGTGTGTCTCATTGTTAATTATCTCAATTTCCTCTAATTTATTTTCCCATGCTCGGTGGTTATCCTGAAGTAAGATCCTGAATATCTGACTCAGCTGTCTCATTGTCCTCTCGGCGCGATTAGATTGTGGATTTCGAATGGAGGTGTGTATAGTCTTAATATTCAAGTTTGCTAATTCCCTTTCCCACTGTTTGGAAGTAAACTGGGTCCCGTTGTCTGTTATAATTGCTCTAGGTTGTCCATATTTAGTGAAATATTCCCTTAGTCTTCTTAAAGTGTTGCTTGTGGTTGGTCTATTTACCTTATATAGTTGAATATATTTAGTGAACACATCAATGATCACCAGAATAAATTTTGCCCCACTCCTAGCTCTTGGCAAGGGCCCGTAGTAATCTATCGACACTAACTCGCCCTTGTTCTCCGGTATTATGCAAGTCATTTCCCCACTTCTTAATTTAATATCATGTTTGCACTTCTGGCAGACTTCACAGGTCCTCACTAACTGTTTTATATTTTTAATTAAATTATCTGTTGCAAAATCTTCCTTAAAGGTCTCATAGACTTTGTTAATTCTTATGTGCCCAAAGTAATTATGTATTTCCCATATTAATTTATTCCTGAAGCTTTCTGGTATGTATAATTTAAATTTTCCGTTGTCTTGCCTATACAATCGTTCCTCCCATAATTTATAGAATCTGTGTAGTTTGCTGTTCGAGTTCCCTAATTGGTCTAATATAGATTTTGTTTTATTGTCTTCCTGTTGTATTGTGTATATTTCCTTTAATCTGTTTAATACGTCCTCATTGAATCTCCGTTGTATAACAGCAATTTGTATAAATGTGTCATGTTGGTCACGCGTAAAAGTGTCTTCTACAGGGTTTCTACTGAGTATATCCGCGACAATGTTGTCCTTACCATTACAGTGGATGATGTTTAAATTGTATTCCTGAATGAGTAATAGCCATCTAGTCATTCGTGCGTTCAACAACTTACACCGATTTAAATACGTCAATGCACGGTGGTCAGTTATTATGGTCAAAGGATTTCCTAAAACAAAACGTCTAAATTTCTTTAGACTATGAACAATACTTAGGAGCTCCTTTTCTGTCGTTGAATAAATTATTTCACCCCCCTTTAAATGTCCTGCTGGTATTACTCCGACGTGTCCATTATCATCGTATTGAAATAGTTGTCCTCCCAAAGCATAGTTACTGGCGTCCCATTGTAAATAATATTTGCGATTGGGTATAGGATGCGTTAACATAACCTTATCTAAAAATTGTTGTTTTACTGATGCAAATCCCCGCTCTTGTTCATCTCCCCATTTAAACTTCTTCCCCTTCCTTAAGAATTCCTGTAATGGAGCAGTAATAGTAGCATTATCCTTTAAAAATCTGTTATAAAAGTTTATAAGCCCTAAGAACGCCTTCAACTGTTTAGCATTCCTTGGCCTGGGAAATTGATTTATGGCTTCCACTTTTGCACTGCTAGGTTGCACTCCTTCTACACTCAAGGTGTGTCCTAAGTATTCTATCTCCCTCCGGCAGAATTGTGATTTGTCCAAGTTAATTGTTAAGTTAGCCCCTTTAAATATTTTAAAAAGTATTTCCAACTGTTGTAGGTGCTCCCCAAAATCCCTCGACAAACATAAGCAGTCATCTACATAGATTATTAAAAATCTTTTTGCTTCCTCCGTGAGGACTGAGTCTAAACCTCGGGTTAAGCTAGCTAAACTCGTAGATAATCCAAACGGAACAGTAGTAAATCTATAGCACAACCCATTATGCAAAAACGCTGTAAAGTCACGGAATTCCTCCGCTAACGGTATCTGCCAAAAGCTACTGGTTAAGTCTATGCTGGACAAAACTTTATAACCTCCACATCTTGCTAATAAGTCTTGGATTGGGAGACTACCCTCATAATCCGGCAGAGTCCTTTTGTTAATCATTCTTGCATCTAAACATAGCCGAACTGAACCATCACGTTTGAATACCGGTACTATGGGATTAATATATGGACTCTGAGCTCGTTCAATCACATTAAATTTTAACATCCTATTAATTTCTGCGTCTACGGCTTCCCTATGTTTAAGTGCTATAGGCCAACTACTTTGCTTATACGGTGTATGGTCTGTTACTGTGAATTTGTGCTTATAAGTGCTGATGAGTCCCGGGCGTTCACTAAATATTTCCTGATATTTGCATATTAATTTAATTAAATCGTTCTGTTGCTGTTCACTGATGTTATCTAACTGAATTACACTATTCTTAAATTTGTTTAACCTTTCTGCAGGGCATTCACTTAACATGTGACAACTAAATTTAACTCCATTATTATTATTAAACTTCAACATTTCAATTCCCTTATCTTCTTTATTTCCCCTCATTGTACTTAACTTGATGGTCCTTTCAATAAAATTTACAATTGCTTCATTTTTAATTAAAAAGTCCATGCCCAAGATGCATGTTTTAATTAAATTTGGGACTACTATGAAGTGAGTTTCTAATTTAGTACTCCCTAATTCTAATTGTGTCACAATTTGACGTTTAATAGCTTTAGATTTCTGACCCAACGCCCCAATTACTTTAACATTTGACATTCCAATAATAGATGAGTCTTTAACTGTTTCCCTAATTATATTATAAAAGTCTTCTGATAATGCATTAAACTGGCTCCCCGTATCGATCAGTGCATTTACCCTAAGGTTTCCTATTTTAATTTCTAACTCTGGGCAATTTATTAAATCTATCTTTTGTTCCTCAATCCTTCCTTCGTCGCATACAATTTCCCTTAATTCAGTAAAGGCTAAAGTTTATTGTTCAGGTCTAGGGAATGTCAGTATTGGGCCAGAACACCTGTTTCATTGCGAACCTGAGAGATGTGGTCCGTTGTTTATATTTACAACTGGTTTGCTAGGCCCCCTGGCAAAACGGCTATTTTCATATCTTTGTTCGTTCCTTTGGCTAAATTGGCCGGGTCTATTGTGTCCTGTAGATCGAAAGTGTTCCTTCTGTTGAAAGTGAAATTCTGTTATTAAGTTGACGAACGCACTTTTACTTTTTATCCCTCTAGTGATTAAAGCTATAGCAACATTCGGGTCAAAATGTTGTGCTAGTTTCCTAATTATTATTTTCTCTGGTATCTTTGGTGATATATCTTGGAAATACAACAAATTTTGTTCCACGTACTCTATCATATTGACGTGTCCCCTATAATCATATTTACCAAACTCTAACTGGTCTCTAGCTCTACCTTGAATTATTTCACTCCAAAACTTTTCTTTAAATGCTTCTACAAAGTCCGTAAATTCCTTAAAACTTCCCGAATAAATCCTCCACCAAGTTAAAGCCTGCCCTTTTAGATGCGTAGCTATCCAGTCTAAATCATTTCCCTTATAAAATTTTTCAAAGAGGTTAGTTATGTCTTGAAGAAAAACTATCGGAGCACGCTCTTCGCCGGTGAAAATTATGTTAGTTTCTACTGGACGTACAATTGCGTTTCCCCTTCGATTTTCTACCGAATCTAACTGATTTCTAATTAGTTTAAGGTGTTCGTCTAAGTGTTTTAACTTAGTGTTGTCGGTAATACGTTGTTCAATGTCATTTTTGAGCGTGTTTAAATCTCCCGTTTGTTTCTGATGTTGGTCCGAGCATTTTGTTTCCATGTTTGTTAACTTAGTTTGTGTTTTTTGTTCAGATTCTTGGATCCCCTTTTCAATTGCCTCTTTTAAATTTTCTTCGGTTGTATTGATTTTATTGTTTAATTCTAAGCTTTCACTCTTCCATTCTTCCCTATCCTTAACAGTTTTATCCTTAATTTCTTTTTTAAATTCTTCATTATTTTTATTTATTTCATCTATCTTTCTGTTAGTTTCATCTAATTTACTATTTAAAGCTTTCTGTAAATCTTGTGTGGTTCGATCCATTTTTTCATCTAATTTACTATAAGTTTTTTTTAAATCTTGTGTATTTTGATCCATTTTCGCACTTAATAATTGCAGTAACTGTAGCATATCTATTCCGGTGTTAACGCTAGTCCCTACATTCGTCTCTGTCCCCACACCCAAATTTTGTTCTTCTACTGGCGCAATTGTCCCTACATCCTCTATCTCTTGCCCTAAGTCTTCCGTGGCCATTGTGTGCCCTAATTGTTCAATTTGGCTATTATCATCCCCCATTTTATTTAACCTTTCTAAAATTCTCCTACTTCATCTTGGAATAAAGTTACCAACTCGCTCCTTTACAATTCTATTCATACACCTACTTATTTATTTATGATATAAAGTCACTTCCCTAATAATGTTCACTATAGTCTTAATAATGTTCACAGTTTTTTATTAATTTTCCTTAATTAACACACTTACTTAAGCCAACAGATTAATAAATTTGTTAATACATTTATGATTTAATTATTTATTTATATTCACCATTTCTATTTAACCTTGCCATCTAGTTGGGCGCCATATTATAACTTAACTTGCCAATATTGGGCGTCATATTATAATATAACTTTTGTTATAATTAAAATTATTTTCAAAATGTTATTTAAATATCTTACCTTTTTAAGTCACCTTCAGGTTATAAAAGAACTAACAATCTTTTCAAAATTTTTACCATCACTTGCATTTATTCTTTACAATTAATTCTACACATTATTCCTAATTTATATTAATATAGTGCAGTGACAAGCTTGATGTCTTAACTAACTACAATAATAAGGGTTGACTTCTGAGGCTTTAGATTCAATTAGAATAACAAAAAAAAACAGTAGTTAAATTATATTCTTGCTCTCGTGGTCGCTATTATGGGAACTTTGCTTTAAATTTGAAATGGTGAATAGAATTATATTTATAAATTTTGATGAATTTAAAATTTGAGTTAAACTAGAAGATAGACGTCTGTTGGGTACACTTATAATTTAAATATATTTATAGTTCAGACGAGTCCCTGGAATCCTGGCTTGTTCACTTCCGTGCTAATACTTGACACAAAAAACTTACTTTATATAAAAAAACTTTTACTTCGCACTTTACTAAAATTTACTTATAAAATCTCTATTTAAATTAACAAAATTCTCCCTTTACACTTTCATCCTTGTCCCCACCAACCTGCCTGCCTTGCTCCGAGACTCTCTTTCAACTCCCCTAGTTCTTAATTTTCTAAACCTAACGGTACATGGTTAAAATTCCCCAGGCTATATCGGCCGCTGGAATTTCCCATCTTGACAAGACTTGGACCTTTGTCTATTTGCCGGACTCCACTTATAAACTTCCTGGAAAGAATAATGACCTGCCTTGGGTACCTGCTTTACCAGCACCAGAAAATTATTTGTATTTCTTTGCTAAAATATTATAGATGATTTATTTCGCAACTAGCTTAATTCAATCTAAAGCCTCGTACTTTATATTATATATATATATATATATATATATATATATATATATATATATATATATATATATATATATATATATTTAAACTTAACTTGCCAATACATTGGGCGTCATATTATAACTTAACTTTTGTTATAATTAAAATTATGTTTATGTTATTTATTTACCTTACCTATTAAAGTCACACCTTCAGGTTTATAAGAGAATTAACAAGCTTATCAAATTTTTTAACATCACTTGCATTTATTCTCTACAATTATTTCTACACATTATTTCTAATTTATATTAATATTGTACAGTGACAGGCTTGATGTCTTAACTAACTACAATAATAAAGGTTGACTTCTGAGGCTTTAGATTCTGATAGAATAACAAAAAACAGTATTAAAATTTTATTCTTGCTCTCGGGGTCGCTATTATGGGAACTTTGCTTTAAATTAGAAATGGTGACTAGAATTATTTTTATAAATTTTGATGAATTTAAAATTTGTTTTAAACTAGAAGATGTCTGTTGGCTACACTTATAATTTAAATATACTTATAGTTCAGAAGAGTCCCTGGAATCCTGGCTTGTTCACTTCCGCGCTAACACGTGATAAAAAAAAACTTACTTTATATTTCAAAAACTTTTACGTCGCACTTTACTAAAATTTACTTATAAAAAAACTCTACTTAAATTTACAAAATTCTCCCTTTACAACACTTTCATCCTTGTCCCCCCCAACCTGCCTTGCTCCCTCCGAGACTCTCTTCAAACTTCATCCTAAACTCCTGATCATTTAGTTTTTATGAAATCTAATCTCTCCCACTACCACCAATACGTTATTTGTCAGTTTCCCACAGTTCCACAATTAGCCAAACCCAACGGTACATGATTAATTCCCCAGGCTATATCGGCCGCTGGATTTCCCGTCTTAACAATCCTTGGACCTTTGTCTATTTGCCGGACTCCGCTTATAAACTTCCTGGAAAGAATAATGACCTGCTTTGGTACCTGCTTTATCCGCACTAGAAATCTATTTGTATTTCTTTGCTAAATCTTATAGATGATTTATTTTCGCAACAACCTTAATTTAGTCTAAAGCCTCGTACTTTATGTTATAGTATATATCTATATCTATATATATATATATATATATATATATATATATATATATATATATATATATATATATATATATATATACATACATACACATATTTATGTTAATCATAAAGTAATTATTTACTTTAATTATTATATAGTAATAATTTTATAGTAACTATTATTATAATTATTTCCATTTGTTGATTCCATCTTCGCGTGAGCTACTAGTAATCACTTACAACTTTTTTAAAAAATGTTTTAACTTGCCTATAGTAGCACTTACTTTTTTTGTGTTGAGGACGGCCGTTTCGGGAGATGTGTCCCTTTGTCAACTCAGACCGTAACTGATCTCAAGGTTTACGTAGGTTAGGGTGGGGGTGGGATATTTTGGTGGTGTGGGTGTATTTTGTGTGTATTAGGAGTTATGATGTCAAAAAGTGCGTGTGAGTTGTAATGTAATTGTGTATTGAGTATGTGTGTAGGGTGTAGTTTGAAGTGCCTATATATTTCGTATTGTTCGGTTGTGTGGCGTTGGTTATTTCTGTGTTGTTTATGAAGAATTTGTAAGTTAGATGTTATGTCTGTGTAGTCGTGTTTTGTGGAGTTGAGATGATCGGCGAAGTTTGATTGGTAGTTATTGTTTTTTAGTGCTTTTATATGTTCTTGGTAACGTGTGTGAAATGACCTCCCTGTCTGGCCTATGTAAAAACTGGGGCATGAACTGCAAGTTAGTTTGTAAACTCCAGTGGTGTGGTACATGTCGTTGATTTTGCTGTTGGGTTTAAATTGTTTGTTGAGAGTGTTGTGTGTGGAGTAAGCTATTTTGTAGTTGTATTTTCGTAATGTGTTGGTTAGATTGTGGGTTTTGGATGATCTGTAAGGTATTGATAAGTATTTTATGGGATTGTCATCTTGTGTGTTTGTATTTGGGTTATTATGTTTATTTTTTAGGCGGTTGTATAATTTGTCTATCATTGTTGGGTTGTATCCGTTTGTTTGTGCTATATATTTTATGGTGTTTAACTCCTGGTAGTGTTCATCTTTGTCTAATGGTGTTTTAAGGAGGCGGTATATCATGGTATTGTAAGCAGCTAGTTTGTGTTGGTGTGGGTGGTTTGAGGAACTGTGTATGGTCGTATTAGTGCTGGTGGGTTTTCGGTATATGTTGAATTTATGTGTTTGTTTGTCTGTTCGTTTAATTGTGAGGTCTAAGAAGTTAAGGGAGTTTTGTTGTTCTGTTTCAATGGTGTATGTTAGTTTAGGGTGTATGGAATTTAGGTGTTTTAGAAATATGTGTGCTCTGCGTGTGTTGCCTTTATATAATGTTATGATGTCGTCGACGTATCTGTACCAGTAAATTATGTTATCTGAGTATTTGTTGTTGTGTAAAATGTGGTTTTGTTCGATGTGGTGTATGAATATTTCCGCTAAGATGCTTGCTATGGGGGAGCCCATAGGTAGTCCATCTTTCTGGCTGTAGTATGTGTTATTGTAGGTGAAATAATTTTGAGAAGTGATTAATCTTGTGAGGTGGATGATTTCGTCAATGTGTGTATGTGGTGTATTTGTGTCTATTAGCATGTTTTTGAGGATGTCTATGGTTTCTGGAATGGGGATGTTTGTATATAGATTTGATATATCAAAAGAGACTAAGGTGGAATTGTGTGGAATATTTACGTTTTTAATTTTGTCTATTAGATTTAGGCTATTTTTTATGCTACAATGGTTATTAAATTTTATATGGTTTCGGATAGTTTTGTCGAGGAATTTGGCTAGAAGATGAGAAGGGGCGCTTGTATGGTTTATTAGTGGACGTATTGGGATGTCTGTTTTGTGAAGTTTGGGCAGGGCGTTTAGTTTGGGGGCTATTGGCTTTATTTGTTTTAGGTGCTTTTTACAAAACTTATAATCCCACACCACACCAAAATACACCATTGAAACAGAACAACAAAACTCCCTTAACTTCTTAGACCTCACAATTAAACGAACAGACAAACAAACACATAAATTCAACATATACCGAAAACCCACCAGCACTAATACGACCATACACAGTTCCTCAAACCACCCACACCAACACAAACTAGCTGCTTACAATACCATGATATACCGCCTCCTTAAAACACCATTAGACAAAGATGAACACTACCAGGAGTTAAACACCATAAAATATATAGCACAAACAAACGGATACAACCCAACAATGATAGACAAATTATACAACCGCCTAAAAAATAAACATAATAACCCAAATACAAACACACAAGATGACAATCCCATAAAATACTTATCAATACCTTACAGATCATCCAAAACCCACAATCTAACCAACACATTACGAAAATACAACTACAAAATAGCTTACTCCACACACAACACTCTCAACAAACAATTTAAACCCAACAGCAAAATCAACGACATTTACAACACCACTGGAGTTTACAAACTAACTTGCAGTTCATGCCCCAGTTTTTACATAGGCCAGACAGGGAGGTCATTTCACACACGTTACCAAGAACATATAAAAGCACTAAAAAACAATAACTACCAATCAAACTTCGCCGATCATCTCAACTCCACAAAACACGACTACACAGACATAACATCTAACTTACAAATTCTTCATAAACAACACAGAAATAACCAACGCCACACAACCGAACAATACGAAATATATAGGCACTTCAAACTACACCCTACACACATACTCAATACACAATTACATTACAACTCACACGCACTTTTTGACATCATAACTCCTAATACACACAAAATACACCCACACCACCAAAATATCCCACCCCCACCCTAACCTACGTAAACCTTGAGATCAGTTACGGTCTGAGTTGACAAAGGGACACATCTCCCGAAACGGCCGTCCTCAACACAAAAAAAGTAAGTGCTACTATAGGCAAGTTAAAACATTTTTTAAAAAAGTTGTAAGTAAATATAATTATTTATTATAAAGTAACTAAAATACATGTTATCTGTTTTGACCAAAGCAGGATTTCTGTTTTAAATTATTTTTTTATTACTTGTTTTCAAGAAATTTTTTATTTGAGAAATGATTAATTGGTAATTACTCATTACTAGACCTAATTTAACAAATTACAAACTTTTCAAAATACAAGCATGGACAGAAAAGGTGGAAGGTTCTGAAATAAACAAAACTAGTCAGAAATAAGGTATTGAAAAGATATTATTATACAATTTGACACTCCATTTCTTGCCATTTTAAATTAAAACCCATAATTTATAAAATATACTCATTTTGTTTTAAAAATTAAATCAGTAATGTGACCCTTATTCTGCACGCATTCATGTAATCGTACTTGGATATTATTCACTGCTTTCACAATTATGTCGCTCAGTATGGCTGCTATTTCATTGTGAACTGTTAGCTTCAGATCTTCAGTTGTTGTGGCCTTATGACATACACTTTCGATTTCAAATAACCATAAAGCAAAAGTCACATGCCGAAAGATCTGGGGAGCAAGCAGGCCATGAAAGGCTACCATTTCTTGAAATCACATGTTCTGGTAACATTTCTCGTAACACATTCATTGACACTCTTGCAGTGTGAGCAGATGGTCCCCATCTTGTTGAAACCAAACATCTGCACTATAAACTTCATGATGTTGTAACTCTGGTGCAAGGAATTTATTTAGCATTTCAACGTTACGATTTTGAATAAACGAAACCACTCGACCGTTCTCTAATAAAAATATGGACTAATTTAGCAACTACACACCAAACTCAAACGTTCACAATAAAGTGTTTTTTTGTGTAGGCTATGAGGATTTTCTGCTGCCCATTACCGGAAATTTTGATTATCAACACAGCCAGATAGATGAAAGTGGGCCTCATCTGACATTAAGATTATTGAATCATTAGTTTATATGTTCAAAATTGATTGTGCACACTCTCTTCAGTTTTTGAAATTATTTTGGATTAATTCTTGAACAGTTTAAAGATGAAATCATATTTCAAATACTGAATAAGCGTTACTAAAATAAGTCCCTACGACAAAAGAATGATGCTGTGCGTTCCACGACTACATTGCAACCGTAATGGCATCAAGGGATGGAATGAAAGTCATTGAACTGGTTCTCCCTACTCTCATTGATGTGATGTACAGTCAAATCAAAAATCATCCACTTTTTCTGCTGGTCCCTTTATAATTATGTAGCTGTAATGGCAGTCAAAGGTTATCATTTAGCATTATTATGAGAGTTCTGCTTAATAAAGATAAAAAAGCTTTCTGTGGTCCTAAGATTTCACATTCTATAATGAACCTACAAGTTGTCTGTATTAACATGTTCACAATAACATAGTTTTCAATACTCCCTTTGCAAATAATGTAACCAACTGAGAAATGGAGGAAAAAGTTGTCATTTGTGAAAAGTACTAAGATAGCTCACATAATAAATTCTGTCTGAAAAAAATACACATTTTGTAGCTTTATTTGAATTTATTTTGTGATGGATCCAATTAGCTGGCTTTTGCTTATATTGGGTGATGATTGTTCCTCTAATGTCTATAATAATCCTGAGCTATTCCAAAAAGTAATGGTTTTTAAAAGTGTCAGATAAGTAACAAATATATTTTAATTAAACTAACATTCCATTTCCCTGGTTGTCATAAACATGGGATCACTAAAATCCATAAGAAGTAAGAAATCTAGCCATGGGTTGCCATTCACAATTTTAGATATGACATAATAACTAGTATGTAAAATTGTTTAGTATTTTGTACAGTTTTTTTGCAACGGGTAATTAAATTACTGTGAACAAGAAATTTACATTTCTAAGTAAGGGAAACTTTTCAACACTACGGTACTTCTTGTATGGGGTATCCCAAATACCCGATCAAATGTGTTGATGGACATTGGAACAAAATGTGTCAAATATTATCAAATAGTAAATTTTTCAAAAAAATATTTAAGATTGACTTTACATGGTTTTATGATATTTCTCTAGTTTTTTGAAATATTTTAACTACTAGTATACTACAGTTGAATTAAGAGAAATATTTTACAGTTTACTTTTTTTGCTGTACTCAGGTTTTCTGTATTGTATTCAGGCTTTCTAATTGTTTAAAGTCAGCCTTAAGTGAGATGAATGTCAAGCTAGGAAAATATATAATTAAAGATGGTAGGCCTACTGTTGCATAATGTTTAAATAATCATTATTAATTTTGTTAAATCTTTGTTATTACATTTATTTACAAACAAATATCCAAACAATGTTTAACAAATATACATCATACCAACCAGATAACTAACAATAGAAAATTGAGCCTTATTTGAAATGTCTACTAAAACAGCCACAAAATGTGCATCATACAACTTATTGATAATAAAAGAGAAGCCACTGCTTCATTGAAATAATTTTGATTGAGGTTAACAACCCCTTGAAAAGCAGAATCAGTTTCTAGGTGTTCTGCTAAAAGACGGTCATAATCAGCTGTGTATATATAAAGTTCAATATAATTTCCACGAATATTAGATTTGTCAGCTGCCTCAAGATTCTTAATTCCTAATTCCTACTTATCCAAAAACGTATACCATTGATCAGTTATTTAAGAAGGTCTGTTACATTTTAACTTTTAATTGTGAAGTGTTTGGTAGAATTATAATTTATTGGAAGAGATATAGCAGCATTTAAAATGTGAATTTAAATCAGGAGCTTACTAAAGAGATAAAGAGCCAAATTTTTGACAAAACCACTTGTGAAGTACACAAATTTAAAGAGCAGTAGAGTTTATTAAATAATTAGATCTGAAAAAGAAGAAAACAATATGATGGAATGAAGAAGGCAAATTGAAAAGAATTGGAATTTATAATTAAAATTGTTTGGAGTTTCAGAAATGGAATGGTAGAATTAAAAGTAAATAATATTAAAAACTACAAAGGAAAACAGAAAGAATTTTTAATTTGTTGAGAAATGGTGTATTTCAAATGAATAAATACAATAAGAAATGAGGAAGTAAAGATTAGAAGCATTTGAAATGTGAGCTTGAAGAGTGAAGATTTTTAAATACAGCAAGCGATTAATAGTTTGATACTCAATACTTCTGTAGTCTTTATACTTTAATACTGACTGTGGCAATATAACAGTGTAGCTATCATAGCAATCACTGCTCTTGACATCTGTAAAGGTCATTTTGTGGCTTTCACTAATACTCTGCTTTTACCACATCTTTTCCCCATCACACTATTTCCCACTTTATGCACAGTATGACTTGTTTGTGATGCTGCATTTAGTTAAACATGCTATCATTCTTTGAAACTGTAGTTCTGATATAAAAGCTGTTTATTTTATTTTACGAAGAGAATTATACGGTTCCTCATATTGTATAGTGTGATAGAGAGAATTCCAAGTCGTGATAGAATAACCATTAGTGTTACTAAAGAATGTAACCATCTTAAATTCACTGATTAAACTATGAGTAATTATTGCTTTCTAAGTGAATACCTTAGAACTTTCTTGCCGACACATTTTGAAAGAATCATTTTATTTACGAAGCTGACACTCTAATCACAAAGAAGAAGAGTGCCAGCTTTGTTAATGAAAAGATTGTTTCCAAACACGTCAGCAAATACTTTCTCAAGTATTCACCTTGTTACCCAATAATTACTTATAGTTGTAATTCTAATCACACTTGGGAATGAATTATTATTTTTGGTATAAACTATAAATGATAAATGATAAATGAATTTAAAATTTGGCAAACAAACGCTGTTTGTTGCTTCTAGTTTGCAAATGTATGGTTGATGTTAAATTTCTAGTATTCCTGAGGATGTTTGTACTGTTTGCCAACGAAAAGCTTTGAATTGTAAGTTCAATAAATTATTCTTGTATTTGTAAATTGTTTTATTTCTTTATTAATACACAAGAATACAATTATTACATTCACCAAGAGAAACTTTATTGATACAGTATTTACAGTTTTAGCTCATTTTCCTGGTGTACAAAATTATGCTAACTAGACTAGATACATTACAATTAGGTTCATATATGTGAGAAACTTTCTTGTTTCTTGAGGACTGTTGTCTACGGCCTTGAAAAAAACTTTTATTGAAACTTTGTAATATCATGGCTTGCATGAATTTAGTAAGTAAAGAACGTTTATTGAAACAAAACATTAATGACTGCACAGATGGCAATTACCTAGAGGAATTAATAATACCACCAACATCAACCATAAAATACACAAAAAAACTAATAAGGAGAACAAACGAAACAAAAATCATTAAAAATAACACCCCAAAAGTAAAAACTGCTATAACATAACACACTAATCACTAACAAAAATATAACACAACTAGTAACAAAACACATATTTTATATTATATACACCATTTCTTTAGTGCATATTATTTTGATTATTGTTTATTATATTTTAAATGTTATTATCATTTTCATAAGAAATTTTGTAAATTTGTTTCTTTAAATAATCTTGTAATTTTGTTTATTTCGTTACCAGTGAATGTAAAAGTTGTCCAAATTTTTCCTTTTATATTATTTACAAAGTTATTGTTGATTTTCTGTTTTCTTAATAACTTATTATTTAATTTAACTATAGTTTTTATTTTATATCCATTTTCTAATCCAATTTGATATATTATATTTTTCTTCTTGTCAATAGGCTCTCTAATGTCAAGCATATTATCGGAAATACTTTTACAAAATATAGACAATGAAATTGATAAAATTATAAAAACATACGATCAAAATGGACAATGGTTTCGTTATGTAGATGATGGATTATACATATCAAATAATAATGGTTTAAATATTGACTAACTATTAAATTGTATTTGTATAAATAATATACATAAAACTATAACCAAAAAATGGCAGCGCTGTATAATTTATTATATAGAATGTACAAAATAAGAATGAGTGTAAATGATCAAATGAAAGAGAAAACAAGGTTTAAAATTTTTAAACTGATAGATGGTAGCACATCTCAGTAAACCTAAATCTTAAATGAGATGCTTTTGTTTGTCAACATATTATATTTGTACAAAACCTAAGAATATATTTTTATAATTCACAGTCTTATTTTACCCTAGAATAGATTTATTTTTTTATTATTATTTTGAAATACGTCATTTGTCAAATATTTTTTTTAATACTTTTTTTTATTTAACTCGGGTCTGAGCCCCCAATACCCGTCCAGCCCACGTGGCAGCCAACCTCTAGCGAGCTACCTCCGTCTCACATATGCATGCTGTTAGTATCACTACCGCGAGTGAAGGAAACGGGATTGATTGCCCATGTACCAAGCTCATAAGCTCTTTCCATGGAGAATCAGGAGATAGTGAAATGAAACAGTACGGTAAGTGTCGCGCTAAGAGCGGAATGAAAAAACCTGGCAAGAAAGAAAACCTGCCAAGAAAAATCCCGCGACAGATCATGCAGGAACCCTGGGGGCTTGGATCACCTTATGCTAATTAATAAGGAGAGGTATTACCTTGCAAATACCTTGCTAGTGAGTCTATGGCAGGAATGACACGAACCTCTTCTTCTGCTGCCTACTCGAAATGAAAAGGCATGCAATCAAATTAGTACTTCCGTTCCGGCTAAGCTGCGGCCCTGGAGATGTGCCCCTGCGTCACCTTAAACATAACTTTGAAGCAGAATTTATTAGTGTGTATATTTTATTTTTGGTGTTATGTTGTGAGCTAGGCGGTCATTAAGAACAGCGGCCGTCTGTGTGTGTCGTGGGTGGGGTCATATCTACCCAGTGAGGAATTGAGTGTGGATGTTGTGTGTGCGTGAGCCTGTTTGTAGAACTTTGTGGCTAAGTGTCGGAGGTGTTGTTTGATGAAAGGCACTTTCAAGTCAGTGTGAAGCAGTGTTAATCTTGTACATATAGGTGCCTTGCGTGTGTAGTCCGTGTGTGTCCTTGTACATGTAGTCTGTGTGTGTGTGTGTGTGTGTGTGTGTGTGTGTTTGTGTGTGTGTGTGTGTGTGTGTGTGTGTGTGTGTGTGTGTGTGTGTGTGTGTGTGTGTGTGTGTGTTGCCTGCATGGCCCCAGGCGGGTGATGCGTAAGTGAGTATGCTGCGCAACATAGATACGTATATAGTAGTGGCCGCCCGTAGTGTAAGTGGGCTTGTTCTGTTAAAAAGCATAGGATATAGTTGTGTTAATCTAATTGTTGCTTTTTTTAACGTGTAGGTAATGTGAGGGTCCCAAGTCAGGCTTCTGTCGAGTGTGACTCCAAGATATTTGACCTGGTTCCCCCAGTGAATGTCCTCGCCTAATAGTTATAGTGGTATGTCGAGTTGGTGTGTCCTACGTTTGGAGAGAAGCAAAGCCTGGCACTTGGCCACGTTCACCCTAACCCTCCAGTAGCTCAGCCATGATTCTAGTACTGTAATTTGGTCCTGTAGATATAAGTGTATTAGAAGTGGTTTCCATGACTGAGCGGATAACGCGGTGTCATCTGCAAATATGGCCACTTGTGTGTTGAGTGTTGTCGGTATGTCGTTGATGTCGATGTTGGACAATATGGGCCGAATAATTGAGCCCTGAGGGACTCCGGCCCGTATAGTCTGTAGTGTAGATTGAGCCATATATATATATATATATATATATATATATATATATATATATATATATATAATTTCTTTTTGTTCAACAATGTTTGGTAAACATTTTCATAATTTTCAAGTAATGATTGGCCCTGTCTCTTTTGTTTCATATTTTGTAAAATATACATACATTTTGTCTTCACTAAGGTCTAAATTACTGACTAGCAATAAATTTGAATCACTTCCAATTCCTTCTATTAGTTCACATTCTCCTTTTAGATATATTATTCAAATATTCAATCATTAGGAAAATACATTTTATTCATCCGCTCAAGTTCAAATACTTTTATTTAAAACCTGTAGTAAATTGCAATTCAGTGTTTGAAAAATTAATTTGTTAATTAAATATAACAAGAAAACTAATTTCCCTCTATATGGAAGAAACACCTTTTACAAAAGGGGTAAGGTAAGCAATAGGTCTATATTTATTTCGTCTTGTTTCACTTAAAATAAGTGATAACATATGATTTCATAAAAGGATTGAATTTACGTTATAGGATATGGGGTAGAACAGCTGTTTTAACGCATAGGTTATGTTAATTTATTTATATTAATTGTAATTATTTAAGAAAATGTAACTAAAATAAAACATTTCTTTAATAAGAATTTACTTTTTTGTTCGTATACTACTTTGTTCTTTTGTGACGAAAATTAATTTCCTAATTGCAAACACAACTATAAAATAATTTCTTAAAATTCAGTGGCTTCAAGCAGAGGATGTACAGATAGATGCGTGAGTGTTCTATGCATAATCAATGCAGGGAATCGTGGTTAGAGACAACCGACACTAAAAATCAATTTCTCCAGATTACATTGCGAAACCTAAAACAGCGACCCTGAGAATATGAGTAAATAATTTATAACTGTTAATTGTTAACCATTTATAAGAGTTCTTAAAGGAGTTCTCGTAAACCTAGTTAAATTTCCTGAGCAAGGCAGAAAGAGCAAAAGGGTTTCTGAATTTGAGAATAAATTTCTAATTTCCGTTATTAAATAAATAACTGTAAAGAATTGTGTAAGTGTGGGCATTACAACAGTACCACTAAGTTACATTGTAGCATAGATAGGTAGGAATCCTACCTTCAAGTGATTGGTGGCGCCCAGCCATGATTATCCCATATAACTGTTGATATTAAGCATAAATTTACCAGCCTTATTATTTAAATAATAAATAAATAAATAATTCACTTCACAATTATTGCAACGAAAAAGTAAAATAGAAACGTTTTGTTATAATATAACCTGAAACAATAATACATATGAGGGAAATAATTATTTCTGCCCTTTATTTTCTCTAGCGGTAAAATATTCCCTAACCATTATTTACAGGTCGTCCAAGAAGAAACTAAATCCACTAGAGACCGTGTTCGATTACGTCATCCAGCTTTACAACAGAGGTATTAAAACAGTCTGATGCAATAAAAAAAACAACGGCCGTAAAGTATTGATTTCTCGGACCATTTAACTTGTCGCGAAGAAATCTAATTACAATTGATAACAGTTGTTGCCTGAGCAAATAAACTGCTTCTCTTTGAACGTTTTTCCAGAACTTACTACCTAATACAAATCTATGGCTATACGAAGTTAGTAATACATTATTATTATAGTAATAACAAAAATCAGATTTAAAATTAAATTATTGCCTGATCTGTAACGGAATTAATTCACTATTTATTTGTTGTAAAAGCGGAAAGAGTGTAAAGGTGGTAAACAACCTATTTAACTTAATTATTTGATTACTTATTTTGTTGTAAAGTTATTAAATGGTTTTAGAAATGAAATCAGATATTCTACTTTAAACCTATTTATGTGTAACTCTTAATATAATCATCTTTATTCAACTTCTGCCTCTCTATAGAATATCAATATTACTATGTGATAATATGAAAAAACACGAATGTAGATAATATCCAATATAAGTATAACCGATGTACTTATGTGTAGTATTTTTGCTAATAAGACGGAATAGTGAATACCAACTTTAATTTACCAACTTCTGCCTCTCTATAGATTATCATTAATACTATGTGATAATATGAAAAAACACGAATGTAGATAATATCCAATATAAGCATAACCGATGTACTTATGTGTAGTATTTTTGCTAATAAGACGGAATACCAACTTTAATTTACCAACTTCTGCCTCTCTATAGATTATCAATATTACTATGTGATAATATGAAAAAACACGAATGTAGATAATATCCAATATAAGCATAACCGATGTACTTATGTGTAGTATTTTTGCTAATAAGACGGAATAGTGAAAACAAACTTTAATTTACCAACTTCTGCCTCTCTATAGATTATCATTAATACTATGTAATAATATGAAAAAACACGAATGTAGATAATATCCAATATAAGCATAACCGATGTACTTATGTGTAGTATTTTTGCTAATAAGACGGAATAGTGAATACCAACTTTAATTTACCAACTTCTGCCTCTCTATAGATTATCATTAATACTATGTAATAATAGGAAAAAAACACGAATGTAGATAATATCCAATATAAAACTAACCGATGTACTTATGTGTAGTATTTTTGCTAATAAGACGGAATAGTGTATACCAAATATTAATTACTAACTTCTGCCTCTCTATAGATTATCAATAATACTATGTGATAATATGAAAAAACACGAATATAGATAATCTCCAATATAAGCATAACCGATATAGTTATGTGTAGTATTTTTTCTAATAAGACGGATTAGTGTATACCAAATATTAATTACTAACTTCTGCCTCTCGATAGATTATCATTAATACTATGTGATAATATGAAAAAACACGAATGTAGATAATATTCAATATAAGCATAACCGATGTAGTTATGTGTAGTATTTTTTCTAATAAGACGGAATAGTGAATACCAACTTTAATTTACCAACTTCTGCCTCTCTATAGATTATCATTACTACTATGTGATAATATGAAAAAACACGAATGTAGATAATATCCAATATAAAACTAACCGATGTACTTATGTGTAGTATTTTTGCTAATAAGACGGAATAGTGTATAAAAAATATTAATTACTAACTTCTGCCTCTCTATAGATTATCAATAATACTATGTGATAATATAAAAAAACACGATTATAGATAATATCCAATATAAGCATAACCAATGTACTTATGTGTAATATTTTTGCTAACAAGACGGAATAGTGAATACAAACTTTAATTTACCAACTTCTGCCTCTCTATATATTATCATTAATACTATGTGATAATATGAAAAAACACGAATGTAGATAATATCCAATATACGCATAACCGATGTACTTATGTGTAGTATTTTTGCTAATAAGACGGAATAGTGAATACCAACTTTAATTTACCAACTTCTGCCTCTCTATAGATTATCATTAATACTATGTGATAATATGAAAAAACACGAATGTAGATAATATCCAATATAAGCATAACCGATGTACTTATGTCTAGTATTTTTGCTAATAAGACGGAATAGTGAATACCAACATTAATTTACCAACTTCTGCTTCTCTATAGATTATCAATAATACTATGTGATAATATGAAAAAACACGAATGTAGATAATATCCAATATAAGCATAAACGATGTATTTATGTGTAGTATTTTTTCTAATAAGACGGAATAGTGAATACCAACTTTAAATGACTAACTTCTGCCTCTCTATAGATTATCATTAATACTATGTGATAATATGAAAAAACACGAATGTAGATAATATCCAATATAAGCATAACCGATGTACTTATGTGTAGTACTTTTGCTAATAAGACGGAATAGTGAATACCAACTTTAATTTACCAACTTCTGCCTCTCTATAGATTATCATTAATACTATGTGATAATATGAAAAATCACGAATGTAGATAATATCCAATATAAGGATAACCGATGTAGGTATGTGTAGTATTTTTACGAATAAGAAGGAATAGTGAATACCAACTTTAATTTACCAACTTCTGCCTCTCTATAGATTATCATTATTACTATGTGATAATATGAAAAAACACGAATGTAGATAATATCCAATATAAGGATAACCGATGTACTTATGTGTAGTATTTTTGCTAATAAGACGGAATAGTGAATACAAACTTTAATTTACCAACTTCTGCCTCTCTATAGATTATCATTAATACTATGTAATAATATGAAAAAACACGAATGTAGATAATATCCAATATAAGCATAACCAATGTACTTATGTGTAGTATTTTTGCTAATAAGATGGAATAGTGTATACCAAATATTAATTACTAACTTCTGCCTCTCTATAGATTATCAATAATACTATGTGATAATATGAAAAAACACAAATATAGATTATATCCAATATAAGCATAACCGATGTACTTATGTGTAGTATTTTTGCTAATAAGACGGAATAGTGAATACAAACTTTAATTTACCAACTTCTGCCTCCCTATAGATTATCATTATTACTATGTAATAATATGAAAAAACACGAATGTAGATAATATCCAATATAAGCATAACCAATGTACTTATGTGTAGTATTTTTGCTAATAAGATGGAATAGTGTATACCAAATATTAATTACTAACTTCTGCCTCTCGATAGATTATCATTATTACTATGTGATAATATGAAAAAACACGAATGTAGATGATATGCAATATAAGCATAACCGATGTAGGTATGTGTAGTATTTTTTCTAATAAGACGGATTAGTGTATACAAAATATTAATTACTAACTTCTGCCTATCTATAGATTATCAATAATACTATGTGATAATATGAAAAAACACGAATGTAGATAATATCCAATATAAGCATAAACGATGTAGTTATGTATAGTATTTTTTCTAATAAGACGGATTAGTGTATACCAAATATTAATTACTAACTTCTGCCTCTGTATAGATTATTTATCAATAATACTATGTGATAATATGAAAAAACACGAGTGTAGATAATATCCAATATAAGCATAACCGATGTACTTATGTGTAGTATTTTTGCTAATAAGACGGAATAGTGGATACCAACTTTAATTTACCAACTTCTGCCTCTTTATAGATTATCATTAATACTATGTGATAATATGACAAAACACGAATGTAGATAATATCCAATATAAGCATAACCGATGTACTTATGTGTAGTACTTTTGCTAATAAGACGGAATAGTGAATACCAACTTTAATTTACCAACTTCTGCCTCTCTATAGATTATCATTAATACTATGTGATAATATGAAAAATCACGAATGTAGATAATATCCAATATAAGGATAACCGATGTAGGTATGTGTAGTATTTTTACGAATAAGAAGGAATAGTGAATACCAACTTTAATTTACCAACTTCTGCCTCTCTATAGATTATCATTATTACTATGTGATAATATGAAAAAACACGAATGTAGATAATATCCAATATAAGGATAACCGATGTACTTATGTGTAGTATTTTTGCTAATAAGACGGAATAGTGAATACCAACTTTAATTTACCAACTTCTGCCTCTCTATAGATTATCATTAATACTATGTGATAATATGAAAAATCACGAATGTAGATAATATCCAATATAAGGATAACCGATGTAGGTATGTGTAGTATTTTTACGAATAAGAAGGAATAGTGAATACCAACTTTAATTTACCAACTTCTGCCTCTCTATAGATTATCATTATTACTATGTGATAATATGAAAAAACACGAATGTAGATAATATCCAATATAAGGATAACCGATGTACTTATGTGTAGTATTTTTGCTAATAAGACGGAATAGTGAATACAAACTTTAATTTACCAACTTCTGCCTCTCTATAGATTATCATTAATACTATGTAATAATATGAAAAAACACGAATGTAGATAATATCCAATATAAGCATAACCAATGTACTTATGTGTAGTATTTTTGCTAATAAGATGGAATAGTGTATACCAAATATTAATTACTAACTTCTGCCTCTCTATAGATTATCAATAATACTATGTGATAATATGAAAAAACACAAATATAGATTATATCCAATATAAGCATAACCGATGTACTTATGTGTAGTATTTTTGCTAATAAGACGGAATAGTGAATACAAACTTTAATTTACCAACTTCTGCCTCCCTATAGATTATCATTAATACTATGTAATAATATGAAAATCACGAATGTAGATAATATCCAATATAAGCATAACCAATGTACTTATGTGTAGTATTTTTGCTAATAAGATGGAATAGTGTATACCAAATATTAATTACTAACTTCTGCCTCTCGATAGATTATCATTATTGCTATGTGATAATATGAAAAAACACGAATGTAGATGATATGCAATATAAGCATAACCGATGTAGGTATGTGTAGTATTTTTTCTAATAAGACGGATTAGTGTATACAAAATATTAATTACTAACTTCTGCCTATCTATAGATTATCAATAATACTATGTGATAATATGAAAAAACACGAATGTAGATAATATCCAATATAAGCATAAACGATGTAGTTATGTATAGTATTTTTTCTAATAAGACGGATTAGTGTATACCAAATATTAATTACTAACTTCTGCCTCTGTATAGATTATTTATCAATAATACTATGTGATAATATGAAAAAACACGAATGTAGATAATATCCAATATAAGCATAACCGATGTACTTATGTGTAGTATTTTTGCTAATAAGACGGAATAGTGGATACCAACTTTAATTTACCAACTTCTGCCTCTTTATAGATTATCATTAATACTATGTGATAATATGAAAAAACACGAATGTAGATAATATCCAATATAAGCAAAACCGATGTACTTATGTGTAGTAATTTTGCTAATAAGATGGAATAGTGACTACCAACATTAAATGACTAACTTCTGCCTCTCTATGGATTATCATTAATACTATGTGATAATATGAAAAAACACGAATGTAGATAATATCCAATATAAGCAAAACCGATGTACTTATGTGTAGTAATTTTGCTAATAAGATGGAATAGTGAATACCAACTTTAAATGACTAACTTCTGCCTCTCTATGGATTATCATTAATACTATGTGATAATATGAAAAAACACGAATGTAGATATTATCCAATATAAGCATAACCGATGTACTTATGTGTAGTATTTTTGCTAATAAGACGGAATAGTGAATACCAACATTAATATACCAACTTCTGCCTCTCCATAGATTATCATTAATACTATGTGATGATATGAAAAAACACGAATGTAGATAATATCCAATATATACATAACCGATGTACTTATGTGTAGGTTTTTGGATAATAAGACGGAATAGTGAATACCAACTTTAATTTACCAACTTCTGCCTCTCTATAGATTATCATTAATACTATGTGATAATATGAAAAAACACGAATGTAGATAATATCCAATATAAGCTTAACGATGTAGTTATGTGTAGTATTTTTTCTAATAAGACGGATTAGTGTATACCAAATATTAATTAGTAACTTCTGCCTCTGTATAGATTATCAATAATACAATGTGATAATATGAAAAAACACGAATGTAGATAATATCCAATATAAGCATAACCGATGTACTTATGTGTAGTATTTTTGCTAATAAGACGGAATAGTGAATACCAACTTTAATATACCAACTTCTGCCTCTCCATAGATTATCATTAATACTATGTGATGATATGAAAAAACACGAATGTAGATAATATCCAATATATACATAACCGATGTACTTATGTGTAGTATTTTTGCTAATAACACGGAATAGTGAATACCTACTTTAATTTACCAACTTCTGCCTCTCTATAGATTATCATTAATACTATGTAATAATATGAAAAATCACGAATGTAGATAATATCCAATATAAGCATAACCGATGTACTTATGTTTAGTATTTTTGCTAATAAGACGGAATAGTGAATACCAACTTTAATTTACCAACTTCTGCCTCTCTATATATTATCATTAATACTATGTGATAATATGACAAAACACGAATGTAGATAATATCCAATATAAGCATAACCGATGTACTTATGTGTAGTATTTTTGCTAATAAGACGGAATAGTGAATACCAACTTTAAATGACTAACTTCTGCCTCTCTATAGATTATCAATAATACTATGTGATAATATGAAAAAACACGAATGTAGATAATATCCAATATAAGCATAACCGTTGTAGTTATGTGTAGTATTTTTTCTAATAAGACGTATTAGTGTATACCAAATAGTAATTACTAACTTCTGCCTCTCTATAGATTATCATTAATACTATGTAATAATATGAAAAAACACGAATGTAGATAATATCCAATATAAGCATAACCGATGTACTTATGTGTAGTTTTTTTTCTAATAAGACGGATTAGTGTATACCAAATATTAATTACTAACTTCTGCCTCTCGATAGATTATCATTAATACTATGTGATAATATGAAAAAACACGAATGTAGATAATATCCAATATAAGCATAACCGATGTACGTATGTGTAGTATTTTTGCTAATAAGACGGAATAGTGAATACCAACTTTAATTTACCAACTTCTGCCTCTCTATAGAATATCATTAATACTATGTGATGATATGAAAAACACAAATATAGATAATATCCAATATAAGCATAACCGATGTACTTATGTGTAGTATTTTTGCTAATAAGACGGAATAGTGAATACAAACTTTAATTTACCAACTTCTGCCTCTCTATAGATTATAATTAATACTATGTAATAATATGAAAAAACACGAATGTAGATAATATCCAATATAAGCATAACCAATGTACTTATGTGTAGTATTTTTGCTAATAAGATGGAATAGTGTATACCAAATATTAATTACTAACTTCTGCCTCTCTATAGATTACCAATAATACTATGTGATAATATGAAAAAACACGAATATAGATAATATCCAATATATGCATAACCGATGCAGTTATGTGTAGTATTTTTTCTAATAAGACGGATTAGTGTATACCAAATATTCATTACTAACTTCTGCCTCTCGATAGATTATCATTATTACTATGTGATAATATGAAAACACACGAATGTAGATGATATCCAATATAAGCATAACCGATGTAGTTATGTGTAGTATTTTTTCTAATAAGACGGAATAGTGTATAGAAAATATTAATTACTAACTTCTTCCTATCTATAGATTATCAATAATACTATGTGATAATATGAATAAACACGATTGTAGATAGTATCCAATATAAGCATAACCGATGTACTTATGTGTAGTATTATTGCCAATAAGACGGAATAGTGAATACCAACATTAATTTACCAACTTCTGCCTCTCTATAGATTATCATTAATACTATGTAATAATATGAGAAAACACAAATGTAGATAATATTCAATATAAGCATAACCGATGTACTTATGTGTAGTATTTTTGCTAATAAGACGGAATAGTGAATACCAACTTTAAATGACTAACTTCTGCCTCTCTATGGATTATCATTAATACTATGTGATAATATGAAAAAACACGAATGTAGATATTATCCAATATAAGCATAACCGATGTACTTATGTGTAGTATTTTTGCTAATAAGACGGAATAGTGAATACCAACTTTAAATGACTAACTTCTGCCTCTCTATAGATTATCATTAATACTATGTGATAATATGAAAAAACACGAATGTAGATAATATCCAATATAAGCATAACCGATGTACTTATGTGTAGTACTTTTGCTAATAAGACGGAATAGTGAATACCAACTTTAATTTACCAACTTCTGCCTCTCTATAGATTATCATTAATACTATGTGATAATATGAAAAATCACGAATGTAGATAATATCCAATATAAGGATAACCGATGTAGGTATGTGTAGTATTTTTACGAATAAGAAGGAATAGTGAATACCAACTTTAATTTACCAACTTCTGCCTCTCTATAGATTATCATTATTACTATGTGATAATATGAAAAAACACGAATGTAGATAATATCCAATATAAGGATAACCGATGTACTTATGTGTAGTATTTTTGCTAATAAGACGGAATAGTGAGTACAAACTTTAATTTACCAACTTCTGCCTCTCTATAGATTATCATTAATACTATGTAATAATATGAAAAAACACGAATGTAGATAATATCCAATATAAGCATAACCAATGTACTTATGTGTAGTATTTTTGCTAATAAGATGGAATAGTGTATACCAAATATTAATTACTAACTTCTGCCTCTCTATAGATTATCAATAATACTATGTGATAATATGAAAAAACACAAATATAGATTATATCCAATATAAGCATAACCGATGTACTTATGTGTAGTATTTTTGCTAATAAGACGGAATAGTGAATACAAACTTTAATTTACCAACTTCTGCCTCCCTATAGATTATCATTAATACTATGTAATAATATGAAAAAACACGAATGTAGATAATATCCAATATAAGCATAACCAATGTACTTATGTGTAGTATTTTTGCTAATAAGATGGAATAGTGTATACCAAATATTAATTACTAACTTCTGCCTCTCGATAGATTATCATTATTACTATGTGATAATATGAAAAAACACGAATGTAGATGATATGCAATATAAGCATAACCGATGTAGGTATGTGTAGTATTTTTTCTAATAAGACGGATTAGTGTATACAAAATATTAATTACTAACTTCTGCCTATCTATAGATTATCAATAATACTATGTGATAATATGAAAAAACACGAATGTAGATAATATCCAATATAAGCATAAACGATGTAGTTATGTATAGTATTTTTTCTAATAAGACGGATTAGTGTATACCAAATATTAATTACTAACTTCTGCCTCTGTATAGATTATTTATCAATAATACTATGTGATAATATGAAAAAACACGAATGTAGATAATATCCAATATAAGCATAACCGATGTACTTATGTGTAGTATTTTTGCTAATAAGACGGAATAGTGGATACCAACTTTAATTTACCAACTTCTGCCTCTTTATAGATTATCATTAATACTATGTGATAATATGAAAAAACACGAATGTAGATAATATCCAATATAAGCAAAACCGATGTACTTATGTGTAGTAATTTTGCTAATAAGATGGAATAGTGACTACCAACATTAAATGACTAACTTCTGCCTCTCTATGGATTATCATTAATACTATGTGATAATATGAAAAAACACGAATGTAGATAATATCCAATATAAGCATAACCAATGTACTTATGTGTAGTATTTTTGCTAATAAGATGGAATAGTGTATACCAAATATTAATTACTAACTTCTGCCTCTCTATAGATTACCAATAATACTATGTGATAATATGAAAAAACACGAATATAGATAATATCCAATATATGCATAACCGATGCAGTTATGTGTAGTATTTTTTCTAATAAGACGGATTAGTGTATACCAAATATTCATTACTAACTTCTGCCTCTCGATAGATTATCATTATTACTATGTGATAATATGAAAACACACGAATGTAGATGATATCCAATATAAGCATAACCGATGTAGTTATGTGTAGTATTTTTTCTAATAAGACGGAATAGTGTATAGAAAATATTAATTACTAACTTCTGCCTATCTATAGATTATCAATAATACTATGTGATAATATGAATAAACACGATTGTAGATAGTATCCAATATAAGCATAACCGATGTACTTATGTGTAGTATTATTGCCAATAAGACGGAATAGTGAATACCAACATTAATTTACCAACTTCTGCCTCTCTATAGATTATCATTAATACTATGTAATAATATGAGAAAACACAAATGTAGATAATATTCAATATAAGCATAACCGATGTACTTATGTGTAGTATTTTTGCTAATAAGACGGAATAGTGAATACCAACTTTAAATGACTAACTTCTGCCTCTCTATGGATTATCATTAATACTATGTGATAATATGAAAAAACACGAATGTAGATATTATCCAATATAAGCATAACCGATGTACTTATGTGTAGTATTTTTGCTAATAAGACGGAATAGTGAATACCAACTTTAAATGACTAACTTCTGCCTCTCTATAGATTATCATTAATACTATGTGATAATATGAAAAAACACGAATGTAGATAATATCCAATATAAGCATAACCGATGTACTTAAGTGTAGTACTTTTGCTAATAAGACGGAATAGTGAATACCAACTTTAATTTACCAACTTCTGCCTCTCTATAGATTATCATTAATACTATGTGATAATATGAAAAATCACGAATGTAGATAATATCCAATATAAGGATAACCGATGTAGGTATGTGTAGTATTTTTACGAATAAGAAGGAATAGTGAATACCAACTTTAATTTACCAACTTCTGCCTCTCTATAGATTATCATTATTACTATGTGATAATATGAAAAAACACGAATGTAGATAATATCCAATATAAGGATAACCGATGTACTTATGTGTAGTATTTTTGCTAATAAGACGGAATAGTGAATACAAACTTTAATTTACCAACTTCTGCCTCTCTATAGATTATCATTAATACTATGTAATAATATGAAAAAACACGAATGTAGATAATATCCAATATAAGCATAACCAATGTACTTATGTGTAGTATTTTTGCTAATAAGATGGAATAGTGTATACCAAATATTAATTACTAACTTCTGCCTCTCTATAGATTATCAATAATACTATGTGATAATATGAAAAAACACAAATATAGATTATATCCAATATAAGCATAACCGATGTACTTATGTGTAGTATTTTTGCTAATAAGACGGAATAGTGAATACAAACTTTAATTTACCAACTTCTGCCTCCCTATAGATTATCATTAATACTATGTAATAATATGAAAAAACACGAATGTAGATAATATCCAATATAAGCATAACCAATGTACTTATGTGTAGTATTTTTGCTAATAAGATGGAATAGTGTATACCAAATATTAATTACTAACTTCTGCCTCTCGATAGATTATCATTATTACTATGTGATAATATGAAAAAACACGAATGTAGATGATATGCAATATAAGCATAACCGATGTAGGTATGTGTAGTATTTTTTCTAATAAGACGGATTAGTGTATACAAAATATTAATTACTAACTTCTGCCTATCTATAGATTATCAATAATACTATGTGATAATATGAAAAAACACGAATGTAGATAATATCCAATATAAGCATAAACGATGTAGTTATGTATAGTATTTTTTCTAATAAGACGGATTAGTGTATACCAAATATTAATTACTAACTTCTGCCTCTGTATAGATTATTTATCAATAATACTATGTGATAATATGAAAAAACACGAATGTAGATAATATCCAATATAAGCATAACCGATGTACTTATGTGTAGTATTTTTGCTAATAAGACGGAATAGTGGATACCAACTTTAATTTACCAACTTCTGCCTCTTTATAGATTATCATTAATACTATGTGATAATATGAAAAAACACGAATGTAGATAATATCCAATATAAGCAAAACCGATGTACTTATGTGTAGTATTTTTGCTAATAAGACGGAATAGTGAATACCAACATTAATATACCAACTTCTGCCTCTCCATAGATTATCATTAATACTATGTGATGATATGAAAAAACACGAATGTAGATAATATCCAATATATACATAACCGATGTACTTATGTGTAGGTTTTTGGATAATAAGACGGAATAGTGAATACCAACTTTAATTTACCAACTTCTGCCTCTCTATAGATTATCATTAATACTATGTGATAATATGAAAAAACACGAATGTAGATAATATCCAATATAAGCTTAACGATGTAGTTATGTGTAGTATTTTTTCTAATAAGACGGATTAGTGTATACCAAATATTAATTAGTAACTTCTGCCTCTGTATAGATTATCAATAATACTATGTGATAATATGAAAAAACACGAATGTAGATAATATCCAATATAAGCATAACCGATGTACTTATGTGTAGTATTTTTGCTAATAAGACGGAATAGTGAATACCAACTTTAATATACCAACTTCTGCCTCTCCATAGATTATCATTAATACTATGTGATGATATGAAAAAACACGAATGTAGATAATATCCAATATATACATAACCGATGTACTTATGTGTAGTATTTTTGCTAATAAGACGGAATAGTGAATACCTACTTTAATTTACCAACTTCTGCCTCTCTATAGATTATCATTAATACTATGTAATAATATGAAAAATCACGAATGTAGATAATATCCAATATAAGCATAACCGATGTACTTATGTTTAGTATTTTTGCTAATAAGACGGAATAGTGAATACCAACTTTAATTTACCAACTTCTGCCTCTCTATATATTATCATTAATACTATGTGATAATATGACAAAACACGAATGTAGATAATATCCAATATAAGCATAACCGATGTACTTATGTGTAGTATTTTTGCTAATAAGACGGAATAGTGAATACCAACTTTAAATGACTAACTTCTGCCTCTCTATAGATTATCAATAATACTATGTGATAATATGAAAAAACACGAATGTAGATAATATCCAATATAAGCATAACCGTTGTAGTTATGTGTAGTATTTTTTCTAATAAGACGTATTAGTGTATAGCAAATAGTAATTACTAACTTCTGCCTCTCTATAGATTATCATTAATACTATGTAATAATATGAAAAAACACGAATGTAGATAATATCCAATATAAGCATAACCGATGTACTTATGTGTAGTTTTTTTTCTAATAAGACGGATTAGTGTATACCAAATATTAATTACTAACTTCTGCCTCTCGATAGATTATCATTCATACTATGTGATAATATGAAAAAACACGAATGTAGATAATATCCAATATAAGCATAACCGATGTACGTATGTGTAGTATTTTTGCTAATAAGACGGAATAGTGAATACCAACTTTAATTTACCAACTTCTGCCTCTCTATAGATTATCATTAATACTATGTAATAATATGAAAAAACACGAATGTAGATAATATAAAATATAAGCATAACCGATGTACTTATGTGTAGTATTTTTGCTAATGAGATGGAATAGTGAATACCAACTTTAATTTATCAACTTCTGCCTCTCTATAGAATATCATTAATACTATGTGATGATATGAAAAACACAAATATAGATAATATCCAATATAAGCATAACCGATGTACTTATGTGTAGTATTTTTGCTAATAAGACGGAATAGTGAATACAAACTTTAATTTACCAACTTCTGCCTCTCTATAGATTATAATTAATACTATGTAATAATATGAAAAAACACGAATGTAGATAATATCCAATATAAGCATAACCAATGTACTTATGTGTAGTATTTTTGCTAATAAGATGGAATAGTGTATACCAAATATTAATTACTAACTTCTGCCTCTCTATAGATTACCAATAATACTATGTGATAATATGAAAAAACACGAATATAGATAATATCCAATATATGCATAACCGATGCAGTTATGTGTAGTATTTTTTCTAATAAGACGGATTAGTGTATACCAAATATTCATTACTAACTTCTGCCTCTCGATAGATTATCATTATTACTATGTGATAATATGAAAACACACGAATGTAGATGATATCCAATATAAGCATAACCGATGTAGTTATGTGTAGTATTTTTTCTAATAAGACGGAATAGTGTATAGAAAATATTAATTACTAACTTCTGCCTATCTATAGATTATCAATAATACTATGTGATAATATGAATAAACACGATTGTAGATAGTATCCAATATAAGCATAACCGATGTACTTATGTGTAGTATTATTGCTAATAAGACGGAATAGTGAATACCAACATTAATTTACCAACTTCTGCCTCTCTATAGATTATCATTAATACTATGTAATAATATGAAAAAACACGAATGTAGATAATATTCAATATAAGCATAACCGATGTACTTATGTGTAGTATTTTTGCTAATAAGACGGAATAGTGAATACCAACTTTAAATGACTAACTTCTGCCTCTCTATAGATTAACATTAATACTATGTGATAATATGAAAAAACACGAATGTAGATAATATCCAATATAAGCATAACCGATGTTGTAATGTGTAGTATTTTTTCTAATAAGACGGATTAGTTTATACCAAATAGTAATAACTAACTTCTGCCTCTCTATAGATTATCAATAATACTATGTGAAAATATGAAAAAAAAGGAATGTAGATAATATCCAATATAAGCATAACCGATGTAGTTGTGTGTAATGTTTTTGCTAATAAGACGGAATATTGAATACAAACTTTAATTTACCAACTTCTGCCTCTCTATAGATTATCATTAATACTATGTGATAATATGAAAACACACGAATGTAGATAATATCCAATATAAGCATAACCGATGTACTTATGTGTAGTATTTTTGCTAATAAGACGGAATAGTGAATACCAACTGTAATTTACCAACATCTGCCTCTCTATAGATTATCATTAATACTATGTGATAATATGAAAAATCACGAATGTAGATAATACCCAATATAAGCATAACCGATGTAGTTATGTGTAATATTTTTGCTAATAAGACGGAATAGTGAATACAAACTTTAATTTACCAACTTCTGCCTCTCTATAGATTATCATTAATACTATGTGATAATATGAAAACACACGAATGTAGATAATATCCAATATAAGCATAACCAATGTACTTATGTGTAGTATTTTTGTTAATAAGATGGAATAGTGTATACCAAATATTAATTACTAACTTCTGCCTCTCTATAGATTATCAATAATACTATGTGATAATATGAAAAAACACGAATATAGATAATATCCAATATAGGCATAACCGATGGAGTTATGTGTAGTATTTTTTCTAATAAGACGGATTAGTGTATACCAAATATTCATTACTAACTTCTGCCTCTCGATAGATTATCATTATTACTATGTGATAATATGAAAAAACACGAATGTAGATGTTATCCAATATAAGCATAACCGATGTAGTTATGTGTAGTATTTTTTCTAATAAGACGGAATAGTGTATAGAAAATATTAATTACTAACTTCTGCCTATCTATAGATTATCAATAATACTATGTGATAATATGAAAAAACACGAATGTAGATAATATCCAATATAAGCATAACCCATGTACTTATGTGTAGTATTTTTGCTAATAAGACGGAATAGTGAATACCAACTTTAATTTACCAACTTCTGCCTCTCTATAGATCATCATTAATACTATGTAATAATATGAAAAAACACGAATGTAGATAATATCCAATATAAGCATAACCGATGTAGTTATGTGTAGTATTTTTTCTAATAAGACGGAATAGTGTATACCAAATATTAATTACTAACTTCTGCCTCTCTATAGATTATCAATAATACTATGTGATAATATGAAATAACACGAATGTATATAATATCCAATATAAGCATAACCGATGTACTTATGTGAGATATCTTTTCTAATAAGACGGATTAGTGTATACCAACTATAAATTACCAACTTCTGCCTCTCTATAGATTATCATTAATACTATGTAATAATATGAAAAAACAGGAATGTAGATAATATCTAATATAAGCATAACCGACGTACTTATGTGTATTATTTTCTTAATAATACATGTGGTGTCTCCTCTTCCTATATGTCTCATGTCTACATCATAGGCTACCACGTTCTAAACATGTTAAAAGCTCTTCAAAACTTAAACTAAAATAATAATAATATTTTTAAAGTAACAATATTCGTGAATGGTATGCGATATTTAGAAAATAAATATTATTTTCGGAGTTTTTAGGCTATTCATATATTCTAAAATACCAAACCTTACTACAAAAACATTTATTTCATATTTTTATATTGTCATATAAACACATCTAACAAACTATCAAATGCATGTAAATGAAATTTCCTGAAGCAAATATTTACATAATTCCTAATGTATCTAGAGTTAAAATACTATGTACTCAAGTTTTCCTAAATATTCTAATCAAATTTATTCTAGACGATGATGATACGTAGGCTATTTCGTCGGTGCGCAAAACTGTGAGAATGAATCGTAGGGGTTTCTTAAGGACCATAATTCCACTCTGCCTTTCTGTCGACGTCCTCCCGGCTAACCTCTGTACAAACCTCACCTCTTCGACCTTTCCTCGTCCGCAAGAACGTAATGGTTTATCCCTTGCTTACGAACCCTGGTTCGAGACCTCTATCTCAAGGAATAAACCTCTCAGGGGAACCAACCCCTGAATTTGTTACAAAAACCAATAATCCTATAAGCCTTTTAAGCTCCTTTTGGGGTATTGGAAACTTTGAGAGACACTTTTGACTTAAAGACTACATTTGCATACCTAGTGAATTTATTTTATCATAAATGAAAACAAAGTTAATAGGAAAATATAATTTTTTTATTTAACATTAGAAGTTTATATTATTTAGTTTATTTTATTTTACAAGATTTATCTTCTTCTTAAGTTTTATCTAACCTGAAATTATACTTAGCCTGCCTATCTAGTTTCAGGTTAATAGTGCAGAATGTCTACTTTTTAAATCTACATTATTATTACTATAGTTAATAACACACTCACACACACGCGCACACTCTCTCACACACACACACACACGCCGCGCGCTCACACGCCCACACGCACACACGCAAGCACGCACGTACGCACGCACGCGCGAACTCACACACACACACACACACACACACACACACATACACAACACAACACACACACACACACACACAAACCCACATTCTATCATAGTTTTCACAATAAAAAGGAGAAAAGTTAAACAATTCCTAAAAACTCATTTTTTATGTCATGACTTGTACGATTAAAATAAAGTTCATATTATTGTTAGAACTTTCAGTCATATTTAGAAAATAACTCCCATACTGTCAAAATAACAACTGATGCTGCCGAGTATATTTCTTGTCAGCACTATTATTATTTTTGTAGTATTTTAATGAGTTCATTGTAAATAACACACCTGTCCTGAAAGTGGGGGGGGGCAATGCCCCTTCTTGCTCCTACCTTACCTCCTCCCATCGCCGGAGACTAAGATGAAAGTTTGTTTTACGGTCTCTGGAATTAAAGAAGATATTTGTTCAAATTTATACACAGGAAAAATAATAATTTCACGATAATTTTCGTGTTTTCAAATCATAGTAACTTTGTAATGAAACGTCCGATTTCTATCTAACTTGGTAAGCAGGTGTTATTGTGGGGATATGTTTGTTAATAGAAAGAATCGATAATTCAGGTCACTTTACGTCCGCCTTTTTTAATATGGAAAATAGGTTTTCCATTTCCTACCAATAATAGCAAGCCTATGGATTTATGAAACGCATTTATAAAGATTAAAATACAATCTGGAGTAACACAGTTTTATATAAGATGTTTAAGGTTTAATAAAAACTAGACTATAGGGGATCTGTCCTACACTACAATAATGAAAAGTGCGCCGTCCAGAACGAACACTTTAGATGTCAGTATTAAATAAAACCAATATTTCTTTAAATAAAGTACGGGTTTAAAGTTTTTTACTATTTATGAAGCTGAGAAATGGCTTTACTGTAATTAGTTAATAGCTACTATTGCTTGTGATCTTTTGTTTACAGGAGCTATAAGCCTACCGTGTAAGAGACCAATAAAAGTTTAGGCTAAATTTGTTTAAAGTTTAATTTAGGTAATTACATATGATTATGTGATATTAGTAGGCATATATATTTGTGTGTATAAATCTGAACAAATATTTTTCAATATATATTTGAGTACATTTTTCTGCCATTCCTAACTTTTCAATATTCTCTTCTGTTGACGCGTTTCGGATTAATTCCATTTTCAAAGGGTCAATAGTACTCTTGAGTTTTGTACTATTGAGAGTGCTATTGAAGTTTTGAAAATGGAGTTATTCCGAAACGCGTAAACAGAAGAGAATATTTAAAAGTTAGGAATGGCAAAAAAATGTACTCAAACATATAGAAATATTACTAACAGAAATGAAGATGAGTAGGCCTATATTGATATTTTTTAATACTAGAAAACTTAAACTTTTATTTTAGTATTCGCTTACGTTTACCGCAACGGATTAGTTTTCTAATGGAAATTTACTAATAAACCAAAGTAAAAGTAAAAGTTTTTCGAAAAATAATGTTTTACTCAGTAGATATTATAGTTAGCCAATTTTACATATTAACCATTATTGAAACCCTTATTTTCGTGAGTTTAAAAACATGTTTTGGGTTATTCTATCTTTCTTTTATGGTTTAAAAGATACAAAGGTTCCAGTACAGTGCGTTCTCCGCGACGTTCCCCCCTCTTCCCCTGGTATGTCGACCACGTGAGGGAGTTACGACATACGTTTTTACATCACCCAAGTGCCCAGATCAATAGGTTTTCAGACCCCTTTAGAGCCTGGACTAATGGGTGAATTACGGCGATCAGTCCAATTCCAGAATTATTAGAGATGGAGTAGAACCTCGATAGTTAGTATCTGGAACCGTGCTCCGTCCGGGATAGCCAGACACTGAAGAAAAGACATTGTACTTACAAAAACACTCTTTTATATTTATCAAACGAATAGTATTATTTTGTATATGAATGTACATATTGTATGTAGGCTAGGCTACAGTTAAACTCTATTGCAATTTATTTCTCGACAAACAAATCTGTCAACTTCGGGAGTTTAATTTTGTGAGCCGCTCTCGTGCTGTGCGATCCCGTAGTCTTTTCAGTATAAGAATCACAAAACATTACTCTCATTATTGTGTTTATCTGTAGGTTATCCGAAATTTTAAATTTTCGCATTAAATAAATTAGTAACTTATTAAAACTTTATTTCCTTCATTGCTTTCTTTATTTTCAAGATCTTAGCAGCGGACGCAATGTGCAAGCAGTCTAAATTCACATCTTAAAGACGACCATGTTCTCCCCTTTTTGGGCTTACTTCAATATCATCTAAAACATTTTTTTCAACCCGTCAATTTACTTATTAGATTATTAAAATACATTAAATGATAAAGTAATAGTTATACTATAAAATGTCACTTCAATTTTATTTCTAACATAAGAAAGAAAAATTAGAAAAATAAAAAGCATATAGTGTATCAACTATACCCGGTCTCCCCTAATGTATAAAACAAAATTTCATCAAGATTTTTTAAACTAAGCTAAAAAAGGGGAGAACATAGTCGCCTCTAAGGTGTGGGTTTATGTTGATTAGGCTTAACTTAACCTAGGGGTTTTTGACTTGAGAGTCGGAGACACCTAGAGACATCGGTCCTCCCCTGTATACTACACTTTACTAGGTGATATTAGTTTCATGCTCAGTGGAGAAAGACTGCGCGAGAAGATCTTTTTTAGACGCTGCTATTTACATAATCAGAGTTCTCTATGCGTATAAAGCTACTTTACTTATGTCTGAGTAGTAATTTGAAACAAAAGTATACACAATACTTCAGTACAGAATATCTAATCACCACGCAAAATGTTAATTTGTCGAAAATCCGTTCAAACATTAGGTTTCTATCAGAGGTATAGCTGTTGCAGCTGTTACTCTTTTTGCCCGCTAGATGGCAGCACCTGCCGGTATAAACCAATTCACGGAATTAATAGCATTCCTAGTCTTACTAGGATTACTTAGAGTCAAGTAGTCACCATAAACTTTAAACGACTTTGCTAAATGTTATTTCATGCTCAGGGAACCGCGATAGTGTGAGGAGTTGTTTTACAACACAGCTATTTATGAAACCTGAGTTCTTTATGCAGGCGCGTATCCAGCGACTTGCTTAGGGGGGGGGGGGCGATCGATGCATTATATATATGTATATATATAAAAATAATATGTGTGTGTGTGTGTGAGCGCGCGCGCGTTCGTGTATGTAAAAACATAGAACAGAAAATGTTCTTTCTACGCTTGCGTTAGAAATCGGTAACGTGATAAAGTGTTCGAGACTAAGCTTCACTAGCGCTATCTGTTGTTAAAACGTTTAGACGTTTACGAGCGTATGCCGAGGAAACGCGTTACATTTTCAAATTAAAAATTAAAATTTTATGTTTTATTTACAATAAAAGACGAATTAACTTAGGTAAAAGTCTAATTTAATAGAAAGTCCTAATTTAATAATATATGTCGACTTTTAACCCAAAGCTCTTGAGATACGCGCCTGTTATGAGTTAAAATTTATTTTTTTTATACTTAAATAGTATTTTCAACCAAATGTATCCACAAAACCACAAAATAAAATAACTAATAATAACTAAAATATTAATATTTCAAAAAACCGGCTTAACATTAGAGGTGTAGTAACAGTTGCAGCTGTTACTCTGTTTAGCTGCTAGTGGGCAGCACATGTCTGTAAAAACCAGTTACCATTGAATCTAATGATCCCACAAAATGATTAAATGTTTACAAAATAGCCGTGTCTGTAGTTGCAGTTGTTGCTATCATTGGCTGCTATGTGACAGCACATATCTGTGATAATGAGCAATCCCTTTTTTTTTACTCACGGTAGGGATACTAACCGCATGCGCATGTGAGACGGAGGCAGCTTCTTAGAGGTTGGCTGCCTCGAGGGCTGGACGGGTTCTGGGTGCTGAGACCCGGGTAAAGACAAACGCATTACAGTGGTTGAGAGTCGATGTTTCTAGGTGTATCTAACTTTAAGTCAAAACCCTATATTATAGCCTTTGCGAGGGAATTACTACACCATAGAAGCGACCATGTTCTCCTTTTTTAACATTTTAAATAATGTTATGCCTTTTTTCTTTTTCAAATTTTAAATACAAAAATCTTTTGATTATATATATTTTACCCAATTTAAAGGGTATATATTTGTTTGTCTTATGATCTGGAGTTTAACGTTATTATCTATGACAGGGATCTGAAGGCCTGCATGAAGAAACCTGAGGAGGGTTATAAACTACAAACTGGCTGACTTTGAATTATTCCGGACAGCATTCTACCTGCCTTCCTAAATGTCGACACACCACTTGACAATGACAAAACCGTCGGTAGCCTTACAACGGCAATACGTACCGCGTTTATTAACGCGGTGCCAGTTAAATGTCAGCCCAGGCACTAAGTACACATATCAAGGCACATACTAACAACTAACCAGCCCGCATGAAGAAACCTGAGGAGGGTTCTAAACTACAAACTGGCTGACTGAATTATTCCGGACAGCACTCTACCTGCCTTCCTTAATGTCGACACACCACTGGACATTGACAAAACCGTCGGTAGCCTTACACCGGCAATACGTACCGCGGTTATTAACGCGGTGCCAGTTAAATGTCAGCCTAGGCACTAAGTACACATATCAAGGCACATACTAACAACTAATCACCTGGCGTAATAGGATACGGCGGGCATTGAAACGCGGTGCTAACAGATGCGGTGTTAACTCAACTCTCAACCGCTTTAAGAGGGAAATTAGGCAGGAAATAACTCAGTACAAAGTCGATGGCTTTCAAGCAGAGTTGGCGACTTTAAACACAACAGATACACCCATCACTTCCCGAGAGAATAGTTGCTCTACTCCCCACTCATAGGCCCGAATAGTCGACAAAGTTGACTTGTTTTCTGACAGGCTTGAGATCACGCACCAACCAAACGACCAACAAGCTGGTGGAACTGTTACCGCTAACGTAGACTTAGAAACAGCACAGTTTGCCACTACCCTACATTAGAGCCAACCACTGAAACTACAAACACAGTGATAAAGTGGGCAATCTCACAAACTCCAGGGATGCTCCTGGACCAGACACCATAACGAACACATCGCTGAAACACCTCATGGAGAAAGCGATCTCCTATTTCTGTAACATCTATACTTTGATTAACCATAAAGCTTTATTCTGGACTCAATACTTCCCAGACACTTGGAAGAAGGCAAAGATCATTGTCTTCCCCAAACTGGGAAACAACCATAGCATACCAGACTCATACAGACCCATTAGCTTGTTGAATAGGATGGGAAAGGTACTTGAAAAAACCTGCTGAATCGTATCAACAAGCATACCCACACGCACAACATACACACACATTTCCTCACTGGGTAGGTACGACCCCACCCACAACACACACACAAAGACTACCGCTATCCCTACTGACGCCCTATCTCTAACCAAACCGTGCAAATAAAATATACATACTAATATTACCTCCTTCACATTTATGTTCCAGGTGACGCCCCTAGGCTAATCAACTTAGCCCCAACGGAAGTAATAATTTTTATTCCTTTTCAATATCTAGTAGGCAGCAGAAGAAGAGGCGCATGCCATTACTGCCACAATCTCACTAACAAAGTATTTTATTTAAGCGTTCTTGCATGATATGTCGCAGGATTTGTTCTGGTAGGGCTATAGTTTCTTTCTTGCCAGGTTTTTTTATCCCGCTCTTAGCGCGACACTTACCGTAATATTTCATTTCTCTATCTCTGGTTCTCCATAAAAAGAGCTAATCAGCTCTATACATGGACAATCAATGCCATTTCCTTCGCGCGTGGTAGGGAAACTAACCACATGCACATGTGAGACGAAAGCTAGAGGTTGGCTACCACGAGGGCTGACCGTGCTCTAAAGCCCAGAGCCAGATAAAAAAAATACATACCTTGAGGAATGCCGATATTTCTCTGTATCCCCGATTTCAAGTAAAAAACATCTAATTTAAGATTCTCGGGTGAAGTACTACAACTTAGAAGCTACCATGTTTTACCCGTGTCAAAATTCAATAAAAACATCTAGTAATTATATTCCTCAGGCGATGACATTCACTGGGGGAATTCTTGTCAAATATCTGCGAGTCATACACGACAGAGGCCTGACCAGGGACCATCACATTACCAACACCTTAAATAAAGCAACAATTAGATTAACACAATTATATCCTATGCTTAACAGAACGAGCCCACTTTTACTAAGGTTGGCCACTACTATATACTATTCCTGGGGCGGTCACACTCATTTCCTCACTGGGTAGGTACGACCTCGCCCCCGACAGAAGCTTAGCTTTTACCATAATATGCAAAATAAATATACACTAATATTAATTTGGTTCACAGTTACGTTCCAAGTGAAGCAGGAGGTCGGAGCTTAGCTACAACGGAAGTACTAATTTCGATTTGCATGCCATTACAGTTTCGAGTAGGCAGCGGAAATATAGGTGCATGCCGTTCCTGTCATAGCCTCACTAACAAGGTATTTGGAAGGTAATACCACTCTGTACCCCACATCATAAAGCTATCCTAGCGTCTAGGGCTCTTCCATGATTTATCGCGGGATTTCTCCTGTTATGTCCTTACACCTAGGAATGTTTCGGAAAAAAGTAATTATGGTTTGCTTGTTTTGATGAAAACGATTTTTTGATGATATATTCCTCCGCCTTCAAAAGAGTAGACGTTCGGTTGCTTTTTCCTCGTCTTATTGTTCTACGTACTCGATCAGGTGATCAAATGCCGGGATAGCTTTGCCTGCGTCAAAGTTTGTTTCCTTTCGTTACCTTCGGCAGGCGCTCAGATGGCTGTGGGCTCACTAAGTCTATAATACCACTGGTAGTAAGCTCTAGTAGTAGTAGTGAACTTCATCCTCTTTCCTCGTCTTATTGTTTTACGTACTCGATCAGGTGATCAAATGCCGGGAAAGCTTCGACTGCATCAAGGTTTGTTTCCTATCGTTACAGTCGGCAGGCGCTCACCTGGCTGTGGGCTCACTAAGTCTATAATACCACTAGTAGTAAGGTCTAGTAGCAGTAGTGAACTTCATCCTCTTTCCTCGTCTTATTGTTCTACGTACTCGATCTGGCGATCAAATGCCGGGAAAGTTTCGCCTGCATCAAGGTTTGTTTTCTTTCTATACCTTCGGCAGGCGCTCACCTGGTTGTGGGCTCATTAAGTCTACAATACCACTGGTAGTAAGGTCTAGTAGCAGTAGTGAACTTCATCCTCTTTCATTCATTCATTCACTCTAACACTCCCCATGTACTTACACCTAGGAATGTTTCGGTGTATATCGACGATTTGTTCATTTGTTTCACTAACAAGGTTTTCCAAAGGAAAACAAATAATTGTATGATCATTAACAAAATTAATTAATAGAATTTTAAAATTGAAAATTTTCTAAATCTTACAAAGTGAAGATATTTCTCAGGAAATTTGTAGTAATAATGAAATTGTGAGATGAAGATTGTTTAAAAATTGTATTATAAACTCTAGCAACTATAAGAGAAATAATTGTATCATAAAAAATATTAAAATATAGATAGTAAAATTAATGTTAAATTTAATTAAAATTGGTTAAATATGATAAATGGACTTAAACTACGATTTTAATTTCTACAGATCAGAAGAGAAAAAAATACTTATCATTTAATTAAAAATTGAAAACTCGTCCAAAACATGTAGCCTTACTTTTACTTTCAGTTTGTACTATTATTGGCTGCTAGATGGCAGCACATGCTTGCACAATACGTACGGTGTAGCTCTGTCAAATATCTGGGAGTCATACTCGACAGAGGCCTGACTTGGGACCCTCACATTACCAACACGTTAAAAAAAGCAACATTTAGATTAACACAACTATATCCTATGCTTAACAGAACAAGCCCACTTTCACTACGGGCGGCCACTACTATATACGTATCTATGTTGCGCAGCATACTCACTTACGCATCACCCGTCTGGGGCCATGCAGGTAACACACGCACACGCAGACTACAGTTATTCCAAAACAAGGTTTTGCGAATAATCACAAAGGCACCTAGATGTACAAGATTAACACTGCTTCACACTGACTTAAAAGTGCCTTTCATCAAACAACACCTCCGACACTTAGCAACAAAGTTCTACAAACAGGCTCACGCACATACAACATCAACACTCATTTCCTCACTGGGTAGATATGACCCCACCCACGACACACACAGACGGCCGCTGTCCTTACTGACCGCCTAGCTCACACCATACCACCAAAATAAAATATACATACTAATAAATTCTGCTTCACAGTTATGTTCCAGGTGACGCAGGGGCACATCTCCAGGGCCGCTTAGCCCCAACGGAAGTAATAATTTGATTGCATGCCTTTTCAGTTTCGAGTAGGCAGCAGAAGAAGAGGTGCATGCCATTCCTGCCATACACTCACTAACAAGGTATTTGCAAGGTAATACCTCTCCTTATTCCATAGCATAAGGTGATCCAAGCCCCCAGGGTTCCTGCATTATCTGTCGCGGGATTTTTCCTGGCAGGGTTTCTTTCTTGCCAGGTTTTTTCATCCCGCTCTTAGCGCGACACTTACCGTACTGTTTCATTTCACTATCTCCTGATTTTCCATGGAAAGAGCTTATGAGCTTGGTACATGGGCAATCAATCCCGTTTCCTTCATTCGCGGTAGGGATACTAACCGCATGCGCATGTGAGACGGAGGTAGCTCGCTAGAGGTTGGCTGCCACGAGGGCTGGGCGGGTTTTGGGGGCTCAGACCCGGGTTAAAAAAAAAAAAAACGGTGTAGCTCAGTTGGTTAGAGCGCATGCCTGTCACGCATGAGGTCGTGAGTTCAAGTCTAATCACTCCCGCCATTAAAACAGAAACACCTTAAAATTCTTTAAGTTTTATCGACTCTTGCCTGAGTGTTATACGGGCCGGAATTATTGGGCCCGTATTGTTCAACATCTACATCAACGACATACCGACAACACTCAACACACAAGTGGCCATATTTGCAGATGACACCGCGTTATCCGCTCAGTCATGGAAACCACATCTAATACACTTATATTTACAGGACCACCTTACAGTACTAGAATCATGGCTGAGCTACTGGAGAGTTAGGGTGACGTGACCAAGTGCCAGGCTTTGCTTCTCTCCAAACGTAGGACACACCAACTCAACACACCACTAAAACTATTAGGCGAGGACATTCACTGGGGGAACCAGATCAAATATCTGGGAGTCATACTCGACAGAGGCCTGACTTGGGACCCTCACATTACCAACACGTTAAAAAAAAGTAACAATTAGATTAACACAACTATATCCTATGCTTAACAGAACAAGCCCACTTTCACTACGGGCGGACACTACTATATACGTATCTATGTTGCGCAGCATACTTACTTACGCATCACCCGTTTGGGGCCATGCAGGTAACACACGCACACGCAGACTACAGTTATTCCAAAACAAGGTTTTGCGAATAATCACGAAGGCACCTAGATGTACAAGATTAACACTGCTTCACACTGACTTGAAAGTGCCTTTCATCAAACAACATCTCCGACACTTAGAAACAAAGTTCTACAAACAGGCTCACGCACATACCACCTCAACACTCATTTCCTCACTGCGTAGATATGACCCCACCCACGACACACACAGACGGCCGCTGTCCTTACTGACCGCCTAGCTCACACCATACCACCAAAATAAAATTTACATACTAATAAATTCTGCTTCACAGTTATGTTTCAGGTGACGCGGGGGCACATATCCAGAGTCGCAGCCTAGCTCCAACGGAAGTACTAATTTGATTGCATGCCTTTTCAGTTTCGGGTAGGCAGCAGAAGAAGAGGTGCATGCCATTCATGCCATAGACTCACTTACAAGGTATTTGCAAGGTAATACCTCTCCTTATTCCTTAGCATAAGGTGATGCAAGCCCCCAGGGTTCCTGCATGATCTGTCGCGGGATTTTTCCTGGCAGGGTTTCTGTCTTGCCAGGTTTTTTTCATCCCGCTCTTAGCGCGACACTTACCGTACTGTTTCATTTCACTATCTCCTGATTCTCCATGGAAAGAGCTTATGAGCTTGGTACATGGGCAATCAATCCCGTTTCCTTCACTCGCGGTAGGGATACTAACCGCATGCGCATGTGAGACGGAGGTAGCTCGCTAGAGGTTGTCTGCCACGAGGGCTAGGTTTTGGGGGCTCAGACCCGGGTAAAAAAAAAGAAACAGCATGCAACCAAGGGATTCAACAATTACTGCTCGACTGGGGTAGTCTTCCTGGACATTGAAAAGGCCGTTGTCTGGCACAACGGGCTCTTAGCGAAACTTCGTCACTATAGCCTTCCAGACGGGCTCATACACCTACTTACTCATACCTGTCCAACCGTAAGTGTAGGGTTGATGTAGATCAAGCTCAATCTACACTACGGACTATACGGGCCGGAGTCCCTCAGGGCTAAATTATTGGGTCCGTATTGTTCAATATCTACATCAACGACATACCGTCAACACTCACCACACAAGTGGCCATATTTGCAGATGACACCGCGTTATCCGCTCAGTCATGGAAACCACATCTAATACACTTATATTTACAGGACCACCTTACAGTACTAGAATCATGGCTGAGCTACTGGAGAGTTAGGGTGACGTGGCCAAGTGCCAGGCTTTGCTTCTCTCCAAACGTAGGACACACCAACTCAACACACCACTAAAACTATTAGGCGATCGCATTCACTGGGGGAACTTCGTCAAATATCTGGGAGTCATACTGGACATAGGCCTGACTTGGGACCCTCACATTACCAACACGTTAAAAAAAGCAACAATTAGATTAACACAACTATATCCTATGCTTAACAGAACAAGCCCACTTTCACTACGGGCGGCCACTACTATATACGTATCTATGTTGCGCAGCATACTCACTTACGCATCACCCGTCTGGGGCCATGCAGGTAACACACGCACACGCAGACTACAGTTATTCCAAAACAAGGTTTTGCGAATAATCACGAAGGCACCTAGATGTACAAGATTAACACTGATTCACACTGACTTGAAAGTGCCTTTCATCAAACAACACCTCCGACACTTAGCAACAAAGTTCTACAAACAGGCTCACGCACATACCACCTCAACACTCATTTCCTCACTGGGTAGATATGACCCCACCCACGACACACACAGACGGCCGCTGTCCTTACTGACCGCCTAGCTCACACCATACCACCAAAATAAAATATACATACTAATAAATTCTGCTTCACAGTTACGTTCAGGTGACGCAGGGGCACATCTCCAGGGTCGTAGCCTAGCCCCAACGGAAGTACTAATTTGATTGCATGCCTTTTCAGTTTCGAGTAGGCAGCAGAAGAAGAGGTGCATGTCATTCCTGCCATAGACTCACTAACAAGGTATTGGCAAGGTAATACCTCTTCTTATTCCTTAGCATAAGGTGATCCAAGCCCCCAGGGTTCCTGCATGATCTGTCGCGGGATTTTTCCTGGCAGGGTTTGTGTCTTGCCAGGTTTTTTTCATCCCGCTCTTAGCGCGACACTTACCGTACTGTTTCATTTCACTATCTCCTGATTCTCCATGGAAAGAGCTTATGAGCTTGGTACATGGGCAATCAATCCCGTTTCCTTAACTCGCTCTAGGGTTACTAACCGCATGCGCATGTGAGACGGAGGTAGCTCGCTAGAGGTTGGCTGCCACGAGGGCTAGGTTTTGGGGGCTCAGACCCGGGTAAAAAAAAAGAAACAGCATGCAACCAAGGGTTTCAACAATTACTGCTCGACTGGGGTAGTCTTCCTGGACATTGAAAAGACCGTTGTCTGGCACAACGGGCTGTTAGCGAAACTTCGTCACTATGGCCTTCCAGACGGGCTCATACACCTAGTTACTCATACCTGTCCAACCGTAAGTTTAGGGTTGATGTAGATCAAGCTCAATCTACACTACGGACTATACGGGCCGGAGTCCCTCAGGGCTAAATTATTGGGCCCGTATTTTTCAACATCTACATCAACGACATACCGTCAACACACAACACACAAGTGGCCATATTTGCAGATGACACCGCGTTATCCGCTCAGTCATGGAAACCACATCTAATACACTTATATTTACAGGACCACCTTACAGTACTAGAATCATGGCTGAGCTACTGGAGAGTTAGAGTGACGTGGCAAAGTGCCAGGCATTGCTTCTCACCAAACATAGGACACACCAACTCAACACACCACTAAAACTATTAGGCGAGGACATTCACTGGGGGAACCAGGTCAAATATCTGGGAGTCATACTGGACAGAGGCCTGACTTGGGACCCTCACATTACCAACACGTTAAAAAAAGCAACAATTAGATTAACACAACTATATCCTATGGTTAACAGAACAAGCCCACTTTCACTACGGGCGGCCACTACTATATACGTATCTATGTTGCGCAGCATACTCACTTACGCATCACCCGTCTGGGGCCATGCTGGTAACACACGCACACGCAGACTACACTTATTCCAAAACAAGGTTTTGCGAATAATCACGAAGGAACCTAGATGTACAAGATTAACACTGCTTCACACTGACTTGAAAATGCCTTTCATCAAACAACACCTCCGACACTTAGCAACAAAGTTCCACAAACAGGCTCACGCACATACCACCTCAAAACTCATTTCCTCACTGGGTAGATATGACCCCACCCACGACACACACAGACGGCCGCTGTCCTTACTGACCGCCTAGCTCACACCATACCAACAAAATAAAATATACATACTAATAAATTCTGCTTCACAGTTATGTTCAGGTGACGCAGGGGCACATCTCCAGGGTCGTAGCCTAGCCCCAACGGAAGTACTAATTTGATTGCATGCCTTTTCAGTTTCGAGTAGGCAGCAGAAGAAGAGGTGCATGTCATTCCTGACATAGACTCACTAACAAGGTATTTACAAGGTAATACCTCTCCTTATTCCTTAGCATAAGGTGATCCAAGCCCCCAGGGTTCCTGCATGATCTGTCGCGGGATTTTTCCTGGCAGGGTTTCTTTCTTGCCAGGTTTTTTTCATCCCGCTCTTAGCGCGACACTTACCATACTGTTTCATTTCACTATCTCCTGATTCTCCATGGAAAGAGCTTATGAGCTTGGTACATGGGCAATCAATCCCGTTTCCTTCACTCGCGGTAGGGATACTAACCGCATGCGCATGTGAGACGTAGGTAGCTCGCTAGAGGTTGGCTGCCACGAAGGCTAGGTTTTGGGGGCTCAGACCCGGGTAAAAAAAAAGAAACAGCATGCAACCAAGCGATTCAACAATTACTGCTCGACTGGGGTAGTCTTCCTGGACATTGAAAATCCGTTGTCTGGCACAATGGGCTCTTAGCGAAACTTCGTCACTATGGCTTTCCAGACGGGCTAATACATCTAGTTAGCTCATACCTGTCCAACCGTAAGTTTAGGGTTGATGTAAATTAAGCTCAATCTACACTACGGACTATACGGGCCGGAGTCCCTCAGGGCTAAATTATTGGGCCCGTATTTTTCAACATCTACATCAACGACATACCGACAACACTCAACACACAAGTGGCCATATTTGCAGATGACACCGCGTTATCCGCTCAGTCATGGAAACCACGTCTAATACACTGATATTTACAGGACCACCTTACAGTACTAGAATCATGGCTGAGCTACTTTAGAGTTAGGGTGACGTGGCCAAGTGCCAGGCTTTGCTTCTGTCCAAACGTAGGACACACCAACTCAACACACCACTAAAACTATTAGGCGAGGACATTCACTGGGGGAACCAGGTCAAATATCTGGGAGTCATACTCGACAGAGGCCTGACTTGGGACCCTCACATTACCAACACGTTAAAAAAAGCAACAATTAGATTAACACAACTATATCCTATACTTAACAGAACAAGCCCAATTTCACTACGGGCGGCCACTACTATATACGTATCTATGTTGCGCAGCATACTCACTTACGCATCACACGTCTGGGGCCATGCAGGTAATACACGCACACGCAGACTACAGTTATTCCAAAACAAGGTTTTGCGAATAATCACGAAGGCACCTAGATGTACAAGATTAACACTGCTTCACACTGACTTGAAAGTGCCTTTCATCAAACAACACCTCCGACACTTAGCAACAAAGTTCTACAAACAGGCTCACGCACATACCACCTCAACACTCATTTCCTCACTGGGTAGATATGACCCCACCCACGACACACACAGACGGCCGCTGTCCTTACTGACCGCCTAGCTCACACCATACCACCAAAATAAAATTTACATACTAATAAATTCTGCTTCACAGTTATGTTCAGGTGACGCAGGGGCACATCTCCAGGGTCGTAGCCTAGCCCCAACGGAAGTACTAATTTGATTGCATGCCTTTTCAGTTTCGAGTAGGCAGCAGAAGAAGAGGTGCATGTCATTCCTGACATAGACTCACTAACAAGGTATTTACAAGGTAATACCTCTCCTTATTCCTTAGCATAAGGTGATCCAAGCCCCCAGGGTTCCTGCATGATCTGTCGCGGGATTTTTCCTGGCAGGGTTTCTTTCTTGCCAGGTTTTTTTCATCCCGCTCTTAGCGCGACACTTACCATACTGTTTCATTTCACTATCTCCTGATTCTCCATGGAAAGAGCTTATGAGCTTGGTACATGGGCAATCAATCCCGTTTCCTTCACTCGCGGTAGGGATACTAACCGCATGCGCATGTGAGACGAAGGTAGCTCGCTAGAGGTTGGCTGCCACGAGGGCTAGGTTTTGGGGGCTCAGACCCGGGTAAAAAAAAAGAAACAGCATGCAACCAAGGGTTTCAACAATTACTGCTCGACTGGGGTAGTCTACCTGGACATTGAAAAGGCCGTTGTCTGGCACAACGGGCTCTTAGCGAAACTTCGTCACTATAGCCTTCCAGACGGGCTCATACACCTAGTTACTCATAACTGTCCAACCGTAAGTTTAGGGTTGATGTAGATCAAGCTCAATCTACACTACGGACTATACGGGCCGGAGTCCCTCAGGGCTAAATTGTTGGGCCCGTATTGTTCAACATCTACAGCAACGACATACCGACAATACTCAACACACAAGTGGCCATATTTGCAGATGACACCGCGTTATCCGCTCACTCATGGAAACCACATCTAATACACTTATATTTGTAGGATCACCTTACAGTACTAGAATCATGGCTGAGCTACTGGAGAGTTAGGGTGACGTGGCCAAGTGCCAGGCTTTGCTTCTCTCCAAACGTAGGACACACCAACTCAACACACCACTAAAACTATTAGGCGAGGACATTCACTGGGGGAACCAGGTCAAATATCTGGGAGTCATACTCGACAGAGGCCTGACTTGGGACCCTTACATTACCAACACGTTAAAAAAAGCAACAATTAGATTAACACAACTATATCCTATGCTTAACAGAACAAGCCCACTTTCACTACGGGCGGCCAATACTATATACGTATCTATTTTGCGCAGCATACTCACTTACGCATCACCCGTCTGGGGCCATGCAGGTAATACACGCACACGCAGACTACAGTTATTCCAAAACAAGGTTTTGCGAATAATCACGAAGGCACCTAGATGTACAAGATTAACACTGCTTCACACTGACTTGAAAGTGCCTTTCATCAAACAACACCTCCGACACTTAGCAACAAAGTTCTACAAACAGGCTCACGCACATACCACCTCAACACTCATTTCCTCACTGGGTAGATATGACCCCACCCACGACACACACAGACGGCCGCTGTCCTTACTGACCGCCTAGCTCACACTATACCACCAAAATAAAATATACATACTAATAAATTCTGCTTCACAGTTATGTTCAGGTGACGCAGGGGCACATCTCCAGGGTCGTAGCCTAGCCCCAACGGAAGTACTAATTTGATTGCATGCCTTTTCAGTTTCGAGTAGGCAGCAGAAGAAGAGGTGCATGTCATTCCTGCCATAGACTCACTAACAAGGTATTTGCAAGGTAGTACCTCTTCTTATTCCTTAGCATAAGGTGATCCAAGCCCCCAGGGTTCCTGCATGATCTGTCGCGGGATTTTTCCTGGCAGGGTTTCTTTCTTGCCAGGTTTTTTTCATCCCGCTCTTAGCGCGACACTTGTGCTAACACACAATAAGGCATAATTATAAGTTCCAGTCCCAAACAATTAACTGAAGCATTAAAAGGCTCGTATTTTGAAGAAAACGTAGCTGTGTTGTACACGTACTGCAATCTAGGCATCATCGTAATATCAGGAGTTATAATTATATCAACCACTGTATTTTTATAGTGCAGGGTTCCTGCATGATCTGTCGCGGGATCTTTCCTGGCAGGGTTTCTTTCTTGCCAGGTTTTTTCATCCCGCTCTTAGCGCGACACTTTCCGTACAGTTTCATTTCACTATCTCCTGATTATCCATGGAAAGAGCTTATGAGCTTGGTAAATGGGCAATCAATCCCGTTTCCTTCACTCGCGGTAGGGATACTAACCGCATGCGCATGTGAGACGGAGGTAGCTCGCTAGAGGTTGGCTGCCACGAGGGCTGGGCGGGTTTTAAGGGCTCAGACCCGGGTAAAAAAAAAGCTTATTAGCTTGGACTCTTGCCTGAGTGCTTGTGCAGGTAGGACGTATTTTCCAAGCCTTTGTCAAAAAAAGGCGCGGCATAGTGCCTTTGTGTGCAGTGCACGTGTGTTCGATTGTTCCGAATATAGGCATTTAAGTTTAGTGAACTCTTTAACAGAACTAAATTTAAGTGTTACTGTGAATTGTGTTGTGTTAGTTTTTAATTAAAAACAAGTGATAGCATAAGATTATAAATTTAAATAGGCTAGACGTTTAGAGGTCTTAGATCTAGGCTAGCGTAAAGACTTACAACCGTGACAAAACTCTTTAGGTTTTAATTTACTTCAGAGACAAGGTTATGGCTGTCTTTTAACAGTCTAAGTAGCTCCATTTTAATTATTTTAATTTGAAATATTTTTTTTTTTTGTTTTTTTTTTAAACCTGACTACCTGTACCTGCAGTAACCCCACTTTTTACATACAAGCCGGCCCTGCGGGCCGACTTGCTATCTTTACACATTCCCTGGTAATGTCGAATATAGAGGCACAACGCGGGACCCCTAAGCGACGAGGCTAAGTCAATGGGGACAAGTTCCTCTCAGGGTAAGTCCACCCCCTTGAGGGTGTACGGACCTGCGAGGGCGTTTTCCGCGGCTATGGCGGTGGCGCTTGGCGGGCCCTCCGACGGCCAATCTCGACAAGCCACTCCTTTCAGCACCTACTCCCAATCAGAGCGAGGCACTGACTACACTAAGACGGAGGGTTCTGCTGCTGAATCCGCCAACGATGATGCCGGGTATCGGCCTGTCGTAAGGAGGAAGAGGAAGAAGCAGACTCGCCAGTCCGACCCCGGTACCGAAACCACGGCGAAACGAAAGACCGTGGACCCTGTGAAGACTGCTGACGCTGTTGCCAGCGCAGTGGCTCACAGAGCTCCACAAAAGGTCACTGACTCGCCTATGACAGACTCAGCTGAAAACATAAAATCTACCAGGGCAGCGGCCAAAATCCCTGCAATCACGATCTACCCAGATCACCACCGCTTAATCGACATTAGTAAGGAATTCAAGTCCAAATACAACCCTTACTTTTATTTGGCAACGAAGGTGAAGGATGGAGTGAAGCTTCAAACCAGCACCTACGAAGACTACGTTAACCTCCAGAGGTACCTTGGGGAGAAGGGTGTGTCCCACCACGATTCCGCCTCGAAAATGCGAGGACATTTAAAGTAGTAGTTCGAGAGGTGGATGAATACACCGAAACAGCGGAGGTCGGAAACGACCTTAAAAGAAGTGGTATGGAGGTCCTCAAAGTGTCCCAAATGAAGGGACACTTTACCAAGGAGCCTCTGCTCATGAAGCAATGGCGCTGACCAGTATTTGTTTCATGCGGGTACGAGTGGAATCTTACAGGCAGCCCACAGGTCCTGTACAATGCTTCAACTGCCAGAGGATAGGCCATACAACAAGCTGTTGTAAGGCTACTCCTCGGTGCTTTAAATGTGGCGAGGGCCAGGATTCCAAGACCTACACAAAGGATCGAGACCACTTCAAGTGTATTATCTGCGGGGCTAATCACACCGCCAACTATCGAGGCTGCGCCATTTACAAGCAGGCCGCCAAATCCAAGGCCCAGGCAAAGAAGAAGCTCGATGGGGATAAACCCCAAAACCGGCCCCTTCAGCCAAAGCAAAAAACACAGGTGCCTGCTCCACGATACACAACACCGAACATTTCCTACGCCCAAGCATCTGCTTCGGCTACCTCTGGAAAGCCGGTGCAAATGCCACCTCCTACCATTACTTCCCCCAAACCGGCCCTAATACCTACACCTAACTTACTGACACCCAATACCATTTCTGGCCCTAAGGCAGGGTCGTCAACGACACCCCCGTTCCTAAAGCCAGGGTTAATCCCCCGCAAAAGGAACGAGAGGATAAACGCCCTAAGCCCACAAAGGCCAGGACGGTTCCCCAACTCCAGCCAGAGCCACATGTTGCTCCTGCAGCACCCGTTAACCTACCCCTGACCACACCTACCTCGTCCGCTTCTATAGACTGGGCGAAAGGAACCTTTGAACCGCTCCTAAGAGTTGTTAACTCTGCTCTGACCTGGGAAGCCTTCACGGGCGGACTGGGTCTTTTCATTGTTTAGACCTTATCCTCACCTCCCAAAACCTTCTCAGAATTCCTGACTTCCTTCATCCAGTACGTCTCTTCTGTCAACCATGTATAGGTTACCGGTCCTGATATGGGATGCCAACGGCGTTAAATATAAAAAACTAGAGCTTTTTCGCTATATGCAAAGAAATAACTATAAACTTATTACAGAAACACACCTAAACCCCCAAGATAAATTCTCAATGCCAAACATTAAAGTTTACCGCACTGACAGGACAACTAGAAGCCGCGGTGGTACGGCTATAATAATAGATAAACGCATTAGACATTTTGAATTGTTTTTGCCCGCACTCACATGCGTTGAAGCAACAGCTATTAGGCTTGAGCTCAACGGCAGCACAACAACACTTGCATCAGCGTACAAACCCCCGGGTTCTGTTGATTACACTCGCGATTTAGAAGTCCTTTTACAGACCTCCAGTAGGGTAATAATCGCCGGGGAGCAATTCTAAACACACATGCTGGGGCTGAGTCTACAAACACAGGAGACCGGCAACTTCAAACCTTCTTACAAAACACAACAGTTATACTGCTGGCCCCTCCTGAATCAACACACCACAGCACTTACCACACGGAAGACATTTTGGATATAGCTATTGCGAAAGGTCTGCTAGTGTCACCGCAACTTCACGTCGATAGAGATCTGGATTCAGATCACTACCCCGTGATAATGGCGGTTTCTAAGAGCTAAGGAACGTGCTGAACTACAGACTGGCTGACTGGGAGTTATTCCAGTCCCAGCTGGACAGCACTCTACCTGCCACCCTAAATGTCGACTCACCACTGGACATAGACAAAGCCGTCGGTAGCCTTACGATGGCAATACGTACTGCGATTACTAACGCGGTACTAGTTAAATGTCAGCCCAAACACTATGTACACATACTAAAGCACATACTACAGCTAATCACCCGGCGAAATAGGATCCGGCGGGCATTGCAACACGGGGTAAACAGATGCGTTCCACACACAACACTTAAGAGGCAAATTAGGCGGGAACTAATTCAGTACAAAGTCGATGGCTTCCAAGCGGAATTGGCGACCTTAAACACAACAGATACACCCATCTGGCCGATGGTCAAACACTTCACCCGATCCCCCACTATCCCCCACTCATCCGCCCGAATGGGGAGGGGGGCAACCCGGTCGACAAAGTTAACTTGTTTGCTGACACGCTTGAGAGCACGTTCCAAGCAAACGATAACCAGCTGATGCAGCCGTTAAAGCTAAAGTAGACTTAGAAACAGCAGAGTTATCCTACTGCCCTACATTAGAGCCAAACACTGACACTACAATCACAGAGATAAAGTGGGCAATCTAACAAACAAACTCTAGGATAGCTCCTGGACCAGACACCATCACCAACACAACGCTAAAAAACCTCACGGAGAAAGCCATAATTTATCTGTCAAACATCTATAATGCTATACTCCGGACACAACACTTCCCGGACGCTTGGAAGGAGGCCAAGATCTTAGTCTTCCCCAAACCGGGAAAAGACCACAGCAAACCTGATTCATACAGACCGATAAGCTTGTTGAATACGATGGGCAAGGTATTTGAAAAAATTTTGCTCAAACGTATCAACAAGCATATCTACACACATAATATACTGAGGCCAGAGCAATTTGGCTTTAGGACAAAACACTCGGCTACGCATCAGCTTATGAGAGTGGTGGAGCATGCAACCAAGGGTTTCAACAATTACTGCTCGACTGGGGTAGTCTTCCTGGACATTGAAAGGGTCTTTGACCGGGTCTGGCACAGCGGGCTCTTAGTGAGACTACGTAACTATGGCTTTCCAATTGAATAGAAAATATTATATTAGAAAATATTTTTTCAGTGAATAAATTAAAATCACATTATCTAACATTTATAAAAAATTAACAACGTATTAAAGTCTTTACGATTTTAAAAATCTAATATCCTTGACCACATAACTTACCGATTGTTTTCACATTTCCTTCCCAAAAAATAATCACATTTTTTTATTCTGAATTTCTAACTCTTTAGATTCTCTCTATATTCTATTAGAACTACCTTCATTGAAAACCTGTTTCTTCGTATAATCAGGGTTGAAATATCTGTCATAAATACCACATATAATAATCCGTGTTAAATCAGAATTTGACAACCGTATTTTAATAATGATGTATAAATTACAACAGTTATTCAACTAGCATCTTATATTATAAAATATTAATTATCCATATAGGTTAGAACTTTGATGAAGTGATTGTACAACGAAAAAATGTAAGATACGTTCGCAAACATAGTTGCTTTTTAATGTAATTTGACAGTAGCACTGTGATTGTTTTACTTTCAAACTCGTAAAAAAATATTCATTTACACAAAAAAAAATACGCACAAAATATATACGCTTTATTAATAAATATCTACATAAATCTATATAGAAGGTGTAATAATGGTTTTATGGTAAATTTTAAGTGTAACACAAAGTACTACATGACAGTCAGGGCAGAAATATCTGGAGTCTCTCCTTATATCTTTGCTGTTTGCAAGGGGGTCGAGCACAAATTACATTTTATTTTTTTTGCGGTTTGTAGTAATATCTCTGAAATGTCGCCCTGCTAGTCTAAGGGGTGTTTGGGTTGAGCTAGGACATTAAAGGCATGAAGAAGACGAAACAAATTTGGAAACGCGGTGCAATATCCTGGGCTTTAATAAGTAATAATTTATTATAAATGTTACAAAATGTTATTTTAATTTATTCACTGTAAAATATATCCTAATTTTTAAGTAATTTCATTGTATTTAATAATAATAAATAATTTAATAATTATTTTAATTAGGTTTTATATAATATAAAGTTTAAAATTTGGACTCAATCGGATTATGACCCGGTTCTTCATATATATATATATATATACAGTAAACTCCCGATTATCCGTGGAATAGGGTGGCCCGGCAACGCCGGATAACGAATTCCCCGGATAATCCGCTATGAACAAATAATACGCAAAACGATCGATAAAATCGATTATTATACCATAATATTACACAAGTGACCCCGCTTAGTGCAATTCACAAATAATCTTCAGAGGACAAAATAAATACAGAAAATGTCAATGTATTTGACGGATTATAACATGTTCATTTATATGTCTAACTATTTACAATACGTGCATAAGTATATGTCAAAAGTAAGTATGTATGTACGTATGTTTCCTTTACACATAATACTTTCACTTTTTAACAAAAAAAATCTGTCACTTTCGTCTGTTTTTTTGTGAGCATTGATGTAGCTTTAATGTGCGATCTAAGTTTCTTGAGAACCATTTTGTCGTACAGTGTCTACTTGTGCCACGTGTGTCACAAAGCCATAAAGATCGATAATGTATAGGACGAATAATCGGGAGTTTACTGTATATAAAACTTATAAATACATAACAATTCTTTTAGTCTTTTAAAATTTTTCAGAATATTGGATTGCAAAGTTTAAAAATCCTTTATAAACCAATTTTGGTGAAAATCCTTATAGTAGATTTCGAGAAATATTTACATGAATATATAAATTTAAATATAATCTATAAATACACACACACACACACACACACACACACACACACACACACACACACACACACACATATATATATATATATATATATATATATATGTTTATTTATATACATACAGTATACACAATTATTAGTCGTTTAAGAAAATTAATTAATTAAATTTAATGAATTATATTATCTTTATATGGGAAAACATCTTTTCACATAAAGGGACAAGACATGCAATATACTTTTTTCTTCCATTTGGTTTAAATATATGATTACATATTGATTTCATAAAATAGCCGTTCTTTATTATAGGTTAAGTGGAAGAACAGCTGATTTTATGTTATAGGTTATGTGGTAGAACATCTGTTTTATGCTATGTTACCTTACTAATATTATTTGTAGTTTTTTTATTAAAATGTAACTAAAATAAATTTTTTTTTGTTGACCTCAGTAGGAATTGATTTTTTTTTTTTTAAATATATTAATTGTAGGAGATGGAGATGGAATACGGTAGACTTTCAACATAAAACATAACAAGAAATGAAGCTTTACATTCATCTTCAAGTCAAATTCAGCCAAATCCAATGACGTCTTTGGGTATATCTAATATGACTAACATATGTAATATAGGCCAAATCGAATATATTATCTCATACCCTAGAAAACTGCCTATGTCATACATTACGAAAAAGATCCCAATAGACACTAAAAAAGAAATTGATGACATACTATTGAAAAAGACTTTCAACCTGTTTGTGCAATAATTAAGTAAAAGTTACTGACAAACTGTTGCTATAATTATATTAACGAAATAATATTAATTGATGCTAATATACCCCAAAATAGAATGTAGGATGCTAAGGCAAGGTTAGCTATGAAATCTAAAATAGTTAGTGGGAAAGTTCACTTACTTGTAAGCAGTTGTCTGTCACAACTATAACTGGTGGTAGTACTACGTTCGGCTGCAAGATAAGTAGAGACAGCGCTCCCAATCGGGGCTACTTCAAATGACCAAAGATCATCTAACCAAAATACGCAGCTGTCAAATAAAAAAATACGGGACATTCAAATAATCGTAATACACGAACTTTAAACAACCAAATACGCGCATTTCAAATAACAAAAGACACGGACTTCAACTAAAAGTAATGTTGCGGGTTATCGCTATGCCGCTCCGCAGGCGTTCAACGCACAACTTGAAGTTAATAAATAAATGGGAAGTAATATTTCTATAAATATCTAAACTTAGTACTTATCATTACTACCTTTAAATTATTTCTCAAAATGCTACGGTTTAACTTTATCGTTATTAAAATAAATGTAATGCTGAAATATTATTTGGTTTGATTAGACCATAGATCGTAAAGCATCTTCTTATAATTGTAAATAATCTACTTAAACATCATTTTGAACATTGAGTGTAGTTACAAAATAATGGGAAATGATACAGTGATTATTTTTGTAAACAATTAAAGATTTAACAACATATTGAAACATAAATAACGAAATCAAAACCTAGTAACTTCTTGTGTAAAATAGCAATATCTTTCGACTTGGTTATAGCATAGCATCTTATTATGTTTTTAAATATTTAAATATCGTTTTGAATAAAAGCGTAATTATAAAACGATAAGTAGGCTAATATTATGAAATTGAATATTATTAAAATGTTTCTAGATGTAAACAGAATACTGAGCCCTTAGTATTAAAGTAAAATAATTTTTCATCAAGGAACTACAACTTACAATAGATCATAAAATAGACAATAAAATCATAAAGCAATTGGAACAACTAACACCTGTATTATACCAATACCGTACTAAATTATTTTTTTTTAATATGCATATATAAAAATGAATGTTTGTGTGTGTGTCTTTATGTTATAGACGCCTAAACCGCTGAACTATAAATTTGGAGGGTATGTTTAACATTTTCCCTCCATCTGTGAAATTTTGTGTATATCCATCCACATGGCTCCGCCCCAGAGGCTTAGGATGGTTCAGTGTACAGCCTTCCATAAGTTTAATGTTAGAATGTATATCTATATTAGCGTTACTTAATTTATTAAAATAATTATAAACATAATGCAAAATTAAAATACATTATAAATATTTTATATTGTTTAAAATTGGTAGATTCTTTGTACAATTAGTCCTATTGCTATCACGCATATTTATATTAAAAGTATGGTCGACGATAATACTCTTGCGAAATTTGAATCCACCAAAGTTGTGCCAGACTATCCACAAAAAAACTGACAACCAACTTGAACCGGGCAGAAATCATAGGGGACAAGTTCAAAGGAGAGATGGTTTTAATTTCATGATTACCGATAATTTCATCAGATCTACCCATTGATTTCAAAAGACTATAATTTCCTTTGCGTCTTGCATTTGCAATAACCATAAACAAAGTACAAGCTTGTTATCCATTGCTGGATTAAATTTTGAGCATTCGAACTTCAATTTCCTACTATTACATGTGGCGTGCTCACGTGTTGCGACACCTAAAATTTGTATGTTTATAAGAATAATGTATTGAAGAAAAACATTGTCTATCCTCTAGCGTTGCAGTAAGAGAAATATGTTTGATTTGCTTTTCTTATTAGAAAATTATGATCTCAGGCGCAGCAACATGCGCAGGGTAAAGCTAGTATTTACATATTTATACTAAAGAAATTCCTAAATAAAAGCTATGTATATATTTACATACATAAAAGGGAGGGCATGGAAGGAAATTTCTAATAGGAAAGAGCAAACGAATAAAATACCGTATAATAATATAGCGTCTGGGAATTTTTTTTCAAATATTTGAAAGTACAAATTTTATCGCCAGTTCGTTCACGAATTTGGTTACCTAAACAATAACAATGTGATGCATAACAACATTCACATATTTTTATTTATTAGCAATCAACTCGACTAGGCAAATAACACGAATTTGTAGATTCACAAATGTGTCATCTTCAGAATTGCCCAAATTTTTTTTTTTTAAAGTTCACATTTTCTAAATGAATAGCCTATTTCTTGACAATAACTTGTGCAATTGCTTTCTGAAAATAATGAGAACAGCTTTGCTGTATTAAAAATATAGACTGGGTTTTTTTTTATTGCTTACTGTATTCACAACTCCGAAAAAAGACTAAATTTAGTGTCCCACAAACAAGATTGCAGTATTACCAGCTCAGAAAACATAGATGTAATATATTGTCTACATTCCAGATGTAACGATACTGGTCAAATTATACCTGCCAGATTAGGAAAAGGAAGCATAAATATATATATTTATATATACTGGGTAAAAGTGGGGTGGTTTTTACACAACCAAGTCATCTTTGTGTCGATATGAATATAATCATACAACAAATCGGCACGCCTGACATTGGTCTTTTTCAACATTGCCCGCTTACAACTTACATATTGCACATGAGCAATACAGATCGCGTCTACAAATGACTTCAAAAGGTTTTGTAAATATACTTTGCTGATTCAGGTTAGGTTTAATAAACCAAATTTTGCTACCGTTGTGGCTGGTGTCAACTCTTATATCGATACAAAATGTAATCACTTCCTTGTTTATATTTTTTATGCCAATTACCTGGAAAAATCCTAATTATAACCACAGCAAAAATAGGTTTATTTGTAATAATAGGTAAATTAATGCCTCTCGTTAATCTCGACACTCTCGAGAATACTATAGGATAATGTTATTAAATGTCAAAATAACGTTTAGCACATTTGTCAAAAATATTATCTCCAATTACAGCTCCATTATTTAGGCTACAATGAAAATAATGGAAAGAACCCCAATACCACAAAAAATAACAAATAAAACATTTAAAACATTAAAACAATTATTACAAAATTACAATCTAGCAAACAAGAAGTTACAAACTAGAATCATCATTCTAGCTTGTAACTTATCTTTTTATAGATTGTAATAAGACCCTCTGATGATGACATGGTCATCGAAATGTACATAAGGGTTTAATCTTAAGTAACTTGTTTTATTTGTTATTTTTTGTGGTATTGAGTTTCTTTCCAATATTTTCATTGTAATATATTGTACCACTGTGCTCTTGATATTGTGTATTATTTAGGTTGTTTAATTCGACACAAGACCTTAGCTGTCATGGGCCACCTCTTTCTGCTTACGTTGGAGGAGGGGGGAAAAATTGTGCAATTTTTTTTTTACTTTGTGGAAAACTTTTTTTTAACTTAAACTTTAAAACAGGTAGTTTCGTCTCATTGTGATACATAAATGTACTCTGATAACCTACCAATTTCACATCTAAAATAACTCGAATAAAAACCCCAATCCCAGTTAGGCAAAAGTGAAAGTATCATAATTTGAATATTCTCAATTACCTTCATGATTTTTATGCCATATTGGACATTCACACCTTGAGTTTTACATGACCAAATTGTAAACCCTTATGAATACAATAGCTTCAATTGATTTGATGGACACGAGTGCCCTAATTAGGGATAAGATACAGGTTATCGATTTTGTCACAATTTCATCCCCAGCTACAACCCCTTTATTTGAACAAATGTAAGCTTACCTTACAAAATTGCAATTTAATTCTAAAAATTAGAATAAATTATTTTTAACGAATATAAAATATCTTGAGGTGTGTAAAAAGAACATAACTCTTAATAAATTAAAGTTCTAGAGCAAATAAAGTTTTACAGTTTTCAAAGGTGAAATGGTTAGGTTTAGAAATAACCTGCACAGTAAATTAAGTACAGTATAATTGGAATTTACAATTAAAAGTTGGCAAGCGGATACTAAAGAGAATTGGGACACGTTTTGTAAAAAAGTTAATGTAGCGAACAAATATTTGATCGAAGTTAAAACATTTCCAAGAAAATTAAGCAGATTGATGAGAAATATATCAGACAGATCTAATAACCAAGCTTTGCTTGAAAATGAAACAATAATAAAAATTTATCCTGTGGGAAAAGGAAATATTAAGTAAAGGTTTAATTGTTGATATTAGGAAAGAGGTATGCCTACTGATAAGTGAATAGAAGTTATTGAGTGGTATAACATTTTAAAATGAAACGGATAAAAATTGATAACATTAAAGAATTGAAAATAAATTAGGGAATAATGATTTTCAACAAAGTGTTCTACAACAGATTTATTTCAATGCATTTTAGGAACAAAATGATGATACAGCTAATCACCTTTAATTGCCAAACTTTATATGAAAAATGTTAAAGGAAATAAAGAAATAAACTGTTGTATTTTCCTAAACTAAGAAATTGATGTAGAAGATATTCTCAATATTAAAGAGCATATAGAACATTTCTTAATTTATTATCAATATATCAACAATCAACATAAAATTTACCTATGAAATAAAAGATAATAAATGTTTAGTTTCAAGTATTAGAAACAATAATAATAATAGCCTACTGAATTCTAGCCAGTAAATTCTATCATTGTAAATCTTAAATTAGCAGCATTCAAGTATATGGTCAATAGAATAATTATAATTCCTTTGAATAAAAATAATTTGAATTTTGACAGAATTAAAGAAATAAATAAATTTAATGGATATAATCCCAGAATAAGGAATATATGAAGAAAACAAAATTCAAAAAAGATTTCACCACTTTAATAAGAGAAAATATTAAAAATAAATACATTAGGCTACCATTTGATATGGATATAACAAAAGGTTTAGAAGTTTTTTTAAAAAAGAAAGTAAATATTAAAGTATAAAGACTGAAATATTTACCAGGTGACCCAAAAGACAAAATAAATAAGTTAGATAAATCAGGGAGTTATAAAAAAAAATTTAATTCTCGTTGTAAAGTTTTCATTGACCAAACAAAAAAACTTCCAAAAGACTCAAAGAGCATATTAGCCATATACAATTTTAAACCTGAAAAATCAAGTATTGCTGAACACATCTTAAACACTAAACAGGCTAAAACAAATGATCTTAAATTAGTGAACAATGTTAAAACAAAAAGGCTGTAAAGTGTTAGAAGTTTGTGTATTAATATATGACGATATCATTATAACTACTGATAAAGAGCCTATCTGGAACTCTCAATTACATTGGTTAATTAGGAGGTGGTTCTAATCTTATAAAAAAAAATATTTTTGTATTTTGGTAAAATTGGAAAATGTGTTATGGTAACTCTCTAACAAAGAAGTTAAGAAGCAGGACCTTGCTGCAGAGGAGGAAATTATTACACCATTTGTCAGACAATGTAAAGAAGGTGTGGCAAAGTAGGGACAAGTGTATATAGTTGATGAAAATCTTGTCATAAATATAATTTATTGTGTTAATAACCACTGAGGACGATTTCTGTGGAATCGAAATATGAAAAAGGTGTTGAAAAAGTTATGTGGTATAGGTTTTATTTATTTCAATTGGTGTAATTTTAATGCTTATAGGTTGTAACAAGAATATCTGTCCACACAACTGACCTTTGGATGTCACTAGAAAAAGATCCAATAATCTTAGATATAATATTAATCTTATTTAAATGCAGTTTCGAATTTAAAATGAATATACAAGTGCTCTTGAAAAAGTCATTGAATAGGAGCTTAAATTGAATTAAAGAGAGGAACAAGTGAAAATGGGTCCATAGAATAAAAACCATTATTCAAAATCATAATTAGTAGTAGTTAATTACAAACTTTATTTTACTACTGTAGCCTATTTATATTGTGTGCTTTGAACAATCACAAATTGTAAGATATTGTTCCAAATTAAGGTGCAAGTCAATAAAATGAGTACTGGGTATATTACATTGGTGGGGGGGGGGGGTAATGTGTTGCAAATGTTGTTCCAAATTATAAACAAAACCAAACAAAAGTTGCTTGTTGTAGTCATCTTGAATTCACTGATTAAACTATAACTATATGCCCTTAGGTATTCACTTAGTTAAGAATCATTGTAACTTGTAAGCATGAAATAACATTAAATGATGAGGTCAATACATGGAATAATAATTTGCTTTATGAGTTATTAAGATAGTTTTGTAATTGAAACTTTATTTTTGTATGTTCTTAAAAAACTGAGATGCTAAAAATATTCACAAGTTGCTAGAAAGCAAAACTTTCATGGATGGCTTTTGATAGCAGTAGAAAATATTAGTTGGGGTTAAATAAAAATGGTGTTCTTGTCTATACAATTTGTATCAATTATTTAATTTTCCATGTTTTGTAGAATGAAAAAAATTCAATTAAAAATTTTTTTCAATAAAATGATCAAGAGTATTATTTTATTCCATCTTTAACTTGAATTACTACTTTTAAACTTAACATATAATAATTTCATACTTGCCTGTAAAAGCATTTACTTTTTTGTGCTCATGAGCAAAGCTGACCCGATACATTTTTCCCATTGTCTACTTAGACCATAATTGATCCCAGTTATAAATGACAGATGTATGAATGTTCGATGCAATATATTCTGTTTTGTGCATGGGATAGTGTCTGTCGACTTGTTATCACAAAAAAATGAGATGTGTGCACAAGTTTAATAATTCTATAAGGTGTGTGATACTAATAGTGCTTTGTTATAGTTTTGTACTTGGGAATCAACAGTACCTTTAATTACTATCTAAGGCACACTACCTCAATGAAAAAAAAAATAATAATAAATAAAGCCAAAATGTTGAATTACTAATGTTACGCTGTGTACTACCAAAAACGTATACGTGGTGTATAGATATATAAAAAGAGCGGTACTGAAATATGCAACGTTATAATTAACTAATACCAATTAATTGTATTTTTAAAGTTGGTTTTTATTATAAATATTATTACTTAATTATAAACTATTTTATTTATTACTAATATTAATATTTAATTTTCATGTTATTATTTGAATTTAAACAGGCCTTCTATATTTATCGCCACAGGCCTCATTTTTCACTGCCAGGAAGTTAGTGTTAACACTTGCTGGTGCTGGAACCATGTAAAGGTAGAATTTTACATTGGTGTAAATTGTTTTCTAAAGTTAAACTAATTCTTTAAACAAGTGTAAGGGAAAGCTTGACATCAGGAGGGGTCAAAGAACTCACACAAGCAGGGTGTAACTGCTACATAAAATGAAGAATTCAAACAGCAAAAACCATTGGCAAAAGGTTCAGTGGTTCAATATTTAAAACTTTAATCCTATTTGGCTAAGACACGATAAGAGGAGTTAAAATGCTTGCTTAAACTCCTGACAGGTGTGGCTGTAGGTAGCCTATTGTAAAGTCTTGAGATTTAAAATATAAACTATTCTTTATAAATATTTCCTTATAAAAACCTCTATTGTATAAATAACTCTTTAGTTATATTATATACTAAATTCTTTATATACTATACAACTAATTTTTGAGCTTAGCTTGTGAGGATATGTTACAAAAAATTAAAACATAAACATAACTCACAAATTAATCATTTAATAAATGATTTAATCATTTTATTAAATCAAAGTTGACAAGTATTCTTCTTTATAACAATGTATTGTAAGTTGTAGTTCCTTGAAGAAATACTAGTTTAATTTAATATTAAGGTCTCAGTATGCTTTTTACATCTAGAAACATTTTTAAAAATATCCAATTTCATAATATTACTTATCGTTTTGTAATTACTCTTTTATTCAAAACGATATTTAAAAACATAATAAGATGCATATTTGCCATGCTATAACCAAGTCGAAATATATTGCTATTTTAGACAAGAAGTTATAAGGCTTTGATTACGTTAATTATTTATGTTTCAATATGTTGTTAAATCTGTAATTGTTTACAAAAATAATCACTGTATCATTTACCATTATTTTGTAACTATACTCAATCTTCAAAAAGATGTTTAAGTAGAATATTTACAATATAAGAAGATGCTTTACGATCTATGGTCTAATCAAACCAAATAATATTTCAGCATTACATTTATTTTAATAACGATAAAGTTAAACCGTAGCATTTTGAGAAATAATTTAAAGGTAGTAATGATAACTACTAAGTTTAGATATTTATAGAAATATTACTTCCCATTTATTTATTAACTTCAAGTTGTGCGTTGAACGCCTGCGGAGCGGTACAGCGATAACCCGCAACATTACTTATAGTTGAAGTCGGTGTATTTTGTTATTTGAAATGCGCGTATTTGGTTATTTAAAGTACGTGTATTACGATTATTTGAATGTTGCGTATTTGGTTAATTAACGGCCGCGTAAATTGTGTGTGTACATTTTGGTTAATGCATTTTTTAGTTTTGATAGGTAGCTATTTTGGGCGATTTATTAATTACGTTAATATTTAGGTCTCAGTATTTTATTAAATCTATAATTGTTTTAAATATAAACACTACATCATATTACTGTCGTTTTGTAAAATACACTTAATGTTTAAAACGATGTTTAAGTAGACTATTACAATTATAATAAGTAAATACATACATACAAATATTCATTTATATATATACACAGATTAAAAGAAAAAATATGTACGGTATTGGTATAGATATTATTTTTAGTTGTTTTCAATAACTTTATGGTTTTATGAAATGAAACGACAAGTTTTCTTCTTTATAACAATGTATTGTAAGTTGTAGTTCCTTGATGAAAGACTAGTTTACCTTTTAATTTGACTAGTTTACTTTAATATTATTGTATCAGTATGCTGTTGACATCTAGAATCATTTTTAAAAACTTTTGAAAAATAATCAATCTATTATATTAATTATCATTTTGTAACTACACTTTTATTCAACACGATGTTTAAATATTTATTACGTTAGTTATTTACGTTTCAATATGTTGTTAAAACTGCAATTGTTTACAAAAATAATTACTGTATCATATTTCCCATAGTTTTGCAATTACACTTAATATTCAACAAGATTTTCAAGTATACTATTTAAAATTATAATAAGATACTTTAGGATCTATGGTCTAATCAAACCTAATAATATTCCTGCATTACATTTACTTTAATAACGATAAAGTTAAACCGTAGAATTTTGAGAAATAATTTAAAGGTAGTAAAAATAACTACTAAGTTTAGATAATTATAGAAATATTACTTCCCATTTATTTATTACCTTCAAGTTGTACGTTGAACGCCTGCGGAGCGTCATAGCGATAACCCGCAACATTCCTTTTAGTTGAAGTCGGTGTATTTGTTTATTTGAAATGCGCGTATATGGTTATTTAAAGTACGTGTATTACAATTATTTGAATGTCACGTATTTGGTTAATTAACGGCCGCGTAAATTGTATGTGTACATTTTGGTTAGATAAAATTTGGTCATTTGAACGCTACCCCTCCAATCGTAGTAAATGTAGATAAAAAATGAATTATAATATAAATAATTGTTCCTCACGCACAATGTTGTATTTGAGGAAAAATGAGGAAATAGGAAATTATTTACCCAACATTTCCCCCCACCGTAAACGGAATAAAGTTTTCTCAATTAAATAGAAATAAAACACACATTAAACAAGAAAAAATAACACTTCTTGAACTAAAACAACTTGTGATATTAAAAATGTTCTTTATTCATGGTAAGGGAGAGGACTTATCCTGACGACTGGGCGTCGGAAAGTCCCTCTCGTGGTTCGTACTGATACGACCTGCACAACACCATCCTTTCCTGGGAAAGTATCTTCAATTCTTCCCAACTGCCAACGTAATGGTGGAGAGTGGGTATCTTGAAGGAGTACCAAGTCACCTTTAGACACGTTTGGTGATTCCGTTGTCCATTTACTACGCTGTTGGAGCGTGTACGCTGTTGGAGCGTGTGCAAATACTCAATCCTGTAACGTGTCCAGAAATGTTGGACGGCCTTTGATATTAGTTGCCAGCGACTTAGACGATTCATGGGCAATTCTTGAAGGTCATGTTCAGGTACTGCGGTCAGAGCAGAGCCGATGAGAAAGTGTGCGGGTGTTAAAACATCAAATTCATTAGCGTCTGTGGATAACGGAGATAATGGCCTGGATTTTAAAATTGCCTCAATTTTTGCACATAGTGTTGATAATTCTTCAAAGATTAGAGCTTGTCCATTTATCACTCTCTTGAGATGATATTTTGTGGAACGTATTCCGGCCTTCCACAGACCTCCAAAGTGAGGACCATTAGGTGGGTTGAAATTCCAAGAGATTCCTTTAGAGCTGCAATGTTCAGTTATCCTAGCTTTATTTTCACGCTCTTCGAAGTACTTGAATATGCCTGTCAGGTACTTGTTAGCTCTCACAAAGTTCGTTCCATTGTCGGAAAACATATAGTGGCAAAGACCTCGTCTACTGACAAATCTATCGAGTGCAGCAAAAAAATGCATCGGTTGAAAGATCCGAAACTACTTCGATATGGACGGCTTTTGTAGATAGACACACAAACATATATATGCCTTAAATATCTTAGCATTTCATCGTCTAGATTCCTTAATTAAAATAGGACCCCCTAAATCCACTCCAGTAGATATGAACGGTCGTCCTTGACTTGTTCGTGTGGGTGGAAGATCTCCCATTCGAGGTTGTATGAACGTTGGCTTCATTTTATTACAGGTGAGACATTTGGAGAGTGTGGACCTAATAGCACTGCGAATACTCAGAATCCAATACTTGAATAAATGATTGTAGTGTGCGTGGTCCAACATGTAAATAAGATTTGTGATAATGTTAGATTAAAAGTGTAGTCAAGCGGCTTAACTTGGGTAGTAGAATAGGATGTCTAAAGTCTTGTGGCAAGGCAGCATTCCGAAGCCTACCCCCTACCCTAAGAAGCCCACGATTGTCCAATAAAGGGTTCAGTTTCCTAAGGGCATTTGATGTCTCGCCTCCACCTTTAAGTGAAATTAGATCTTCTTCAAAGTACCTTTTCTGTGTGTATTGAATCCAGAAATGTAGAGATGAACCTAACTCAGTATGAGATAATGAATCTTTAACTTTAGATTGTGTATGACAGTTTGTTATAAATCGTTTGCACCTGGCGGTTACTCTTATTAACCTGGTAAACGAAGCCAATTTATCAATTAAATTAAAACTTAGTGTTTTGATTTCAGCAACACAAATAGTATCAATATTCAACTTGATATCTGGTAATACATTCGTACTTGTGCAAGGTGCGTACCGCAGCGGCCATTCCTTTATGGGTGATGTCATGAACAATGGGCCGAACCACCAAAGCGAATGAGCTATGAGTTGACTAGGGAACAGACCCCGAGAACTACAATTCTCTGTGTTTAGATTTGTTGACACATAATGCCAGCTGTTAGGATCTAATTTCTCCAATATTTCTGTCACACGGTTAGCAACAAAGGTTTTGAGCAAATAAGGAGGTTTTTAGCCAATTACTCACCACCATTGAATCAGTAAATGCAAATATACCTTCTATTTGCAAAACACATCACTTAAACATTATTTAAGATAATCAAACATTCTTGAAAGTAATAATGCTCCCCAAAGTTCCAACCGAAGAATAGAAAGTGTTTTAAGAGGTGCCACGTTTGACTTCCCAATAATAAAATGAGACGTAGCTGGGTTGGTTGTACAGTCAATCAAATAAATTACAGCACTGTATCCTTTTTCAGAAACATCGGAAAAACCTACAAGGTAGCATGAGCCTGACCCCGGAGACACTGTAAACCGGGTTAATTTTATATTAGACAGAAGGTGTAGTTCCGAAGCAAAGGTTGCCCATTTCTTTTGAATGTTTGGGGGAACTTCATCATCCCAACTAAGCCCAAGTATCCAAAGTCTTCGAACTATGGTTTTGGCCAATACAATCACAGGGGATAGCCAACAGAGAAGATCAAATATGAGTGAGATATGGGATAAAATGGCACGTGTTGTGTATATTAGGTTGACGGGAGTTATACTGTAAGAGAACCTGTTTGATTTAGCAATCCATTGAAGACCTAAAATCTTGATGATGTGACTTCCATCTGAATCCAACGAAATAGGAACTTCATTGTGTTCATCAGGTATAGCATCAAGTAAGCTAGCGTAATTGCTGCTCCATTTATGAAGACTGAAACCTCCCAATGCAATAAGATTTATAAGTTGATTTTGTAAATCCAATGCTTCTTGAACATTCGCTGCGCCTGTCAGAATACCATCAATATAAATGTCCTCTAGAAGAACCTTAGCAGCAAGAAAAAACTTATCTCCTTTGTCTATAGCAAGTTGTTTCAATGCTCGCAAAGCCAAATAAGGAGAAGATGAAACACCATACGTAATTGTCATGAGTTCAAATTCCTAGATCGACTCGTTGGGGTTTTCCCGCCAGAGAATATGCTGATACTTTCGATCTTGTGAACGGACTAATATTTGCCTGTACATCTTACAAATATCCGCAATTAAAACTACTGGATGCAATCGAAATTTTACCAAAACATCAGCAATATCATTTTGTAGCTTAGGTCCTGTCAACAGTATGTCATTTAGAAACCTATTATTTGTAGTCTTCATAGATGCATCGAACACTACACGAACCTTAGTGGATGAACTAGATCTTTGATAACGCAGTGATGAGGTATAAAATAGGGTTGTTCTTGAGGGGAATTATTTGATACGAGACGCATGTGTGCAAGGTTAACATATTCCCTCATAAAGGACTTATACTCTCTATACAGATTGGCATCACGCCCTAACCTTTTCTCCAGGTACTTGAACCTATTGGTTGCTTGGTCGCGTGACTGACCTAAGACGTTATCACTTTCTCTTATTGGAAGTGGAGCAATATAACGACCTTCCACATCACGATAGTGTAATTCCTTAAAACTCTCTTCACATTGGACATCATCTGGGTTGGGAGGTACCATATGAGGAACTTCCTCTATCTCCCAGAAACGTCTTAAACTTCTGTCAATACTACTTGGACTTGAAATAAGCAAGCATGATGAAGTGAGTGGAAGCTGAGGCTGCTTATCCTTCAACTTTCCTGTAATAACCCAACCAAAGATGCTATGAAGAGCGGAGGGGCAGCCATCCGAAGTACTGAGCTGTTGCCCAGCTCAGGAAATAAATCCGCAGCTATCAGAAAATCAATCTGAGAGGGTGTGTGAAAACTAGGATCAGCCGAATATAGATGTTTGAACTTGGAGACGATGTGAGTGGGAATATGAACGCTAGGCATATGAGCAGTGATTTTTGAAAGTATCACAGCCTCAGTATTTAGTTTAGGAGTTATGGAATCTCGAGACTTTAGTATACACGTGACATCTCCTTTAGTACCCTTGACCTCATTTTGGGCTAGGCCAGCTATAGGGAATGAACATTTTCTTCGTACCAACCCTAAACGCTTTGCACAGGCAGATGTCATGAATCAAGTTTGGGCACATGAGTCAATAATTGCTCTAACAGGTTGAAACAGGCCGTTTGAGTCTTTGACATGAATAACTGCAGTCCCTAGTATTACAGTAGAATAATGCTGTTGTGAATCTTGAACTAAGCTAGTAGAGGTTGGGTTAGTATTTGAATCCTTAATCGACTGAAGAGAAGGATTGGATTGAGGTGATGCAACCTGAACCAAAGTGCTGCATGAATAGTTCACAATAAGCTGAGTATGTTCTAACTGAAGGTATGTGTGGTGTCGTTGGTCTCAAGTTAAACAATTTGTCTTGGACAGACAATGAGACACGCTATGTTTACCTTTCAGACAATTAAAACATAGTTTATTGGCTTTAACTAAATCTTTACGTTGATCAGGGCTCATACGTTGGAATTCAGGTCATTTAAATATAGTATGAAGTAGTTTGCAGCATGGACAAAGTTTAGATGCATCAGTAGAGGAAGTGACCAAGACTCTATTTGAAAATGGAATAAGATTTTTAACAGCGGACCCTCGCTTTGAAGATGTAACAGTTTTCAAAGCAGGGTTTCTATTAACTTGCTCATGAGCTGGGTGTAGATCGTTATCTTGAGATATTTCTAATATACGTGCATGGTTTTGTAAGAATTTCACTAAATCATCAAACTAAGGTATTTTGGAATCAATGTTCTGTAATTCAAACTGCTTGCATGTAGCAACTGGTAAATTTCTCAAAGCAATATACATAAACAAAAAATCAGCAAGGTCTGGACTACCCAGTGCCTTAAGTGCAATAACCGGTTCATAAAACTTTCTTAAAAAATAATTTAAAGTCGAAGCTGACTCATTATGCTGTGGAGTACAACTAAAGAGTGTGTTTAATAAGGATATTCCTAGCACACGCTTGTTTAGATATTTGTCTACTAAGGATTTCCAAACAATGCAATAATTCCTGTCTGATATAGGAAGGCTACGAGCAATGCTCAACGCAGAACCAGAAAGTGCAGAGAGTAAATAGTGAAACTTTTCAATGTCACTGAGTGACGTATTTTCATGTATGAGAACGCGAAAATTATCGCAAAATGGTGTCCATTCATTGTAAGATCCGTCAAACTTTGGCAAGACAATTTCTGGTAAACGAGGCCTACTAGGAGTTTTATCCTTACGCCTACTGTCAACAGAGGATTGTTCCACAGAACTAATTCTATTATAGACTACACTTGTATTTTAAAATACAACTCGTCAAATGCTTCGGCTGTTTGAACGGTTTCGTATTGTTTTTCGGGATCAATTTGTAATGACGTTGCTATTATTTCCTCTTGAACGGCTTCAAATTGTGTATATGAGTCGCCTATATTATTATATCTAGCTTTAAATTGTTCTAACTTATTTAGATCTGAGATTTCTTTAGAAAGACCATACAGAATTTGGATACGGAGATATAGCTTTTCTCTCCTAGCTATTAGTAATTTTAAATGATTTTCTATTTTATTCATAATTATATACAATTTACAGCATAGAAAATATTTAAGTTTTCTTTAAATAATTCACTAAGTAGACTTGAACATTTAAGCGAATAGGCCAAAGCTTTGCTATAATAGAATGCGGCTTTCGCCTAAACAAACATTGCAAAGATTAGATTATTAACTAACCTACAGTGGACTGTATTAAGCTTTATAATGTACAGTTTTTTGTTAATGCGTTATATAACTTAAGAAAACAAAAAAACATAAATTTTAAATATTCGAATATATTTTGAAGCAGTATTTCAACAGATTATAAACACATTTCAAAACTTGAACACCTTTAAAAACACTCACGGACAGGTTTATCCGGCCTGGGAGGACTAAAATGTTTGTGCAATAATTAAATAAAAGTTACTGACAAACTGTTGCTATAATTATATTAACGAAATAATAGTACTTGACGCTAATATATCCCAAGATAGAATTTAGGATGCTAAGGCATGGTTAGCTATGAAATGTAAAAGAGTTAGTGGGAAAGTTCACTTACTTGTAGGCAGTTGTCTGTCATAACTATAACATAACTGGTGGTAGTAAGGATTTAAGGAAATTCTTAAAGAACTGAATCCTTTTAATGATTTGCCATGCAGAAAACACATATCGAAAACATCGATACCAGCAAAGTATGAAGAATGCAATCATACCAGACCCTACTAAAAATACAATTGCAAACACAGATAGCGTGTTTGTTAAAACGGACACATGAACCTCAATTAATACCAATAGTTTTATGGCAGTCACTACTCATTTCATTAATGATGAATTTGAAATGAGTTCTGCATTGTTACATTGTGCTAAATTTTCTAGTAGGCAAACTAGTCAGAACTTGGCAGAATAACTAAGAAAATTAGAATTAGATTGGAAGCTGAAAAACAAAATTGTAATGAGAAGATCGACATACGCAGAGAAGATACAGTATAGACAATACCAGCAACATAACGAAAGCTGTTAAGGACTTGGTGCAATGGAAACACTTTGTTCACATCCTGAATTTAATTGTTACTAGTGCATTTGAAAACAATGATGTGGTCCTAACCCTCCTGGAAAATGTTAGAGGTATTGTTGCCCATTTCAAAAGAAGCACTGTGTCAAATGGGAAACTAATTGCCTACAAACCAAAACACACCCTGGAGGCCAACTCTGAAATTAGTTCAGGATATAGCCACTAGGTGGAGCTTTACTTCTTACATGTTGCACAGATTTACCATTAGGCGAGGCTATTCACTGGGGGAATCAGGTCAAGTATCTGAGCGTCATACGGCCTGACTTGGAGCCCTCACATTACCAACACGTTAAAGAAAGGAACAATTAAATCAACAGATCTATATCCTAAGCTTAACAATACAAGCCCATTTTCACTATGGGTGGCCACTACTATAAATCTATGTTGCGCAGCATACACTTACGCATCACCCGTCTGGGGCCATGCAGGTAACACACGCACACCCAGACTACAGTTATTCCAAAACAAGGCACCTAGATGTACAAGGTTAATACTGCTTCACACTGACTTTAAACTGCCTTTCATCAAACAACATCTCCGACACTTAGCAACAAAGTTCTGCAAACAGGCTTACGCACATACAACATCCACACTCATTTCCTCACTGGGTAAATATGAGCCCACAAACGACACACACATACGCCGCTGTCCTTACTGACCGTCTAGCTCACACCATAACACCAAAAATAAAATATACATACTAATAAATTCTGCTTCACAGTTATGTTCCAGGTGACGCAAGGGCACTTCTCCAGGGCCGCAGCTTAGCCCCAACGGAAGTACTATTGTGACTGCATGCCTTTTCAGTTTCGAGTAGGCAGCAGAAGGAGAGGTGCATGTCATTCCTGCCATAGACTCACTAACAAGGTATTTGCAAGGTAATACCTCTCCTTATTCCTTAGCATGAGGTGATCCAAGCCCCCAGGGTTCCTGCATGATCTGTCGCGGGATTTTTCCTGGCAGGGTTTCTTTCTTGCCAGGTTTTTTCATCCTGCTCTTAGCGCAACACTTACCGTACTGTTTCATTTCATTATTTCCTGATTCTCCACGGAAAGAGCTTATGAGCTTGGTACATGGGCATTCAATCCCGTTTCCTTCACTCGCGGTAAGGATACTAACCGCATGCGCATGTGAGACGGAGGTAGCTCGCTAGAGGTGGCCACGATGGCAGACGCGGGTACAAAAAAAAAAAACATTTAATCAATCCGGTTTCCTTCACTCGCTGTAGAGATACTAACAACATGTGCAAGTGAGATGGAGGTAGCTGCCAAGAGAGCTGGGCGGATTTTGAAGCCACAGACAGGGCGGGATGCATTCCGGTCAATATTGTGTTTATTTAAAGGATGTGAGGTAAAATTTGTTTTAAAATTATATATAAAAACTGTAATAGCTTTAAGTGGAATAATTGTAATGTAAAAAATTACTTGAAAAAGATACATTAGTTCCAACATAAAATATGTCAAATACAAACCCACGTTTAATAAAAAGGGTTTAATATGAATGAGCGGAATAAAACTACGATTTTAGTTTTTACAGATTCAGAAGAAAAAAAGAAAAATGCTAAGCACTCGCATATTTTCAATCACCACTTGTAGGGATAACTGTAAAGCTACCAAGAAAGTGGCTTTATGAAATTATGTTGGGGCACTACAGGGAAATCTCTTTACTGCCTTGATGGGACATTTCCTTACATGAAGGGGCAGGAGGGAAATAACACATTTGTTTATAATTATAAACAGTTTTCTTTCATTTTCAAGGTCATTTCAATTTTGTTAGTAGTGTTATATCACTAACGCATAAACATACAATAACAACAATTAAAATATAGGAAAGAACCATAATACCCCAAAAATAATAAAACATAACAGATATAACAACTTAAATAAGATTAAGCACTTTGTTGGTAGAGGGCGGAGAGGGGTTGGAGCTTACCTCTCGCCTATATATAGCGATAGCAGGAAACGGTTAGCATCACTCTAGTTTGTAACTTTTTGTTTGCTAGATTGTAATTTTATATCAGACCCTATGATGATGATGATGATGACATGGCCATCGAAATATACATAGGGTTTAATCTTAAGTAACTTGTTTGATGTGTTATTTTTTATTATGTTTGTGATATTGGGGTTCTTTCAATATTTTCATTGTCATCATTGTGTGTTTATGCGGTAGTCATATAACACTACCAACAAAATTGAAATTGAAACTATTGTAATATATTATACCACTGTGCTCTTGATATTGTATACGCAGTTACAAATACTGTAATTATCAGTTTCAATTCCAAACTATTAACAATATTATTAGAAAAAACTTATTTTGGAGAAACTTTAGCTGTGTTGTACGCGGTACTTCGCCGGTACACATCATCGTAATATCAGGAGTTATAATTATATCAACCACTGTATTTAACAGTAAAAGAATATATTTTATGAATAACTGACAAATTGTGAAACGAACGAAGGACGAACCTAATAGGAAATATTTAAAATCTACCACAAGTGTAAAGAGTAGCTTCAAAATTGTAGGATTAGGAGTACTAATGTATAAAATAAAATAAAATTCCGTCAAGATTTTTTAAACTGAGCCCCAAAAGGGGATCTTTACATGTCGTACATATACATACGTAGTCCAGTCAGTGTACATGAAGTATAGTCGTTATCATGTTTGCAGGAAAGTATTTATACAGACTCAAAGCACCCCTCCATCTCCCGTCTCGCCCATCGCAATCTCTCACGGCCAAGTGCGCGGTTAAATGGTTCGCACTATACATGCAAGTCTTTAATCTAATTTTGTGAATAAATATCACCCATTTAGATAAATAGGTGTACTTAAATTTAAAACTCATTGAGTACTCTTTATAGTTTGTAATGTTTAAATCAAGAAGAAATTTATTTCTCTCATTTATTCAACTTGAGTCTAATTGTAGGCGAAAAAATTACATAAAATGCTGTTTATTTTTCAAAATGATGACTTGATAGTATAAATTAGTCTACCGGTAGGTTAGTTTCCTCCCCAAAAAAGAATGTTTGTGTGCATTGTGGCACTTATTTAATATTTTTAAAATTTAATTACAAATTTTAAATTGGTGAAATGAGTTAGTGTTATTATATCGTGACAGATATAGATTTAACAAATCGTCGAAAAACTTCCTCATTCCATGTGTTTGTAGAACAGATATACCACTTTTAAACTGATTTATGGGTCTTGCTCTTACTAATACTTTATAACAGCCTTTTTAAAAACTAAAACTTAAATAGATGTAATATACCGTATTTTTCTTGCTAGTGTTATTGTTCTTAGAAGGTATTGTAATATGTTTTTATGTATTTTATTAAAATAGAGTAACGTACCATATTTGTATTACAAACTGCACTGCAGGCTACTAATGTTTTTATGGTGTTGTGGAATAGTGTTGATGGGTTTTTAAGGCCGACATAGATCACGTAACTACAACATTTATTACAATACATACCTATCTACTTATTTATGTGCTACATTTACTCACAATTACATGCTAATGTCACGACTTCCGTATTTCGTATTTTTATCGAATCCGTTCCCCCTCGCTCCCGAACGTGACGAATTAGAGAGGTTCTACTGTAGATATCTTGTCATGTCCGTTATACTCAGCTAACTTCCGCTAAGCTTTTAACAACGATTACAAATAATAGTAACGTATTTTTTAACATGAAAAATTAGGATTACGTGACAATATCAGATAAGTAAAAATTATTTTCGTATGTAAAAAGTTACATTGTTGTGATATGCGCCCAAGGTCTATGTTAAATACCCTGCTGATAGTAGCTAACGTTGTTTTTGGAAAGAACGTATTTATTTCCCGTTCCCACGTAAATGATTTTAGCAAAAACAATAACACCGGGCGATGCAGAAAGTCATCAGGAATAGAAACAAATTTGTATAAAGCTTCCGCTCACGCCCCAAAAATTAAAAAAATAAAAAATATATAAATTCACCTCCTCCACTGCACGCGTAAAAAGTTATTAATTTAACGTTTTGGTTTTATTTATTATTTTTATCTTACATAATAACTCGCGAAATGCCTCGAATTGTAATAAAACTTGTTGTTGACTCCAAAAAAATTATAAATTATATTTATAAAAATCAACCTTAAGAAAGCACTAGCACCACGTTTCACCCAGCACACAAAATATAGAGTTATAAAACTCGCACACACATCTTATTTTTTGGTGATAATAAGTCGCAAAATTGCTCAACAGAACGAAACAAACACTTAGAAATCCTATTTCATGAACAAAAAAAGAAAATATTGCATTTAACATTTAAACACCTTTTATTTGTAACTTTGGGCTAAAAACGATAGAACATACCGCGCAAAGCAGTGTAGAATTGTTGATTTGTTTCAAAATTTGAAATATTTTGGGAGTCACTAGCAAGTTTAATTACATTTCGAGGGATTTTGCGAGTTACTACGTCAAACAAGTAAAGCCAAAACGTTAAATTTGTAATGTTTTAGGTGTATTGAGGAAGGGGAATTGCTATTTTCCAGAATTTTTAATTTTTGTAGGGGGAGCGAAAGTTTTTATAATTTTTTTCGTATTCCTTATGTTTTTCTGCATCATCCGGTATAAATGTTTTTGCTAAAATCGATTACGTGGGAACGGGAAATAAATACATGAAAGAATAAGCCTACTACCCTTGTACCTAAGAGTACAAATATCCATTTTTAATTTTTTAAATAATTTTCAATTAAACTGGCCTCTACAGAGAATTTAATAACTGAGATGATTTGGTAAAGTGACGTCTTTCAGCATAGAACCTTCATAAATGTGTGTGTACCCTCCCTGCCCTGGCCCAAGTGTAGATGAGGTGCTACAAGAAAACAATATACATTTCCCAATCTCCCCGGACTTATATTACTCGTTTTCCATTTCTTTGAACCCTCAATGCAATCCAAAAGTTTTTTGGGTTTCATGGCTCTTAAACTGCAGCTTGAACTTTAAAAGTTAGCAAAAAATAATTTTATTACTGCTGTACGAGGTAGCTTTTTAAGTGCTTTTTGTCTTAAAAATATGCAAAAAAATGTATAAACCTAAATTCAAAATCAATTCTGTCAATTATTTAAAACATTTAAATAAACAGAAATGTACGATTCCTTTATTAATGTCATATTGTAAAATTTTGTATCCTTTAAATCAACGTGATGTAACAAATGATATCTACTTTAAATTTTTGAATAAATGATAAGCCGGTTGGACATCGAGTCAAAAGCTTATTTATTTAGTGGAATGTTTCGGCAACTAATTTGTTGCCCTTATTAACAAACTTACCGGGGGTTATATTCCTCAAACTTACTGCGTATAGTATAACCGCGAATACTGAAACCAACTGTATATGTGAAAAATAAAATTGTTTAGTTTAACTACAATAAAAATATTGGAAACAACCCAAATACCATACAAATATTCTAAAAATAACTAGTAATACAAATTACCTAAGATTAAACCCTTATGCTCATTTCGATGACCATTTCATCATCATCAGAGGTTCTTAATCAAACTGAGGTTGTAACTATTCAACAAGAGCATAAAAACAAAAATTAAAAGTTTTTGTAGGATTATAAATACTTTTAAATGTAACAGTTAAATAATAGTTTAATAAGTAGTATTTGCATAACCATTGTTTAAAATTATTGGTACATTTATTAATAAATTATAGCAAGCACAAACCCTGAAGGCTTTGCATCGACAGTCCCCCACGACAAATATATACTCGCGCTTGGTTCGTCTATCAGTACCTCCTACTGCACAGTTTCTAGGACAGGGATTCCCAAACGTTTTGGCTCCACGCCCCCTCCTTTTGAGATGAAATACTCCCACGACCCCCTTCACTTTACCCTATAAATAAATGGTATGGGCATATGAAAAAAAATAAGTTTATTATTTTAAACAATATGTATAGCCTATACAATATATATATATATATATATATATATATATATATATATATATATATATATATGTAACAATTTTTTTACTTATAAATACTTTTACAAGGTACATGATATAACATTTCAAGTTTTTGCAAGGTATATTTCAACTGATAAGAGAAAAATCTGTTAGTGAGATACTTGAGCTTGCATTTTTTACAAAAGCATGCCTGTTTAACGTTGTGTTTTAGTAAGGGCATAATCCAAGTCATTAACGACATCAAGTTTATTCCTATAATATTACTTATATTCTTATTATTTTCCAACTGGTCTCGCGCCCCCTGACTTACCTTCACGATTCAAAGTTTGCTCTAGGAGGTATTGCGTCTAGGAGGTACAGTCGATGGCTAGAGTCGTGACGTTCTTACTACGTTTTAATGAAATTTATTTTTAATCTGTAAATTTAGCTACCAAAGCAAACTATTGAAAATGCTTGACTTTTTAGTCCCTCGTTATTTGCTTGGGTTACGTTCCCCTAACTTACCGCCAATACTGTAACCAACTGTATATTGGAAAAGGGAGGGTTACGTTCCCCTAAGTTACGGAAATATATAATTTACTGAACATAAATTTCAATAAAAGAGTTCAATTTAGGTTTCTAAAGAGTTTTTATAAACATTGTGATGCGTATGAGAAGGTTTTAATTACAAAACGTCCGAAAAAACAACATAACTCATTATCATTATAATGAAATACTTATAGTAAGATCTATTCAAATATAAATTCATAGATATTTATAATTTCAATAACAACAGTTTAACATATTAAAAAATAAGGTAACGTAACCTACGTGTTAAAACAGCTGTTCTACAACTCCTATAATATTAAATAACTTTTATATAAAAACTTATGTTATCGCTACAATTTAAGCTAAAATGTCTCCAAATTGTAATTTAAAAGTTGAACCATTATTTAAGAAAAGCAGTGACAAGGTGATAATTTCTGGGTTTTTTTTAACAACTGCTAGACACAGTAATTCTAAACTAAAAGGTAACACGTATGTGAGAAAAATTTCATTGCAAACAATGCCAGAATAAGATAAAAATTAATAAAACACGATAGGTAAATATATTTCCATTTCTGTGCTATAGCACGATCCATGTCCATGTAGAGAATTTAGTTTTGAATAGATAAATAGGTCAATATTAAACACCTAACAGCTTAAAATAATTAATTTGTAGTTAAATCAGAACATTCGAAGAATAAACAAATTCTGTTATACATTTTTATTATTAAAAAAACTTCTGTCAACTAGATATATGCTTTAAAATTAACATCTACTGTTTATTATTATGATTTGAAAAACTTAAAATACTAACAACACGACAAAGCTGATTAGTAAACTCCTTAAAAAACCGAACTATTTAATAATCATGTTCTTTACACTATTTACTACTGATAACGGTAAACAAATTACAGTAATACTATATTGATTTTCACGTAGGCTACCTGCTACCTTGTTTTCATTTACTCATGTCATCTTTTTCAAGAGCAAAGTAAATTACTTCCTATGGATATAGACTACATATATGAACAATAATTTATGTAGGTTTTTTTATATTATTAATCTGTAAGTGACCATAAAGTAATGTAACAATATTATTATGTAAGACTTATCATTAATATGTAAATATTTTAACACAATACTGTAAATACATTGAGTATGCTTTATAACATCAAGTTATGTAATTGTGGTTGTTAGATAGTTAATTGTTAATAATGAACAGAAATAATATTTTTTAAATTGAAAGGAGTAATTTGCTAAATGAAAACTTTCACCTTATGAATGCCTGTATGTATTTATTATTAAGTTTTATGATGCACTTTGCAGTAACATAGCTTATTTCATTTCTATGAATAAAAGTTCTTTGCATACTTCATTTAAAAGCGGCAATGTTTCCACCACTATTTTACTTTTAAAAAACTATGAATTGAGTAGGTTAATCGAAACAAAACGGTAAATTATAACTTTTCGTTATATTGAGTTGGAACGCCTCTAAATACTACAAAAAAGAGGTAAATAAAAATCAATAGCATCATTATTCTTGTCGTTGAATTATACGAGCACTATGTAATTTTTTATAACTTTTTTAAACTCTAATATTTTTTATACCAAAAAAGAAATAAGTACCGTTATTTTTAGGTTTTCAATCATTGCCTTAACTTTAAACATTGATTAATGAAATACCATTTGCTTAATCGAATTCAGAATTTAAGTCAACATAACTGGATAAATTTTATGAATGATTTATGAATTTCAGAGTTTTATCTTCACATTATGTGTTATTTGTTTACATAAACAGGTTTCCTCATCTCGAAGCGGTCGGAAATTTTTGTATTTGGTCGCGCTGTAGGCTAATCCTTATTACATTGACATTTACGATACGTGATTATAAAAAACATTAGTAATTCGGATTTTTTACAAAAACATTATTACTTGTTATAGTGGTTAATGTGTGTGCCTGTAGCCGATTACAGTGGAGGGAAAGCGTACAATCCACTTTATCCTACAATATAGAAAATATAAAGTTATAAAAAAATTTATTGCTTGGTAAACCTAAACTAAACATATAAAGATAGAACAAATGAATTGATTAAAAACATTTCTTTAAATTTATTATGTTAATATAAAATTCATAGTCTATAAAAAATGTAGTTTAAAAAAATAATCAAGCCTTTACCTTGATGTGTGAGTCTGATCGCAATTATACACAACACAGATGACCTATCCACATAGCAAAGACACCGTCACTTATAACTAAATCAACTAATTTCTCACGCAACAGAACACTGTCAAAATATAGTTTATAATTAACCCGGGTTAATGTCACGGCGTGTCATCGTCGTTTATAATTGTTAAATCTATATTAAAAATTGAAGGGCTAGGTATGGAATCGGAAACGTCAACTTTTTTGCCGGGTGTACTAGTACAAAAGTACTAGTACGAAAGTACTTGTACTTTCGCGGCAACACTTTGAAACTTTACTCAGAGCAGGGTAAAACCCAGAATAAATGCGGCCCGTCCTTAATCCTTTGCCTTTGTGTGAGTGAGTGAGCCGACCTATGCGAAAATATTTGTAATTGTAAATATGACTAGCCAAGTACAGTTTGTGAAATATGTATTGTGACCCTTTGCAGGGTTTGGCACTTGGCGAAGACAAATCAACCCAGGTAAAGTTTAGAACCAGTGGCCAACATCTGTTGCTGTTGTAAACCAAAAATAGTACTGTTGCGGTAAATGTAAGCCGGAAACTAAGATGGAAATTGTTTTAAGATGTCTGGAAATTCAAAAATAATTGCTCAAATTTATACGCACAAATATATACTAATATTACGATAACATTCTTGTCTAAATCATGGTAACTTTGGAAAGAAGTGCACTTAATTACTAGCTTTCAGAAAATTGTTATAGATATATAAGATTCACAAAATATTGGGTAGATAGTTCTCTTCACCCAGATTGAGTGTATATGTGCTTCAGGTATGCTATAATTCTCCTTAATTCTTAGTACCATGGGTATCCTTAGTCACACGCAATTCCACCTACCCCTATTTGCACGTTTTCATACAAGCGACGCCTATTTACTATCCCGATATAGATTCCGTCTACCTCAGGTATGTAACTGCACACGTTAATTCAATGATCATACATCTGCAAAGGGACTGTACCTTAATCCATCTTAAACTGCAATTTATTTTCAACTGTCATTATTACCTAATAAAACACATAATTTTTAAGTGTAGCCTATTCTGTTTATACCAAAATAAAACAAATGAAAACTCTTACAGAGTTTATATAAAATCATTTTTCCATGCTACAACACTTTATAAATTTCCCAACTATATAAGATTTCTTCCTAATGGAAAACACTCCATATTTCTTATCAGATAATTACTATCATCCCTGATATCGATAGAAGCTGCAGGCAATGGTAAAGAAGACAACCGCAGCAAAAACAACAGAGCTTCTTCTACCCTGACTGACTGACATATTCAAAATCTTTTTTTTATTTAAAAGAGAAATGTACTCATATATTTATATATATATATATATATATATATGTATATATATATATATATATATATATTTGTAGCTTTGCAGCACTGGTTTCTTGTATTCACTTATCACTTTCACTATATCTACTTAAACAAAAATATTACTTGGTATTTATGCGAGTTTGATGGAGACAAGACCAGTCTTTGAAAGTTAACTCGCATAAATACCAAGTAAGATTCTGTTTAAGTACATATAGTGAAAGTGATATATATTATTAATTCTCAGGTGAAATTATTTTTTCTTGGTAAGTATATATGTTCAATTATATCCTAATGTAGCCACAGAACTATACCGTACTAAATGAGTTTTGAAAATGCTGATCCTGTTCATCAGTGAAAAGCTTTAGTTTGAAATAAATTTATGAAGTAAAATAAAATATTCTTTTTTATAAAAGTCTTTGTTTATCCATATATATATTTAAACATATATATATATATATATATATATATATATATATATATATATATATATATACACATAGAGAGAATGAACTAGAGAGAGAAAGGTAGATCCTGTTTTTAAATTTAAACATTGAATTTTCCATTTAGATTGAATCTAATTTAGTTATATATGAATATATATATATGTAAGTAGATATTTATATACGATCTAATTTTATAAGCAGATGTAATTTGTTATTTGTGGGAATGTGTTTGTAAATAGGAAAAATCGATCAATGTATTTATAAAGATTTAAATGAAATCTGAAAGGCACAATTTTATATAGGATTTTCAAAGTACAATAAAAAGTATAGGGGATCGATCATACCCTAAAATACTGAATATTGTCGACGTCTAGAAGGAACATTTTAGATGTCATTATTGATTGAAACTATCATATCTTTAAGTAAAGTATAGGTTTTTAGTTTTTTACTATTTATTATGCTAAGATTAGGCATTAGTGTAAATAATTTGTAACTACTATTGCTTGGTATCATTTCTGCATTTCTCTTTACAAGGATAATATAAACAGCATGAACTTTCCTTTTTGGAGCACGAAGAAGATGGTTTAGAACAGTTTGTACATTTGCAGGGTAAAATCAAGGCTTGTGGAATTCATGTTCGTTTTCAAATCCTTTTGATATGTAAAGTAGTTTTTCAACAGGTACAGTTATAATTTTTAATAAGTAGCTGCAGTGTACTTTATAAGATTTCGATTGTTTCCAGGTAGGGCCTACTGTAATGTACCGCGCCCATTGTTTTGGACCTTTTACTTCTGAAAATGGTTTCTTTATTTTTTTTACTGATGGTAGGTATGTTACTGTAACGATAATAAACAATATATAATGGATTTGTTAAGATACTTTCTAGAACTTGGAGCCGTTGGTGGTCAGAAAAATCCTAGAAATTTTCGAAACTTAACGAAATGACATTTGGCATAGAATGAATTAGAGCAATACCATCGAGGTGTGCACTAGGTTATGAAACAGAAAGTCTTGTAAATGCTTGTGACAACTAGTTTCATATTCAATTACATTGATTAAATCAGATCTCACACTTTTCTTCAATTAGCCATTTTTGCATGCTAAACGTGAAGGGTAATCTAGATTTTCGTGTTTTAATAACTCTTCCAGCTCATACTTTCTTTGAGTCACTATCATTATAGATTAGATCACGTTTGTTACAACATTTTTCCTTTGGATTAGTATATGTTTCATTTCCGAAAATGATGATATAATAAAAATGCTAATTCTATCATTTGGAGAGTCGATTCCTTTACTTTGCTATAGTTCGTTCTATACCAAATACCAATTTGAACAGTTTCGAAAACTCACCGTATTTCTTCGAACATCAACATTTCCAAATTCTAGAAAATATTTTAACAGCTCCATATACATTGCTTATGACCGTTACAGTAGCATATCCACATCAATAAAATATTCAGAAACAACTTTCAGAAGTAAAGAAAATTCACAATTATTGGTGAAGATCCACAACGAATTTACTAAATTTTCAAAACAATGGGCGCGATACATTACAGTAGGCTCTACCGATAAAACAACCGAAATCTTATAAAGTACGCTGCAGGCTACTTATTAAAATATATCTGTACCTTTTCGAAAAATAGTTTACATATCAAGGGGATTTAAAGACGAAAACGAATGCTAGAAACCTTCATTCACGAATGGTTCAATGTATATAATTTTTTGTAATGTATATTTACATATTGTGTTGTTTTATATAATTTGTAAAGATACTATGAAATAACTTGTGTTAAAATGGTATCTGACTACGTCACTGATAAAATAGTACTATGGCGACCACGATAAAATTAGAACGTAAACAGACAGTTAGGTTTGCAGGTGTGGTGAAAAAAGGGTGAGCACGTGACCAAAAACAAAACAGTTTTCTCAGGCCTCAATAGTGGGGCCAAACATCTGTGCTGGGATTTACCAGACATTTTCTGAGTAAGGTTTCAAAGTGTTGACGCGAATGTACTAGTACACTCCAGTAGAAAAGTATAACGTTTCTGAGACTCCGCACCTAGCCCATTTTATTTTGAATATACATACATGTTTTTTTGTTAATAGGCCCCTATAATTGTAATCATTAAAAAGTTGCATTAGCAAGAAAAATAACAAATTAAAAGGTAGATCAAAGATGATAAGAGACAGTAGCCGATACATAAACAAGAAGTATGTTTCCATAGGTCGATTGTTATTCGGAGTGAGATGTTTAAAATTTCAAACGATTATTTTTAAATAACTGATAGGCGTACTAGTAGGAAACCTCCAAAACTCTAATGGACCACCCGTATGTAATCGTCTATCATTTGACAAAAGATTAATCGAAATCGTTATATAATTTTGACTGTGTGAATTCAGGTTTTGATGAATAAATCTCAGTAAATAACCTTTCCTCTCAAAATGTAAAATACTCAAGTTATTATTATAAGCATGATTTGACTCTAAGATATGGTTTGCATGGTTTAATTATCCATCCCTACAGTAGAACTATATACATGACCATACATGAGTTTCTTAAAAGACCGTAACGTCTGTCGAATATCCAGTACATCTAGTATATCTTAGGCTTATACAAGAACATCATGTGACAGCTTATAGACTTCTGGTTCCAGAGAGTTATCTGTTCTTTATTTATTCTTCTCTATATATTTACCTATAGTTTTAAAAGCAGTATTAGCTTCTGATTGGCTAAAGAGAATAGTTAAATATCTAATTTTCAATTGGAACCGAAGTAATAAATACTGCTGATATGTGCACCATTTATTGTAGGTAGACAAACCTTGTTTAAAGCATAAGAATACAAAGGCAAAATTTTCTTTGAAATATTGTCAAACAATGTGGGATTTTATCCATTGTTAACAGCAATTTGTTTTATAAAATTTAGTTCATTTCAAAAAATCTAAATCAGAAAGTGGAAGTTATCAAAAATAATCTTCATGTAATTGGTAAAGTCATTTTTAATGTAACTTGGGTTTTTGTATTTCTAGTAATAGTTATGGTTTTCATATTTTTACGTATGACACAATTTTGATTACCATGTACTTAGGCCTGATAGTGGAAGCAAATTATTTTCCGAAAGGTCATCATTATCATAATTTTTAAATGTTTATCGAAATATAATTTCAGATTTGTTTCTTAGGTGTTGGTGTTAGGTTATTTGTCTTAACTCACTGCACTTTTCAAAGATTATTGTTTCCGTCCATCCAGTAGGAGTCCCATGTGCATTCTTCTTTGGAATATCTCAGTGTCTTTCTAGTCCTCAGTGTCAGCGTTCTTCCTTCTTAATCGATTGATTTATAAACCGTAACAATTTGGTTGGCACCGAAATTTTGCTAATCAATTATGTGCAAAATAACATTAAAAAAACACTACTAAACCGCTTTACTCTTTTTACATCCTTTCGTCAAATTAATACTTAAGATCTAGTACTCCTACTGATATTAGTTGTTGCAACATTGTTGTTTCTCCTTATCTATGAAAATAAATAACCGGACCAGTTCCTTCGGCTCGAAATTTTACACTAACTTATCGAGATTTCTTCTGTTTGTTTTAAACTATTAAACAATGAACAAAAAGTAAAACCTTAGAGAGGTTATAGTACAAAGCCCTTAGGGTCCTACTGTGAAATTTAATTTGGTTTTTACAACTACTCTTAAATATTCTTTATAGAATCTGGATTACGGCCTTTTAGTCCGCTGCCTATGAAGGCTACATTCAAATACAGTTATTGCTATATTGAGAACATAAATCAAGTATTTGATTTGTTTTGTAAAATTTACTTATCTGTAAAGGCTTTTGACATTGAGACGATCACAAGACAGTAAAAAAAACGTCATTTTTTTTAGTTGGGCGGCCCCACACGACATTTTTGGATTATTGTTCAAAAGCACGAATAGGTACGATATCCACCAAAAAAAAATTTTTTTCCTTTGAGGAAAGTTACTTATTTGGAGTTTAAAGTAGGGGAAATTTTTTTTGGCGGAAGCACAAGTTGTGAATAGGCGCGGAGTGATACAAACGTCTCTGACGTCACGGTACACACTATTTAGACCTATCTTACGGCTCCGAGAAGAAAACATTTTGTACTAATTTTTATGCTTTGACTAATTATTTCGCGTGGATATCGTATTTTTTCGTGATTTTGAACAATATTCCAAAACATCGTATGTGCCAAAAATAGCAAAAATCAACGTTAACTAACCCTCCACCACACACAAAGATTTATTAAAATTCCGCATTAAAACTACTTACCAGAAGCAAACAATCACTTATACACACTATTTCACGCACGAAATTCACTTACACACTCTATTTCACGCACAAAACAGAAATCATTGCACTTAAATTCTACACACACTTATTTACAGACAACCTGCAGATTATAGGATTCTGCCGCTAAAATAAGAACATGTAGCCAACCTTCCAAATGAAAATTATTACGTACAAAACATCTGGTCGTACACTGGTTTCCCAATCTTTAAGAAAAAGGCTGAATGTAAACATAATTATTATATATTCAATTAATATTGCACAGCAACCTTAATAAGTCAAAACATTAACAATTAGTATTTCTTTCATAACTAAGTATAATTTTGGTAATTTTCCAACATAGAAGTAAAGTTTCGAATATGCATGCAAGTAATATTTTTCGAACTATGTTACTTATAATTGTATATATAACTAAGCTAATGTACATATACTACGCAAATAATTACAAATAGACCGACTTTTATCTTCGGCTAGTATAACAAAACTACCTTAAAAATCTAAAACATCAACGGCGAGTATTGAAAATATTATACTTCATTTTCTTGAGATATATTGATGAAAGAATAGTAATACTTTATAAAGTTCAAAAATGTTATTAAAGCACAATAGCAGCTGAAGAGAAGTTACAAATATACAGTCTTATAACTTCAATTAGTATTACACATCTACCATTGATATTGACAAATACAAAACATTGAATATTTAGGGCCTACTCTAACAGTTTTAATAAAAATAGTTTTAATTGAAATATTATATAATATCTCTTACATTTATATGTTTCATAAGTTATAAAAGTATAATTGATAATTTATACTAATTTATAATAATATCAAGAGTTAATATTCTATGTATAGGATCCATAGAGTAGACAAATATTTATAACTTTTGCTGGCAGTGAACAAATGTTACGGATGCCATTGTTTTGACAATTTCATTTCCTCGGGCTCCATGCACCTTTTCGTGCTTTTGAACAATAATCCAAAAATATCGTGTGGGGCCGCCCAACTAAAAAACAACCTTTAATTATTCACAAATTGTGGTATAAAATTTTATTTTTTTGCACACAAATAAATGATAAAAAATGTATCTAAATACGACAGGAGTGTAATGTAAAAGACAGTAATTAACTTTTGTACAACTAAAAAGATTACAAACAAAAAAAATGTTTTAAATACTACATGATAAAATTTGTAAAATAACTAATTCAAAAAATAATATTTACGTTAGAGACATAATCCTACATATTCAAGTTATAAAATGATACATTGATTATATATAATAGGGCAGCTAAATTATAAGAAAAGAAGTGACGTAAACTATAGTACATTCAAATTTTAAATATTATTATATTTTGAAATTGAAAAGTTAAAATTGTTACATTTGAAAGAATTTAGTTTAAAGGAATATTAGTAGCCTTATATTAAATAATTAGTAAACAATATTTTTAATACATAATTACAAAAACTTTTAAAACTACAGTAAGTAAATGATTAAAACGCTCTTTGTAAACTTTAAGCTTTTTCAAAAATATATAGAAAGCAAAAATAATATTTAGTTTATAATATTTAAAATATTGTTAAATCCTGTTATTTACAAAATATTTTATATCTGTCCACTTCCTTGCTGAAAGAACATCGTATTTTGCTATACAAGCGACACAAGAATCTTTACCAGGAATTATGCCAAGTAATATTTCTTTTTTGAATTCCTTAATGACAGCTTTTTCTCAGAATCTGACCAAATTCTTTTCAAACATTTTTTTTTTTCTGTAAACTGGTTTTATTTTTAATTCATTTTCCTTGACACTGTTATCGCTAAAACTTTATCATTATAATACTAAACAATAATTTACAGTTTTTGACATTCATAAACAATACTTTTAAAACAATAAAATCCAATATTTCAATAATCTTAGTAAATAATAACATCTACAATTCAAACTGCACTACTAGACAAGTCAAAATTCTGATCACAATTAATGTAGACATATCACAAATACATACTCAAACTCTTCCATACTTATTAATATCAGAGGCACAATTTTAACACTAAACAACTGCAATCGTTATAATACATACAATACCTAGGTACATACAAAAGTATATAAAAAAATGTTGAATTTCACTTATATTCTCCCTACTATAAATTTTCATATGAAGATGGAAAATCATTTCATTCTATCATTTTATTCAATGAATTTCTTTATATATATATATATATATATATATATATATATATATATATATATATACTACATTTTAGCAAAATCCCTTTTTTTACAATCTCTTTCCTTATGTAAAATATCTATAATATCCCAGTATATTTAATGTTCAGAATAAATTTTGTATTGTGTTCACATATAAAGTCATAAAATTTTGTATCATATTTTATGATTTTTATGATCATTCATTCTCGTTTCTAAACGTCTACCAGTTTGTCCTACATAACACATCTCACTCTTTGCAATTAAATTAACCCTATATAGAATTAGAATTATATTTAATAGTTTATAATTCTCATTATTATATTGATAACTGATGTCAGTTTCTTCCGCAAGCACGGACATTCACCCTTACGACCACAGAGAATTAGGACAGACCGAGACCGACCGTATTTCCGCTCCATTGGTCATTTAGTGGTACCTTCTAACAAAACTCTAACTTTTTAAATTGTAATTTTAACTAAAAATAGTTAGTAAATATTGATTCTACTTAGAATTACAAGAAAAATGATACCAAATAACCCATTTTTACTTTAGTAGTTATTAGTCACATTGACGTATTACATTGCCAATACAGTAACACAATTTTATTTCATGTTATCACCTCATGTACAGTGACAATAAATTTTACATTTTTTGGTATCAATTTTCTCGTTAATGATGTGCAGAGTTAATTGATGCTAAACCTTCTGAGGCGTGTTATCAAATTTAAAAAAATATAGTTTGATCAAGGAAGTACCACTAAGTGACTAATAAACAGAGCTCCGGAAGAAATTCTTCCTTTTTTATAATACTGAGAAAGTTGAGAAACCGGGGCTATTCTACTATACTGAATACTGATATACTATATTATAGAGTAATTGTACTCTATAGATACATAAAAACCATACCTTGATAAGATGAATAGTATCTTGTGTTTTATGAAAAAACTTTTCAAAAATAAGACAATGATTCTACTAATAAAATAAGAAACATAATTTTTAATTTATTTAATAAATTTTCTAAAACAGGTTATAGGATTGTTACAAAAAATCAGTCTAAAGTTTCTAATAGTATGAACTGTGCTGAAGAAAGGTTACGTTTCACATATGAAATTGAGAGGAATTATGAATTAAACTTTTTTCAAAATTTATTTATAAAGCAAGATAATGATAAGCTTTTATTAGATTTGTATAAAAATAATACGTTTTCAGGAATATATGTAATTTTTGCGTCTCCTCATTTTAGTCAAGTAAAAATAGTAGTCATAAAAAATGTTTCTTATAAGATTTTAACGTTATCTGATCCACCGTTTCATCTAAACAATTTCTAGCTATGAAAATTATTTAATTTTGAATAATAATTCTAAACGTTTCATTCATAAATATTATAAAGATCAAATTAAAAAATTAAATTTTAAAGACGAAAATAAAAAAAGTGTTAAGATGTAGTAGACAAAAAGACATTTTGTTAACCTAATTTGTTTAAATAATTTACTAAAAGGTTAGGTCAAATGTTAAGGAAAATATATGAATTAAATATAATGTGTATATTTCCTTTTAAACCTAATAATATTAGTAGAAAAGACAAATATAGTTACAATGAAAATATTGGAAAGAAACCCCAATACCACAAAAATAATAAAAAATTCCAAATAAAACAAGTTACTTAGGTTGAACCCTTATGTACAATTCGATGACCATGTCATCATCATTAGATGGTCCTATTACAAAATTACAATCTAGCAAACAAGAAGTTACAAACTAGAGTGATTAGTTACATTCTATTTTCTAACTTCTTGTTTGCTAGATTGTAATTTTGTAATAAGACCCTCTGATGATGATAACAAGGTAATCTTAATGTACATAACAGTTTAATCTGAAATAACTTGTTTTATTTGGTATTTCTGATTACTTTTGTGGTATTGGGGTTTCGTTCCAATATTTTTAACATATTGTACCACTGTACTCTTGATATTGTATACCAAAAATAGTTGTAAAAAATTACAAATAAAAAAGTGTTTTATATAAGGTTAATTTAATTGCAAAGAGTGTGATATGTGTTATGTAGGACAAGCTGGTAGACTTTTAGAAATGAGGACGAATGATCATGAAATATGATGAAAATTATTATAACTTTATTTGTGCAAACATTAAAAAAATTAATGAGTGAAAATGAAATTCACTAAGACAATATAGATATTTTTCATAAGAAAAGAGATTGTAAAATAAAATAATTTTAATGGGTCTCCAAATCCATACATCTTCCTCTCCACTTTTTGGCATTTAAACAAATTAACCATCCTAAACAGAAACCACTAAAATAATACGTAACCATCACGTAGCGCTCTATCTATGTTTATATCAGCCAGTAAATACAAACCAATAGACAATCTACAAGTCTACCGGTGTGAATAAAATTGCTGTAACATTTTTTTTCGTAAATAATCGATACTTCTGATAACTGTTTTGATTCGTCCTTCAATTGATCTGCTAAGCGTTTCTCTCGTGTTATACAAAGGCTTAATCTTCGATCTTGCTTAAAGACTAAACATTTACATTATCTAGTAATTCAACAAACGTTGAATTATAACGAAAATAAGAAAAGAATTAATCTTTGCTATTTTCATAAAACACATCAATTTGTGAAACCTATCTTTAAATAACCTCACAGAGTTTCTAGTCGTCTGGCATAATAATTCATATGGCAAAATATTGATCGAAATCGTTTATAATTTTCAGTATGTGAATTAAAATTTTGATAGCGTAAATAACCTTTACTCTCAAAATGTAAAATACTAAAGTTATTATAAAGCGTGATTTGACTCTAAGATATGGTTTACATAGTTAGATTTTCCATTCCTACAGTAAAAACTATATTACTCATGGTAATACATACGTTTTTTAAAAGTCCGTCTAGCCTGTCCAATAAACAGTATATCTAGTACATACATCTTAGGCTATTACAAGAACTGCATGACAGCTTATAGACTTCTGATTTCAGAGAGTTATCCGTTCTTGATTTATCTTTCCTTATTTATTTACCTAAAGAGTAATTGGTTTTAAAAACAAATTAGTGTCTGTTTGCTTAAAGAGATTAATTAAATACCTTATCTGAAATGGAACCTACGTGAGAAATACTGCTGACACGTGTATCCTTTATTGTAGGAGGACAAACATTGTTTAAAGCAAAAGAATACATTCAAACAAAGGAATATTTTGTTTGAAATATTGCCTATCAATGATGTGTTTATCCATTGTTAAAAGCAATTAATTTTATGGTATTAAGTTTATTTTAGAAAATCCAAATCAGAAAGTGGAATAGTCTACCTAATTGTTTATGTATACAGAAAAGTAATAAAAACTGCGACGTTATGTGAATAGGGGTGTGCCTAAAAGTTGTGTATTACCATATCTGTATGTGTAATAATATGTATCTATATGTGGTTGATGATAATGCTAAAATTCAAACTGTTATTATCTTTATTGTTATTTCAGCAGTATTTCTTATTTCAGTATGCCTTACGTTTCAGATAAGGTATTTAATCTCATTCAACAAACCTCTTTCTTACTAATTTCCTGTTGCGGGTTCGCTCTCCCATTATGCTTTAGGCAAAGAACATTAAATTATAAAATTTATCAAAGGTTTAGAGCTGAAGCTCGTTAAATTAAATTTTAAATATCCCCGTATTTTAAGGTACACTTTTTTTACAATGTTGAGCATAATTTATACTTTTTTTACTGTGAGAAAATCGTTTTTTAAGTCTTTATGTGTTACGTCTTTGTAAAGGCACAATTTTCCATTTTTTAAAGGATATTCTCCTTCTTTACCAACAACTCAAAACTGCTATCTTTTTTTTCTTTCAAACTTCTTTCCAGAATTATTTTTGCTTCATCAATACACCTTCTTTTTGAAGACTTTTCCTTTATACATTCATCTTCTCTAATCCTTACTTCGTAAAAAGATAGCATGCTGTATGAACTGATAAGTCTTATACCCTTACAACAATGAAATGAATATTAATTAAGCTAAAGTTTAATTACACTATGATTAAGTAGGTATGAAGTTTTAAACAAAACTTTTTGTATACAAGCTGCAGGGCCTTTGTGATAATTTACTTAACACGTTCTTCAGTAACTTGTCCCAAGGGCTCGGCGGTAGAATTTCATTAGTAGGATGTCATCTTTCCTTGTTCTTATAAAAGGTTTTATAACATCGACCATTTTGGGCATGACTAAAATGCGCTAAAAATTCACTATTTGCGGTAAGTCCGGAGTAGGTATCCCCCACGAATAACGAGGCATGCTTGTATATCGATGCATTATATTCTTTTTATATTTAGAATCGTTCCCTAAACCAAATTAAAAATTTGGTGATCAATGTAGGTGTGTTCGTCATGATGTTAGTAGGATACATTCACAACGACAATTTATATGGAATTTGACGTTCAAACTGATGACAATGAAATATATTCAAAATGTTTGAGTCATTAGAATTGAATTTCACTTGAAGAAATCCTATAGTTTCTAAACTAATACGGTGGTTTGATCAGACAACTGTAACTGAACGAAATGTTATTGACTTACCTTACGAAAAGTGCACCCTTGCCTAAAAATATTAAGCTTACAATCTAAAACTCTTAACTTGAATGACTAGTAATGAATTAAACATTTTTTAAATAAATATGTTCAATAATGTGTAATATCTAGACTGTTGATTATAATAATGTACTGTAACTTATGAGCAACAAATATCTATCTTTATCAAACTGAACATTTAAAAATATTAAAATTCGTATTTGACACAAAATTACATTTATAGTGGTAATCATTTATTTTACAATTTTAAAATGTTTACACGTTTCTTATAATCAAGTAGATAATTATTTCATTTGATCATTAATTTTAAAAGCCTCAGGTAATTTATATAGCTTTTTTAATAGTTTTAACAATATTTCTTAATGTGCTTGCCTAGTAAAAACAAATTAATTTTCCTCCGTAATTTAAAAATATAGGAACTAAGTTAGAAGGAAAGAATAACCGATTGTATAGTTTATTGATTGATAAAAACCAAATTTCTAATGAAATTTGAACTTTAGATGCATATTGAGAAATGGTTTAATAATTTTAAGCTACGCAGGAGACGTATAGCTTTTAATGTGAGCAATAAGCAATACATGTACTAAGCTAACTTAAGTCTATGACTTTCAGCAATAAAAATGATTTTTGCTGACATTACAAACTCTGAAAAAAAGAGTTTATATTAAATATCCTGTTATTCAAAATTCAGTATTCAGGATTCCATCGTTATTATACTTGCACTAGCAATGTTTACAAGCAGTCTATATAATATATTTAAGGCTATATAGGAGTAAAGAAATACTAAAATACGTGCTTCAAAATAGGAGCTCAAAATGATAAATTGATTTGCAATTCAGTGACGTGTCGACCACAGCCAGTAAGAAAACAACAGCATCATTTTGACATACGTTAAAATTAAATATTTGGAAATTAGTATAGTAGTTTAAGCACTTAAGTTATGTGAAGAGAAATAAAGCCTTGAATGTATTTGCTCAAATCATTTAAGTAATATAAGAGAGGGTTATTTCTTGTACATGACAAAAGACAGAGAATCCAGGTAGAGATTTTAAATAGGCCCTTTCCGTTAGCCAAAATTATCTTTAGTAAGTGTTGAGAATGTTAACGAATACAAGTCAGTTAAAAAGAGTTAGTTGTGAGAACGTGCCTTGCCGTCCAGTGTCTAATTACTAATCTAACAATTAGTATGAATGTAAAAAAAGATTATTTTTTGTGAACAGTGCGTATCCCAAACCACCTTGATCAAATAACTACCTTTTTTCAACTACCTCTCCAACCGAGATTCTAGGCAGTCCTAACAGAAAGATTTTTAACCATTCTTATAAAATCGTACACAAAATAGTTCTTCAAATGATGCTGTGAAACATTATTTTAATATTAGTTGAAACGTCTTAAATTTTCTAAATGTGTTTCATATTTCTAAAATGTGTGCGGTACAGCAACGGCCTACTGTCTGTTCAGAATGTGTTTGCGCCAGGGAGTGGTGAACTGTTCACGTGAACATAACGATTTCGGCAACCCTATTGGCTGAGTGATCTCGTGACAAAACTGAAATATCCTGCCGCCCGATTAACAGTTAGCTTGGAAACGTCCAGGGTTACATTTGTTCGTCTGTTTATTGTGCCTAACATTTTTTAATTGTGAGTGGAATAATTTAAGATCGTTGTTGGTTATATTTGTGTTTGTGAGTTTGTGGTGTTGTTAAGTTTTTAAGGATTAACTTTTAAGCAATGTCATCCCCTGTCAAAAAAAAATAAACGAGGACAAGTAATACACTCCGGGCAAAGACAAGTTATTTTACGCCTTTATAAAAATTTAAAGGATGAAAATCCAGAATGCCGTATCAAAGACATCTTGCAGAAAGTAGCGATATCTGCAGGAATTTCTGCTCGAAGTGTTTTTTCAATCGTTAAAGAAAAAAAAGAAACGGGTACGCTGAAGTCTCCTGCCAAAAGGAAACCAAAAACCAAAACTATTTTTAATAATATGGATGACTTTTTAAAAACTGCTATAAGGAAGAAAGTACATGAGTTATTTTTTAAAAACGAACTTCCGACTTTAAATAAAGTACTACACTTAGTTAATACCGACGAACAATTAGGCTTACCTAACCTAAGACGAACCACTTTGTTTCACATATTAAAAAAGCTAAATTTCAGGTATGAGAAATGTAACCGTAAAAGTATACTGTTGGACAAAGAAGATATTATTCTATGGAGAAGAGATTACTTAAGAAAAATAAAAGCCTATCCCGAGGAAGGTCGTACGATTTATTATTTGGACGAAACGTGGGTCAATGCCGGCCATACGAAATCAAAGGTTTGGACAGATAAGTCAATCTGTTCCAGTAAAGATGCTTTTCTGAGGGGTCTGTCGGCGGGTTTAAAATGTCCAACTGGAAAGGGTAAGAGACTTATTGTCACTCATATTGGGTCACAAAAAGGTTTTGTAGAAGATGGACTGTTGATTTTCGAATCAAAATCAGATACTGACTACCATTCAGAAATGAATGGTGAAAATTTTAAAGAATGGTTTTCCGCGATAATACAGAAATTGGACAACAACTGCGTTATCGTAATGGACAACGCTCCGTATCATTCTGTACAAGTAGAACGTTTATCTACGACCCGTTGGAATAAGCAAAAAATTCGAAAGTGGTTGACTGACAAAGGGATTTTTTCAGATGAATCCATGTTGAAGGTTGAATTACTAAAACTCGTTTCCTATCATAGGCCAAATTACAAAAAATACGTTATCGATGAAATTGCTAAAGAAAGAAATAGAATAGTTTTGAGAACCCCTCCTTATCACTGCGAATTAAACCCAATAGAAATGGTATGGGCTGAGGTTAAAGGTTATGTTGCGTCTAACAATGTTACTTTTAACATTAAAGAGGTGCAAAGACTGTTAACCGAAGGTGTCTCGCGTGTTACACCTGATAAGTGGGCAAAGTATGTGAAACATGTGGTGGACGTTGAAGAGGCGAATATGTGGAAATTAGACAATATAATTGAAGACATCGAGCCATTCGTCATAGCTGTTGACGACAGTTCCTCGTCGTCATCGGAATCGGATTTTGCAGACCCCTTAAACATGAAATAATAATATGGTACGTTAAAAACTTGTAGCATAAATTATTGAATAGTCTTATTACTTTCATTAGTCTACAATTCTCTTTTTCGAATGATTAAGTGTACCAGTGTAAGACGTAGCCCAATTGCCGATGCATGATTGTGAACCGGACTCATAGCTTACCGTCCCTTGCACGTGTTCGCCTCGTGATAGTGTTTACATCATTCGCAAACACATTCTGAACCGACTTTAGAGAGGACTCAAAATTTTGTTAACACACAACCGAGGTCTTAGGTAGTTCATTTCCGGTAAACAGAGGTCTTTGTTTAAATTGTAAAAACAGAAAGATTTTTAACCATTCTTATGAAATCGTACACAAAATAGTTCTTTAAATGATGCTGTGAAACATTATTTTAATAGTAGTTGTTACCTCTTAAATTTTTTAAGTGTGTTTCTTATTGCTAAAATGTGTGAGGTACAGCAACGGCCTAGCGAGGACTCGACATTTTCTTAACATACAACCGAGGTCTTAGGTAGTTCATTATCCGGTCAACAGAGGTCTTTGTTTATATTTTACAAACAGAAAGATTTTTAACCTTCCTTATGATATTGGTTATATACTATAAAAAAACTATTTACAATTATATAATGAACATATAAATATATAATAGACTTAATGGAGAACATAAAATAGTTCTTCAAATGATGCTGTAAAACATTATTTTAATAGTAGTTGTTACCTCTTAAATTTTTTAAATGTGTTTCTTATTGCTGAAATGTGTGCGGTACAGCAACGGCCTAGCGAGGAATCCAATTGAAGAGGGGCCCAATTCAACCCCGATTCTTTGAGGTTTGACGGTAGTTCGCCTAGGGATAATTTGAACGTGGGCCCAGTTCGACAGTGTCCATTTTCGTGAGTTTAAAAACAATTTTTTGTAATTATATCTTTTATAGTTCAAAAGATACAAAGATTCCCCGCGATGTTCCCCTTTGTGCGAAAAATATGTAATTGTAAATAAGAATAGCCAAGTATAGCGTGTGAGATATGTATTGAGAGCCTTTGCAGAATTTCCCAAACAAACGGTTTGCACTTGGCGAAGACAAAGCAACCCAGGCACAGTGTAGAAGCAGTGGCCAACATCTGTTTCTTTTGTAAAGCAAAAATAGTACAGGATCTAAATAAGGTTGACCACAGACTGAAAGCCTAACGGTGAAATTAACCGTGAAGATGTCGACAATCTTTTGAAAAAGAGCGAACCACGATTTGACGGAAGATTACAGACGGAAGTACAGTATAGCTGTAATCGATGTTAAAAGTTTAGATGTGGAACGTAACTATCCCCTTTCCATGTACAGTTGATTTCAGCATTCGCGGATTCTCTAGTTGCGGTAAGTTCGGGGAACGTATCCCCAGTGAGTAACAAAGGATCACTGTGTATCAGTGCATTATAATATTTTGGTACTTAAAATCGTTCCTTAAACTAAAATAGAATTTTGGTTATCAATGTAAGTTACTTCTTCACGACGCCCTGGATACATTCGGTACGACAATTTATGTCGAATATGCGGTTCAATCTGATGATAATGAAATATAGGCCCTATTCAAAATGTTTGAGTCGTGAAACTTGAACAGCTCGCTCGTCGAAATCCTCTAGTTACTAAACTACTAAGATGGTTTATTCATAAAACTATAACTAAAAGAAATGTTATTGATTTAGTGTAGCCTAACCTAAAGACATTAAACTCACAATCTAAAACTCTAACTTGAATGATTAGCAGTGACTTAATATTTTTAAAATAAATAGCTCAATAACGTGTAATATCTAGTCTAATGCTTATAATAATGTACAGTAACTTATGAGTAACATATATCTATCAAACTGAACATTTACAAAAATAATAAAATTCACATTTGACACAAAATTACATTTATAGTGGTAATCATCTATTTTACAATTTTAATATGTTTAACACAAGGTGTCTTATAATCAAGCTGACAATTAATTAATTTTGATCATTAACTTTAAAAGTCTAAAATAATTCATATAGCTTTTTAAATAGTTTTAAATAGTTTAAATAGTTTTCACAATATTTTTTAGTTTACCTAATTATTATTAGCATCAAATTAATTTTTCTACATGCCTATAAAATAAAATAATTTTAATCTGTAGAAATTAAAAAACGATTTGACATAATCCATTAAGCGGTATTTGAATCAGATATTAAACAAACTTCTAATGAAATTTGAACTTTAGATGCATGAGTAATGGTAGTTAAACTTTAAGCTATTGCAGGAGACTTATTGCTTTTAATGTGAACAATATGCAATACATGTAATAATCAAACTACATACAGCAATAGGTCTATTACTTTCAACATAAAACTTATTTTTGTTGACCTTATAAACTCTGAAATAAGAGTTTAATATTTCAGGATTGAAATATTGAGTATATTCAGGATTCCATCGTTGTAAAACTTGTACTAGCAAAGTTTACAAGTAGTCTATATAATATATTCAAGACTATATAAAAGTAAAGAAATACTAAAATATATGTTTCCAAATAGGAGCTCAAAAATGAAAAATTTGTTTTGTAATCTAGTGTAGTGTCGACACAGCCATTAATAAAAACATCAGAATTGTGATAGACGTTAAAATTAAATAATTGGAATTTAGAATAGTAGGTTTAAGTTATGTAAAGAGAAACAAGGCCTTGAATATATTTGTTCAAATAATTTATGATGTACAAGAGAGGGAGGTTTCTTGTACATGACAAAGACAAAGAACCCAGGTAAAGATTACAGTAAGGTTGAACATGGGATTTTCCGTAAGCCAAAAATATGTTTAGTAGGAGTTGAGACAAGAACAGGTTAGTTTGAAAGAGTTATTTGTGAAAATGTGCCTTCCAGGTCCGTGTCTAACAAGTGAACTAACGATTAGTGTGAATATAAATTGAATTGTTTAGTGAACAGTGCGTTTCCTAAACCACTTTGATTAAATAACTACCTTGTTCTCAAAGTGCTATAATATAATAGGGTTTTAGTGAACAGTACTAGGGACGACGTGTATGACATCGAAAGAATATAGGTAACAGTAACTTATCTATAAAAGAAAAATGCTCTTGTATAATGCGGATATATCCCCGGAAATAGTATAGATACATAGAACGGATTGTTATTGTATGAAAAAAGACATTTGTATTTGTAACCGGTAATTGTCATTTCGTCAGGACCCATTGGTATAAATGTATAAACATCCATATTCGGCATTAAAAGTACAAGATTTCGCTACAAGATATCAGCATTTAAAAATCCTATTTCAACAAAAGCTCTTAAATCCTAAATCAATTTCACATACTAACCGTTGTCTAATTTATTAATTCACGGCAATCGTTAACAAAGTACTGTAATTTAGATTTAAACTAATATAAAATAAAGTTTGCGTGTTATGTTTTAAATAAATGCCAGCACAGTTATATAACGAAATCAAAACACATATTAGAACCAATGGAGTATATAAAATAGCCTGCAAATAATGCTGTGAAACATTATTTTAATATTAGTTGTAACGTCTTAAATTTTCTAAATGTGTTTCATATTTCTAAAATGTGTGCGGTACAGCAACGGCCTAGCGAGGACTCAACATTTTGTTAACATACAACCGAGGTCTAGGTAGTTCATTATCCGGTCAGCAGAGGTCTTTATTTAAATTGTACAATCAGAAAGATTATTAACCATTCTTATGAAATCGTACACAAAATAGTTCTTCAAATGATGCTGTGAAACATTATTTTAATAGTAGTTGTTATCTCTTAAATTTTTTAAATGTGTTTCATAATGTTAAAATGTGTACGGTACAACAACAGTCTAGCGAGGACTCGACATTTTCATAACATACAACCGAGGTCCTAGGCAGTTCATTATCCGGTCAACAGAGGTCTTTATTCAAATTGTACAAACAGAAAGATTTATAATGCTTTTTTTATTAAATCTGTTACATACTATAAAAAACTGCAAAATTATTTAAAAACAACTTTTACGGGAGTAAAAGTAGCGCTTTAAACATATTTAAATTTAGTCCAGTTGTAAGTTTAATGTGTACTATTTACTACTATTTAAATTAACAGTAAAAACAAATAAAATACTTGAATTTATATTCCAACATTAATTAGGAATTTTTAAATTCAAAAAACTTAAGCCAAGATTCCCAATTTATTGAAACATGCTAATAGGCTAATATTAATTACAATATCTATTTTTTAATATTAAAAATTATATTGTATTATAATAAAATATTTTACAGTATATTTCTATCACGGATACGACACCGTTGAATAAAATATAAAAACAATTTAAAAATCGTTATTATATAACTTTTATTTGGCTTAAAAATGTAAACATTTAAAGTGATCGAATACTTATGTATATTTTAAAATATTTGTATATTCAAGAGCATTTTATATAATTACATACAATCCAAACTCTAATTATCCTGTTAGTTTCGCAAAGAAAAATATAGGTTAATCCATTTAATAAAGTACCTTTCACATTACATGTGTTGTAAAACAGTCTTGTTTTAAAAACAAATTCTAGTTTTACTACCAAATTTTATTAATTTAAAAATAATTCATTAACATTACAATTATATAAAGATTTCATGAACACAAAAAATCTTTTAAAAATTTATTAGAAAAAGACCTCAGTAGTCGATATCAAACATTTCATTAGACCTCGCTTTGCTTTTATATAAATAGTGCAGCTGAGACCTCAGTAGTAGGTTCTAAAACGACAAGACCTCGCTTGCAAGCAGAAAAATCAACTTTTTAAAATTCATTTCCGAAATAAAAAATTATACCATTCGATTCAGAATTTAAAATATAATACATCGCCATAATTTATTTTCGAAATATTTGAATTGTTTAGGTATAATTAGGCAAGACCTCGTTGGACGGTTTCGGAAAATTATGGAGTCCTCGGTTGGTCAGATAGTGTTTAACCCCGGTACACCGAGGTCCTCATACAAACCTGTGTGAGTGTGTGTGTGTGTGTGTGTGTGTATGCGTGCGTGTGTGTATGTGTGTGTGTGTGTTTGTGTGTGTGTGTGTGTGTGTGTTCCCGCGGCCTTTTCGACTTCACACCCTCTGCGTGGAGCAATTTCCCCCCCCCCCCCAACACGCGTTCCTCGGCGGGAGCCTTCACCCTCCAGTCTAACCGCGGTCAAAATATGATCTCACCCGACTTACCAGTTCCTGGTGCCTGTGCTGTGTCGAGCTCGATCTGCCAGTGAATAAATTTCTGGACTTTGTTTTTAATTAAGTCTACAATTAAAAATACCAGATCCATGGTCACTCCGTTCAATGTTACTGGCAGCACTGTCTGTTGTTTGACTCTCTTTAATCAGGACCTTAATGCAGTCACCAGACCAACATTTTCCACTGGGAGTTCGTAGACTCATTTCCTAGTTGTTTTAAGGCTTGCTAGTCTGAATCACCGACATTTGAGCTCCGGTGTCAATCTCTGCTGTTATTTCATGTCCGTTTATGTAACATTGAATAGCCGGACACGGATCTATTTGCCTATTTGGATGTATTGGGTCTTCCTCCTCCTCTAGTAGCTCGTCCTTAAATTCTTGGACAGTCCACCCAGGCTTATTTGTTTGTCATGATGACAAACCGGCATATTTTTGTTCTTGTTGTTATGCTGGATCTCTAGCCTGGGGAATCTGCCTTTATTATATCGACTAGAGACCCTACTTCATAGTTTTTTTGTGCTGGTCACTAGGTCCCGGGATGGCTGAGGAAGGATTACGGTTTTGCGGATTCTTGGTTTTAGGTTTCTCTTTGGATTCACCATAGGATCGCCGGTCAAGGTTAGGTCTTTGGTTAGATGTGACCTCCCGTGGTGAACCCCTGGTGTTATGTTGGTTCCCATTCCCGTTTTCCTTCCTTTCACTTTCTAAGATATTGTCAATTTGTTGGAGGAATGTAATAGCGTTCTTGATAATATTCGTAGGATTTCCTACGCTTGCAAGCTGAAAATTGCTTCCATAATGTCCCTTTATCATGAACATCAGGTGTTGCTCAGGGATAACCGGATGTAAATTTTTTGCGCGGTTTATCATCATGACAAAATACTTTGCCATGCTATACAGGCCATTTTGGTAGTATCGCCCCTGATTTATTTGGCGCCTAACCCTTTCTTGTTGGTGAGAGTTCCAATAATGCCTGACAAATTCATCCCTAAATTGGTCATATGATTCTGTCCCCATTTTTATCGCTCTCCACCATGCATCCGCAGCTCCTTTTAGATATTTCTCGATTATTTTCAATTTGGTCACCTCATCCATTGTACTGTCAATTTCCTCAAAGAGTGCTTCGATCTTATTAAGAAAATTCATGGGGGTCTTCTTTTTCATTTCACCAAAACTCAATTTTTTATAGGCCGCCTCAATAAAATGGTCGAGAACTGTAGGCATACAAATTTGTGTAACCGTTCCCTTTTCGCCTACCCTTCTCATTTTTTCTTCCAACCTTTTCATTTTTTGTTGCACTGTTTCTACATTTTTGTCTATTCTTACTACTCGTTCATTTGTTTTTCTATCTTTATAGTCTACTTCACTTTTAAATTCAACTAACGCGCTTTCTAGCTCATTCATTTTCGTTACCGCTTCTTTCTTGTAACTTTCTATTTCAATTTGGAATGCTTCTAGTATTTTTTGTCTCTCATTTCTTTCTTCTTCTAATTCTCTTCTCCTTTCTTCTCTATCATTTTTCCTTTCCGCCTCCCTTACATCATTATCTAACTCCTTTTCTTTTATTCTCTTCTCTTCTTGTCTTTTTTCGACTAGCTGCATCTTCCATTATTCTCTCTCCTTTTTCTTGTATTTTTCTTTCTTCTTCTCTTTCTTCTCTAGCGGCAATTTTTGCCTCTCTCTTGGTTTTCTTTTTCCTTCTCTTTTATTCTCTCTTCTTTTTCTTTTTCCTTCTCTTTTATTCTCACATCTTTTTCTTGTCCTCTTCTTTCTTCCTCCCTTTTTTCTCTAGCTGTATTCCCTGTCTCTCTTTCTTGTTTCTCCTTTTCGTTCTCCACTTTGAAGTAAGGTAATAATTTGTCGGTCTCTGACTTCGACATAGTTGTATTTTATTTCTATCAATTAATTTTTAAGTTCATTTTACTCTGAATTTCTTTCTTTCTAATTTTTATATATATTAGCCCGATGATCCGTTCCAATGCATTCCCTCTGCTTTGCGAGGCTTGTATTTTATTTATATTAGATTTTATTTAGTTATTTAATTTTTTCCTTTTTTTCTTCCTTATTAATTAATTTAATTTCTTATGTTTAAAAAACGGAAGCGATTTATTTTGCTTTCTTAAATCGCATCCTGTCACGGTAGCCAAATTTACCGCGGCCTTCTCGACCTCCACACCCTTTGCGTGGAGAAATTTCCTTTCCCCCGAAACACCCGTTCCTCGGCGGGAGCCCTCACCCTAATTTTGCTTAATTATTGTTCACCTTCTTTAACGTTCATAGTCTATCCTTGAACAGGTCGTATCGTAAAGTTTAAATTACACCTTTAAATTTACTCACATATTCAATTAGACAAGAAAATAAATTATATTTATTTGTTTTATTGCATGTCCATATAACCCTTTCATGAAAGCAACAGGTGAAATTACTTCTTTAGTAATACTGTGTTTTAATTATTTCTGTGCTCCCACACATTATTCTGCTGGACTTTAGTAAGGATTTCCCTTGATTTATTTTTAACCAATTATCTAATCCTGTTTTATTCATTCGATCCCAGGCCACATACCTGGTCATCTGGAGAGAAGTGAAGCTGTTGCAAGGTTCCGCCTGGAAACCGGTCACGACTATCTGCAGGCTCACCTACACCGGCTTGGCATAGCCGAATCGGACGTGTGTCCACTCTGTCCCACAGAAATTATGGTGGCAAGTCACCTGCTCACCTGCCCAAAACTCAACCATGCTCTTTACGACATCACTGCTCGGTACTGGGAGGCTCGGCGTCAAATGGCCCAACTGCCACAGACGGGCGTTGGATAATGAATGAATGAATGTTTTATTCATATCGGATATATGGACATAGAACATTTTAAACAATGACTATGAAGTAAATCACTTCATATTCTTTTGTTTCAAGATTCTCTTGATACTTATGACATTAACTTTTAAATACATTACTTTATATCTTATTTTGAATATCAAGTGGATAGACTAATTTATTCGTTAAATAAATGTAACTTTAATCATTTGCTTTCCATATTTGATATTAATTACTGGAACAATATTTTATTTTGTGACCACCTTTTATGAAGCTTTTTAAAAATTAGTCAATTGCTTATATATTCTCTTAATTTAAATTTACTTTTTTATTAATTTATGATTTTACTGTTAATTCAAAATCGGGTAATTATTCTTTAGAAAATTTATAAATTTTAAAAAATTGGTTTAAACTATTAAAATTTAGACTTGCCCCAAAACTTTCACTGTAATTGTTCCTCTTGTCCCCCGGATGTGATCCTAGAGTCCTTGGGTCAGTAGCAAACGCACTAGATCGGTTTAAGGGCAGTTTTTAATAATTTTCTACTTTAATTTACATTTTACAAAAAATAATAAAAAGTTCGTTCTCGCGGAAGCTCGCAAAGCAGACCATCTTCACGTCCATCTAGGGCTAATTGTTGTCTTTAGCCACGGCACATCATCCTGGATGTCTCGCTAAAATACGTCCGTTTTCTTTCAAATCGTCTATGCTTCTCCTCGACTCGCTATCTCGTCGGGCAATTCCCCACCCCTTCGACAAGCCGTTTAATATTTACTTTAGACAAGCCAGTCCAGACCTGCAAAGGTGGTTGTCTATTAAACTTTCTCTTTTTGTTTTGGTCCGATGTTAGCTAGACCTCATAAGTGTTCCTTGAACTGCCAACAGACCGCAATACGAAGTTAGTCTAGCAAAACAGCAAATAACTCACATTATTTTTAATTTACAAAACGGTGTATACGCTGATAATTCACAGTCATTCCCCATTACCCCTTCTCACTCCACCACATCCAACTCTGATTGTCTTAATACTGCAGTTCCTTCACCGAGTGGGAGTGATGCCACCAATTCATTGTCCTCATACGTACAGAATTACATGCCAATGTAAACTTAGTTTGAATCTCCTATTTTTTTTCAAATATGTAGGTACAGTGAGCAATAAATTATTACGTAATATTTCTTTTTTTTATATGGAAATTGATTTTTAATGCAAGTACTTAAAAATAATATTTCTTTTTTTAAATGTAAATTAAGCAATAAATATTTACTTAGAAAATAATACTTCATTATTTTATTGCAAATTGAACAATAAATGACCATATTCCTACTCCATACAAAAAAAAAACTTACCTTTATATACGTTCTCAACGCAATGTTCGAGGCTGTGCAGACTTCAGGAACAAACTCGGATATAATCTGGTTCGAAATTTTGAAAGTATACATGTGGCTTGTATATGAATCTCCACTTGCTAGGAACCGGAGAATGACTGCAAACCTGTTGATTGCAGAAACTGGCTCCCTAAAATAGGTCTTCGTTTTCGAAATACTTGGTCCAACCATTTTCAGGAGACATTCAAAATCGACTGGACTCATACGAACGAAATTGCGAAAACCCATTTCATCCTCCAATCTCAGTGTGTCAAGAAGATCGTGCCCATGGTTATTCCGATCCTTGAATAAATCAGGCATCCACCAACGCGGTGGCTTTTTTTAGTAGCATTTTTTTTTTGTACTACGCAGAGCTATGTAATAAAGTGCTAAAGCCATTCCCGAAAGCGCGACCTCGTTCGACATTTCTCAGATTCAAACTAGATGCGTACACGATTTCCAGTGCGACAATGATGCGGGGCAAAGAGTCTGCAACATGAATCCGAGCGTCTACGACAAAGAGTCCAAACGAAGAGTCTCAGTGTGTACTAGCCTTAAGGGGAAAGTAAGGTTACACAACTGTAACCGGTTACATAACTGTAACCCTGCGCAGGGCACAAGCACAACTTCAAAAAGAAATAAAACAGTCTAAAAGAGAATCCTTCCGAAAATTCCTATGCACCCTTGACTTTCGGAGGGATGGGGGCAAAAGCACACAAATTTATATCGCGACTCAATAGTGACTCACCGCTTGCAGAGCAAGAACCGATCATGAAAGGAACAAGATTCTATACAGAACCACGAGATATCGCTAACCTACTGTGTAAGCACTATGCGAACATCAGTCGTGTAAACCAGCCTAAAAGTGCATACAAAATGCTGATAAAGCAGCCCAAAAGCTCATTCAGAACTAGAGAAGACAGCAGAATATGCTCAGATGATTTCACGTTGGCCGAGTTGGAACAAACACTCCAGGCAACAAAAACAGGGAAATCTCCAGGTGTGGATCGCATTTTCTCGGAATTCCTTTTCAACTTAGGCCAAAGGGAAAAATTGCTCCTCTTGGAGATAGTGAACCTATCCTGGGCTAGCCATGTACCTCATCAATGGCGAAAAGGTGAAATATTGCCAATTCAAAAGAAGGGCAAACCTATCAGCAAAGCAGGAAGCTACAGATCATTTGCTCTAACGAGTGCATGCAGTAAAGTAATGGAAAGAATGGTTGCCCGCCGATTGAGCCAATTCTTCGATTTACACAACACCATCGACGATGACCAAGCAGGATTCAGACCGAGACGAAGTACAATGGATCAAGTAGTATACTTTTCACAGTGTGTCAAAGACGGCTTCCAAAGGAAAATGTCCACCCTGTATGTATTAATAGACCTAAAAAATGCCTACGACACCGTTTGGAGAGATACACAAGCTAGCCCAAAGTGGAGTTAGAGACAATTTATATACGTGGATCAAATCCTTTCTGTCGCAACGACTTATTAGAGTAAGATATACAGGAGGAATGTCCAAATATCGTATCCAAAGACAGGGATTGGCACAAGGAGTCGTAGTCAGTTGTATACTCTTTAATTTGATGATCAATGACTTACTGACGGCAGTTCGAGCAGTGCCTGAAGTACAAGGCCTACTCTATGCAGATGATCTAATTCTCTGGGCTAGTGGTAGCAACATCAAATCACTAGAAGAAGCATAAACAAGGCACTGACTAACCTGCTGCTTTGGACGGAGACTAACGCGACGTGTGAGAATGCGAATAAATCAATTTACCAACTTTTTACACTCTCAACAAGGCGACCTGAAATCTCTCTGCGATACGGGATTAACGAACTCAGGGAGAGCAATATCTGCAAATACCTGGGATTTTCAATAGATTTCAAAATGACCTGGAAACCACATATCAAAGAAAGCGCCAACAGAGCCATTAAAAGAGCAAGACTGCTAAAACGCCTAACTGCCACAACATGGGGAGCAAATCAGGATGTACTGAACACAGCGTACAAAACATATATACGCCACATACTCGAGTACGGAGCTGAAGCAACAATCACAGCGTCAAACACCACATCCCAAATCTTGGATAGAACCCAAAATTCAGTTTTCCGAGTCATCACTGGTGCAACAAAATCGACCCCGATAGCAGCAATGGGGGCACACTTGGAAAAAGAGCCAATGCAGTTTAGAAGAGACAAACTCAGCCTCGGGTTTTGGGAGAGAAACAAAAGGACGTACAGCCACCGATGGGCAAACTTTAAAGAAGCCACAACGAGGCTAAAACACAAAAACTTCGATAACCACATATAAAGAGTTGATTAAGAAATACAACATCAACATTGGCACTCATACAACAGATATCGGGACACATGAAGTGTTCGATTCACTGCCCAAGGGAATCCTAAATCTTCTTGACCACAATTTCCTAAAGAAAGATTGTAACCCACTAGAACTAAAGGCTGCAGCCCTCAGAACCATCAATACATTCTATATAGAGACACAGTGGCTACATGTATATACCGATGGATCGTGCCTCCCAGACAAAGGACAGACTGGAGCTGGTTATTACTGTAATCTTTTCGAAGGATCGTAGCAGTTAGTAGCAACCAAAGTAACTTTGACGGTGAAACAACCGCCATACTAGCCGCATCAAACGAAATGAAGAAAATAAAGACACCGGCACAAGCAGTCTTTCTTGTAGATTCAATGGCTGTAATAATGGCCGTAACAAATAACAAGAAGACCGATTGCAGATCCACTCTAGCCTGTCGTCAAAATTTGTCAAAACTAATGAACAGGGGATGGAAAATTGAATTACAATGGATCCCTAGCCACGTGAATATAAGAGGTAATGAATTAGCCGACTCATTGGCAAAAAAAGGAACAACGCTCCCACAGCCGAGCGTAGCAACTTCGCTCTCCTCCATAAAAATACAAATAAATGCTGCAATAAAGAGGAGCACTCAAGCCTACATAAGGGAAGCATCTCTTAATAAACGTTGGGCTACTCTTGTCGAAAACGGGCCAATTAACAACATGTTACCCCGACGGGACGGGGTTGCACTTTTTAGACTCACAACTGGACATGACTACCTAGCTGCACACCTAAACAAAATACACGTCTTCTCGTCTCCCAGGTGCACACTTTGTGACAGCAGGGAGAACATGGCAGCTGAGCACCTCCAGTCATGTACAGCTCTGATCCATAGACCCCTGAACGACACGAAGGAAGAAGAGATTTCACGCCTCTACTGGTCAGCGCGCCACCAAATGGCCCAACAGCCAAGAGTGGGCGTTGGCTAGTAAGTAAGTAAGTAACTTAGGTCAAGAAAGATAACGCTAAATTAGTCACTTTTCGTTAAGTAATTACAACTAATATAAATATGTATAGACGTATGACGGAATCATTATACTAAGTAATAAAACAGAAAGCGAAATGATTTATTAGAATTAAATAATTATATTTAATTAATTAAATAATATTTGTAAAAACTGTATTGATATTAAATTACTTTTTCTTGTAGATAACCTAATCTTGTAGACAACACTTTCTTGTGGATTACCTTTTCTTGTAGATAACCTTTTGTTGTAGATAACAGCTTCTTTTGGATTACTTTTTCTTGTAATTAAACTTTTCTTTGTAGACAACACTTACTTGTAGATTGCTTTTTATTTTAGATTACTTTTTCTTGTAGATTACGTTTTGTTGTATATTACATGTTTTTGTAAATTCCTTTTTATGTAGATTAATTTTTCTTGTAGAAAACCTAATGTTGTAAACCACCTTCTTTATGTTTGTGTGAAGTATCAGAACTTTGCTGGTATAACCCTTGATTCCCGTAGGTAAAGAGTGGTTAAATGGTAGTTGATTTCAATTTCCGTGTAGAATTATTACTTCCTAGGCATGCAATGGGGTTCACATGACCACTAATGCAGCATACAGCTTATAGACAGCGAAGCACGTTTAAATTATTGGCATTAGGGTTTTGCCAATAAACACATTTTAAACCTATTTCAACATTTCCATTAGCGTCAAGGCTAAATGAAAAACTATTATTAAAACCTTTAATTATCTCATGTATGCCTATATATTCAGAGCCATGTATGTTTATTTAAATTGTTTACATCGTTAGATTTAAAACAATATATTATTTTTGTACATTAGTTTAAATGAAGGCTATTTCTTGATTACTTAATTAAAACTTAATTAGGTTTATTTACTAAGGCTTGATAAAATTGAACTACAAATTTATAAATATGTTAGTTTGCGTATTCAAGATGTACAATTACATCACTAGCCCGAGTTACTGATGGGTTACGGTCTGTAATAGGGAAGTTTTTCTATAGTACTTCATAATATACAACAAATATGTAATGGAATTACTGAAGACTTCTGAAAGATATGTTATACTGTATTCGACTTCTTCTTTTTTCTCTTTCTTTCCGATATCTTACAAATAAATGATCCCACCGAGGCCACGATGTACACATTTTCTTAATTCCATTTGAGCCGAACTAAACTGCTTAAAGCTAAATTTTGTATAATAATAGTAAAAAATACAGTTCAATGCTTTTGTTGTGTTGTAAAGATTATTATATCTAATGTTATAAAATTGTGTTTTTACAGGTTCAAGTTGGCACAAGTCATCCAGTCAGAGGAGTTGGTTTGACAACATAATCAACACAAGAGGATTTGACTAGATTCTGTGATTCTTAAAAATGTACTAAGGTATATTTGTCAATTTGTTGATATTTTCAAACTAATTGTTATCACACATGCGCACACTACATTCCGTTTTCCTTGGCAGCACGTCTACATAATGTTACGGGTCACCTCCATGACACAGATACAGTTGAAAATTATGCTGAGCATACATATCCGACAGAGTATCTAGAACGATGCCCACTGCAGGACGTCCAGTAGTAACAAACCCCTCTTCCTCTCCACCCTAGAGACATACAACCAGGTTAGGTTTACTTTAAACTATCTACTCCTCACCTGCAACTAAATACGAGGCACTACTAACTCCACCCGGCTCTAATTCTGTCTCCTTTTAATAATAGATTGTCAATCATACTTTCCAATAGTAAATAATATATATACGAGTACATTTTTCTGCCTTTCCTAACATTACAATATTTTCCTTTGTTGACGCGTTTCGGAATGACTCCATTTTCGAAACCTAAATAGTACTGTTTGGCCAAATCTTGAGTTCCTCTTTATATACTTTTATCCAGGCCCTCAAAAATTGCGAAAAGTTAAGCTTCAAGATTGGAAAAGAAAAAAAATGTAACAAGTGTACAAATAAATACACAACCAGACTTTATTTTTAAAAGTTTAAAATTATGAATTTCCTAAAAGCGAGGAGTCGAGAGTAGGGGTGCACCAATTGGAATCGAGGTCTAACGAAGTGAGTAGCTAACAGTACAGCCTATAAAGACCAACTCAGGAATTGGGCGAACAGTAGGCCCTACTATTTAAGTTTAAAAAAAAGTCATTCCGAAACGCGTCAATAGAGGAAAGCATTGCAATGTTAGAGAAAATAGTAAAATGTACTCGAATGTTTGTACAATTATTCCTGACCGAAATGAAGATGTGTATATTAGGTATTTCAGTAAGTAATATCCCTACAGTTGAAGGGACATCCAACACAAGCTTTCTTCTATTTTCGTTGGTAAATTAATGAAATTGTAAAACTTCTACCTACTTATAACACTTCCGTCCTCATACATGCAGGAAGACATCCGTTCACCCAATACCAACAGCCCACCTACTATATTGTATTATTTAATTATTTTTGTAATGTTATTATTATTTTTGAGGAAAGGCGGGTGGAACCTTACACACTGTAGATCGCTTAGCTGTTGCCTGTATAATTTCCCCACAGTACCACAGGATTCACTTCGTGTATACCTCTATGTGTAAGTACCTACCTTGCGCTGAATCTCCTAAATCCTGTGGTGTTACTTCCTACCGCCAACTCACTCACCGCACACTTACTTCCTACCGATGGATCCTATTGCAAGGCACTCAGAGAGTACATAGATTGGGATCTCTTCTTGCTACACTGCACGTGATCTGGTTCTCACAGTTTTGTATTGAAACCATTTCAGATTCCCGTGGTGTGTAGATCCACTATTGTTCTGAGTTTAAATCTACTTAGGGTAAGCCGTTTCTTCCCCATAAGCCTCCCGAGTGTCCTCACGGACCCTTGGTCGTGTTACAGCCAAGGACTTATTACACCTTCCATGCAGAGTCTGTCAACGTGTGCAATAATTCTCGAGACGCGGAATCCTACTTCCCTCAGCAACTTCCCTTTAGCACGGCACTCTTACTTGCCTACTTCCCTCAGCAACAGACCTTGTGCATGGCACTCTTGCTTGCCTACTTCCCTCAACAACTTCCCATTAGCATGGCATTCTTGCTTGCCTAAAGGATACGCTCTTTTATTATGTATCCATTTAGAGTGTCCCAGAATTCAGGTTATATTGAGAGAATTTTTCGCAACTCCAATAAATCGGCGACAACCTTCGCCACTAGCTTAGAACTGGTGTAGGCCTGCACCCAACCTTCAGAGCTACTTGACTGTAAAGCAGATTCAAATTGCGTTGCCAATTCTGCCATTTGCCCTACCATTATTTTACTGCCCATAGTTTGATCCGATCAACTCTTTCTGGGAAACAGAATTGCAGTCCTCCATTGATAGACATAACCTGTCTTGTTTTGGTCTGTTATCACTAGCTCCAACACTCTCCTTCGTTTAAGACCCATCCGAATTTCACTGTTCTCAAGTCTACACTCCAGCCATGTCTCTTTTCAGGAATGTTGGTTATAAATTTTTTTTTTTCAATTACGAGAGACAGTGTTGTTTCCTGAGGCTCTATACAGAGTTTCTTCAGCGCATCTGAAAAAAACAGTTTATCTTTTGTGTTAATTGCCTCCCAATATCAGACTCAACAGTCGCTATCCCGTTTTCATCACCTCCGACTTAATGAAACGCCTAGGATGTACCTCGTAGCTTCATATATCGTGTCTCTTCACGTGGCTCTATGAGAGTGCCCTTGCTCCCTGCCACGCAGACTTCAATCCGTTTTCCGCTGTTTTCTACTCCATTAGACAATTGAGGCATAGATCATCCGTAATACAATGAAGTCCCTACCAGCATTATCGACGATCTTAAGTTCTCTCCTCGATGCTTCTGTTAAAACCTTGAACAGTCTAGGAGTAACATTGAGGCTGTAAATTTTTTAGCACCACTTTTCACATGACATTTTTAATCTCTTTATGAGGCTGTTTATAAATTCGCAGGCTGTCCTTAAAGGCCTCCTTGGTCTTTTGCTTATTCTTATTCCTTGGTCTATGATATAGATCTGTTGTCTTTCGCATTTTGTATAACTCGCTATTCCACTTGCGTTTGTGCGTCCAATGGTTATCTCGAACTTGTGCGTGGGAGGTTTCACACACACACACACACACACACACACACACACACACACACACACACACACACACACACACACACACACACACACACACACACACACACACACACACACACACACACACACACACACACACACACACCCACAAACACACACACACGCACCTCGTGATCTCTTTGAATTAGTCTTCATTTTATACTTGTTATGAAAGGACATCACATTGTGTTGAACTTAGTCATCTTATGTGTTTATTAAGAGTGGACATTTTTCGTTTTCATTCAGTTCGCCTTTACTTTATTTTCAATTGTCACTTTTCTTGCGAACAGTGTTTAGTGTTTCCTACAATGTCACGCCGTAAGTGTATTAACAGTGCGCATTCTTTCTGTTATACATGTGGCAATTATACCTTTAAAAAACAAAGAAGAAATATTACTAAATTTTACAAGAATGCTAATCAGGCTCATTTTGGTATTCAGCTTGTTGTCCAGGACAAGGTATGGGTACCGCATTATGTGTACAATACTTGTAGTGCAAATATTAATCAGTGGGCGAAAAATAAACGGAAATCATTACCCTCCGGTATTCCTATTGTGTGGCGCGAGCCTCACGATCATGTAAGTGACTGTCACTTTTGTTTGACAAATATTCATAGCATAAATACAAAAAAACAAACATTCAGTAAAATATCCTAATTTGAAATCAGCCATTTTCCCCATAATCCCAATTCCCCATAGTGTTCAAGTGTCAATTCCATTTCCTCTCCAGTCCTTGGTATTCGAATAGATGTAGGGCGTTCAAAATTGCTTCAGGGACGGTGCAGAGCGGACAGTCTGCGGAGGAGAGTACTTCTATTCTGGTCAGATAGGCAGGGAGGTAATCGTGTCCTGTCAGAGTTAGAAAGGCGTCCATACAACAACTGGACGTGCCAGAATTCGGTTAAGTGGGTTGTCCTTGACGATAGATTTCCAGCTCTTCCCTTCCACGGCGTACCTGTGTCTGGCAGATATTCTTGCCCTCACCGCTTGATCAATCCTTGTCTTGGAGAAGGACAGAGGCATCATTGGCTGAGTGAGGGATAGGCCTTATTTCGCTAATTGGTCCGCCTTTTCATTCTCTGGAATTCCAACATGGCTTGGAATCCACTGCAGAGTAAGTTCCCAACCCCTTTCAGAGAGATCACTTAAGATACCGCGACAGTTGAAAGTTAGCTTGCAATTTGTGTCAGTGCTGGTGGAGAGGGCCGTGATTGCAGATTGAGAGTCAACAAAGAACACAGCTTTTCGGTGATCTCTCAATGAAGTTGGCTTTCGAAAGGCTTCATATATAGCCGCTATTCCCCGTAGATGACAGATATATCGGTTCTAATTTGCTATCTCGGCAAGGTAAGCGCTTTCAATGTCCAACTGAAGAACTTCAGTTACATTTGTAATCTTTTTATGCAGTAATTACTCATGCATTACAGAATTCTAACCTTTTTTAGAAATAAATTTACTTTTATGTTGTTTTATTATTAGAAAACAATATAACTA
>JBAIZL010000004.1:55472351-55477351 GCA_036971475.1 Prosapia bicincta
CAGCTAAATCAGGTCAGAATTAGAGCTCTTTTTGTTCACTTTTCTACATACTTCTAAACACTTAGGCTATTTCTCCATATCAAAGGCGGCATTCTAGTCGCTTCAGGGCTGTATTGTAGGGACTTCAGAGCATTTATCATCTACTTTAGGTAAGTAATGCAGCTATTCTGGTTTTAGAATATTACATAGTTAAAAGCACGTATTGTTACTATGTGAGGACTGTATTTTAGCTACTTCAGAGCAGTATTTTAGCTACTTCTAGCCGTTCCAGTTATTTTTGGACGTATTCTAGATACTTTTAGAAATATTTATTTTAACAACGGAGAGCATTCTAGCTACTTTAGGGTATTGTTCTAGCTACTTCTTTTCAGATCATTACTATAGTATATTGAAGCTTATATTCTACTTCTGGGAAGTGCTATAGGTACATCAATACAGCATTAAAGCTATAAATGGGAGTATTATAATTCATGGCCGTAACATAGCTACTTAATTCAGGGAATGAAATAATTTGCACTTGCTTTACTATTCTATGCCGTCCTTATGTTCCCAGTCTTATTAATATATAGGATTATTTTATCGTTGTTATACAGGATCGTCTACCCTCTACGCAGGAATCGAAGCCTCCTCTCTTATATGTAGGAAGGTATTAGTACGTGCATACACACACGTGACATATCATTTCCACTTGGTTTCAAGGAGCTTCGTGAGTTGCCCAATTTCATTTTACTTCTTTCTGCCTGACTCTACTCAGACTTCATCTTAGGATATTACAAGGATTTCTGCAGTTTTCCCAAGTCTGATTTTTTTTTAAAGACGAATATCTTCTATTTTGCTAAAGAAATTACAAAGTAATATAAACAAAATGTGTATAGCTTAATTTGTACCTAAGTAAAGGAAGACAAATTTTATTTGTATTATTTTAAATAAATAATTACAATTATTAAAAATAAAGTAATATAGCTTATGCGTTAAAACAGCTGTTTTATTACACAAGCTATAATATAAAATCAGATCATTTATAAAGTTATGTTATCACTTATTTTAAGTGTTTATTTTAAGTTTAGGGCGGAAAATACTATCATGTAATTTAATATTCTTTACGTTAATAAGTTTTTTGCAATATTAGATCCACAAGAAAAGAGATATACGAAGAAGCAGGTATGAATGGGACACTAAATTAATATTGCAACAAGTTTCCTGGTATTCTACGTCAGTCTAAAGTACTGTTTAAGTTGTCAAAAATTGTCCCTACGACCGTCCCACATACGACTAGCTCCGAGCGGTGGACCGGTGTGATTCCAGGTCCCATTAGCTAACCAACATGTATGATAATACTTTCCACACAGTAAAGGTTTAACCTTGTTCTTATCTACAACGACATAGAGACAAGTTTACTATTTTTACAAAGGTAGAGAAATATCGTTGAAGTTTGGTTTAGAAAGAAATCCGAAAGAGCTATTGCCTTGTTAAGTATTACCGAAGAGTTAATATTAGCTTTGATTTTTATATTTATAAAATTAACCTTAAAATGTAGGCAACACAATATAACTACTTTTGGCTATTTTGAAAAAGCTTTCTTCGACTGCAAATGGTTTTGTAACGGCCAATAAGATCGCAGAAAATTCTACGATTTATAAATTCGTCAAATCGTACTCAGCCGCACGTTTGTAATTAATTTAACAAAATAAGCCCCAAACCCGCCCCCCAATGGGCCTTTTCCGTGCCACTAAATGCCGATTGTATTGCGAGTGTAAGCATCCTACAGATGGCTCTGTCACAAAGCTGGCTTTAATTTGCAAATATTTACCATTAAGTCGTCCCAACGCATCGAGTGCATTACGAAGATATGGTTTAAACAATGTAATAGATATTGCAAAATGTTTTTCATAAAGTATTTAATGCAGCATTTCACTTTATTATAACTTTTGCATAGAGCTGCCCCTCTTGTTAAGTACAAGTTTAGCAATCAAATTAATCTAACTTCACGTTGTCCTTCGGACTTGATCCCAATCAGTTTATAGATCCCAATTTATACAAGAAAGGTGTATCTGAGAAAATATGAGAATCTTTGAAATGAAATGGTCGTTATGCTTAAATAAATAAAGACATTTGTAAAATCAGTGGATTATCGACCACAGAACATCAAAGAAACAAGTAATGTATAATAATGTGTATTGTATACAAGGAAATTAAAGTCATTTTCTACTTAGGTTAAGAAAAAAATTGTAATTGAGTCACTTTTAATAAATAATTAAAATTATTTTAAATTAAGCTACATAACCTATGCATTAAAACAACTGTTCTAACACATAATGTATAACATAAAGTCAGCTGTTTAATAAAACCATTTGTTATCACCTATTAAATGAAACGGATTAATTGCATACCTTGCCCCTTTTGTGAAAAGTTTTTCTCCCATATATAATTCTAATTATTTCAGTGTATTTAACTAATTAAATAATTACTTGAAAATCTATAATAACATCGGGTCTCATTAACTACAATCTTAAAAATCGTATTTAAACTCCAGTGGATAAATAAAAAGTATTTTATTAACAATTAATAATTTGAAGAGGATTATAAGAAGAGTGCGAACTATAAAATGAATTGAAAAGGCACTCACGCCTTAATGGTTATTATATACATTATATATATATATATATATATATATATATATATATATATATATATATATATATATATATATATATAGGATTAGAGTAATTAGATTAGAAATATAAAGATACAGGAATAATATCTTGAGGTCTGGAGATCAGCTACTGTACTCACTTCTGCATTATGTAGAACTTCTCTCTATCAAGGCAATATAAACTAGCTTTGGCAGCTATAATCATCTTCCTGTCTTCGGAGGTGAAGATTACAATTCCTTAATGAAACACGGGAGAATATTTAGATAAAAAACTAACTTACTCATCGCGCGTTGCTGCGATATGCTAAAAAAAAGAATGTCAAGGAATAAAAAATGAAAATTGAATTTTACTTGCATAATACCTATCGAAAATAGTTTAATTTAAACAGCAGAAAGATTACAAAGTATTTGTTTATTTCTAGATATTTATTTGGGTGTTTTGGATACTTAAATATCTCGAAAAGAATCTTACCTTCTTTTTAGCTTTAAAAAGAAAAGGATTTTTGAATTCAAGCGTTCCTAATAAATCCATTATGGTTACTGCCCAATATATATGTAATCTGCATCATACATTTTAAAATAAACTACAATCAGTATTTATAGTATTTAAAAGTACAAATAAAAACATTATTGTATTTTTTTTTGAAATAAAACAAATAATACTAATTTTATAGCATATCTAGTATATAGAAAAAATATGATTAGACAGAAAGAATAGCATTAAACTGTATTGTATTATTTCTATTTAAAAAGGTTTTTTTTTATATGTTAAGATGTTTTTATCATTTAAACTTTTCAATTCAAACTCAATTTAAGTCAACATTGGGCAGTAAATAAAATAATATAACTAATGAATTAAACCAGATACTAAGCAAACTATCCTAAATACATATAAAAATGACTGTACGGCATCCTATATATATCACGTAATATCATAGCAACTCTACGTCATATCAGAACTACCGAAATCCATTGATTAATAATAATTCATAGACTTGTATATCAGAAAAGTAGTAGCAGTTTTAATGTTTCTTTTCTGAAAAATACCGATTTACCACCGATTGGGCTACAAATGTGTTCAAATTGAAAATGATAAACTATTCTAGAATCATTCACGCACACAAAATTTCATAAAAATCTGATCAGCCTCTTAGGAAGAATTCAGTAACACACACTTGGACAGAAGAAATATATATATATATATATATATATATATATATATATATATATTGTAATTCTTGAATTAATATTTTTTTCTTGTTTTATATAATGACTCTATCAAACAAAAATTGTTATTATAGTTTTCTTAATACATTGAATATTTTCGCTTATTTACAGTATCAGTACTAATACAGTATCAACTAAACTTTTTTCTACATAAGTCGGTCCAGATGTAGTCATAGAACTATAAGGTACTTCAAACATTATGATAATGCTGATACTCCCAATCAGTGAACAGCTTCAATGTATGAAGAAAACTATTCTTGTTTATGAAGAAAATAAAAAATTCTTGTTTATGAAAGTGTCATTTAATAGTGTATATATATATATATATATATATATATATATATATATATATATATATATATATAATTAATAATAATATTGAGAATATCTTTAGGAAAGTCATTTTAAAAATTGTACATAAAAGGGTAATAATATATAGAAAAAATTGTTTGCCTTTGCAAGAAAACTTGTCAAAGCCCAACTCGATTTTTTTTGTAACAACATAGTATACAAGTATTTAAATAATAACAATTTGCTCAACAAATACTAACGTCCAAGATATTATTCTTAGAGTAAATGTTTATAACGCATGAACATAAAATCAACAAGTAGAACCAGTAAACAAACCACACATAAAAATCGGCTTCATATTGGAAATTATTTCTCAATTTATTGTTTTGAAGATTATATAAACTGACAATGATATTAGGAAATTTCAAGAAGAATATTTCTGCGAAATTCCAACTAGCAGTAAAAAAATGTTTATAAAACAATTTATTATACATGATACGTTAGAAATTCTTCAATGGTGTTTTCAAATTCTTTATTTTTTGTATAATGATGAAATCGTCCTTAAAAATGTGGATTTTTAAAATAATTAAACTTTTAGTTCTTGACGAGATAGTTTTTCAGTTATTCGAACAAAGTATTATGGAGCAATAACCACGGCAAATTGTTAGTAATTTGGTCGTACAAGAGTCAGTTTGTAACATCATTAAATATAGAGAAAAATATATAAGCAACCGGAAAAAATATCTCGTTTTCTTTTAGTTTTGGTGATTTTGAAAACGTTTGGCGTTTCTATAAAGGTGAGATAATATTTTTTTTCAAATCAAATTGA
>JBAIZL010000004.1:55482351-55487351 GCA_036971475.1 Prosapia bicincta
GCTAGTCCTGTGGTAGGGATGTGAAGAGAGTACAAAGGCTGCAGCTAAGTGCTCTACATCGTTAAGAGCCCTCCGAGTTTTAGTAATATAAAAAATTATATTTATATATATATATATATATATATATATATATATATATATAAAAAGAGAGAGAGAGAGAGAGAGAGAGAGAGATTATCTACAAATAGAGAACAGTTATACCATTAATGGTAATGGTAAATATGGCGTTATTAGTATAGCAAATAATTGTAATGACTAACCTGCGACACATAATTCTCCTTTTTGTAACTATTTGAATATGAAGTCGGAAAGACCTATTTGAAAGAAATTTAACGATGATTGCTTAGATTTTGCCCTGTATAACCATGATTTTACAGTTTACAGAATTCCTCTCCTCGAGGTCGAAGAAAACAGCTACTTGTGTTTCATGCAAGATAATGCAGTCAATTTGCATTTTCAATAGCTGATTCTAACAAAAGCAAATGGTCAACTGATTATCGGCCTTGCCTGAAACCACACTGTTCGTTGCAAATAAGCTCGTTGGTTTCTAGGTAACAGACAAGAAGTCGGTTAAACATTTTCTCCAGTAGTTATCACAAAGCGCTTGTAATTGATATAGAATTATAGCTAGTAAGATTGGTTGTGTCTTTACCTGGTTTTAAAAAAGGAATTACTGTCGCTTGTAACCATACGTTGGGAAAATATTGGTCCTCGAATAAACGATTGTATATTCGACGTATGACTTATTTTGGTGATGTTAATATATGTTTCATCATATCGCCAACAATGGAATCAGGACCTGGTGCAGAATCTTTCGTTGAGAGAGAGCTGATTCCTATCACCCAATAGAGAACGTAATGTTCAAAAAAGAATCTCCAGACAATTCAACAGTAAAAGGTATTGCTTCTTCTTTCAGTTTATACACTTGGAATAATATATTATAAGCTGTAGTAGAAGATAAGTTAGAAAATGACGTTCAAAGTGCATTAACCATATCAGCAAGGTTTGTGATCGATCTTCCATTCAGTTGTATCAGCGCAATAACTGTAAACGGAATGGCAGTACCACAAACGGATCCTTATTTCCTCCATACTGAGGAATTAACCATTTAGTTGCGCTAATGTACTGGGTCATTCTAACTGCTTTGGCAAGATTAACCGTCTAAAAGAACTGTCTTCAAATGCGACCCTTATGAATCCTAACAATAACTTGTTTTTTTAAAATAATTTTGCTGTAGGCCTATTTATATAATTATTTCATACGTATTTGTAAACTTAATAGAAATAATTCGCTATAAAACCGATGACATTTTAGATGCAAAATATAGAGATGAAGAAAACACTATCGGTCCCAGAGTCGTTATTAATTTGATTTTAGAGTATGAATAGATTTGTTACAGTAAAATGTGTCTATGTTAGTTTGTTTCCCACTGAAAAAAAATTAAATAACATATTCGATATCTCATAACAGCAATGAAATGCAATCCTAGATGCGATATCTTGGAAATACACTATGGAAAACTACATGAGGTGACCTTGTTTTAATGCAGACAATTAACATTTGCGAAGTAAGAAACTTAGGGCAAACACAATTCTAAAATATTGTGTTTAAGTTATAGAAACATCATCGAAAAAAACTTAATGATTCTCATGATCACAAAGAAATGCAAATAGAACAAAATGGCATTCAATACACTTTCAGATACCTGCCATGTATTTATTATAGTAGAATGGATACATAGGTTTCAGATAAATTTGGTTATTTATTATAAAATACTACATATATAGATGTTCGATATAATAGTTATTTATTAAATTATAATGGATACTTTGGCTACATTACAGTTAATATAATGGATACATAGATATCATATAAAATAATTAGGCTATATATTATAGTATAATGGATGCTTAGGCTACATTACAGTTAGTATAATGGATACATAGATATCATATAAAATAGTTATTCATCATAGTATAATGGATGCATAGGCTGCATTGCAGATGGTATAAGTGATACATAGATATCATATAAAATATAAATTTATCATATTATAATGGATACCTTGGCTACATTACAGTTAGTATAATGGATACATAGATATCATATAAAATAGTTATTTATCATAGTATAATGGATGCATACACTACATTACAGTTAGTATAATGGATACATAGACATCATATAAAATAGTTATTTATCATACTATAATGGATGCATAGCCTAAATTACAGTTAGTATAATTGATACTTAGATATCATATAAAATAGTTATTTATCCTTGTATAATGGATGCATAGGCTACATTACAGTTAGTATAATGGATACACAGATATCAGATAAAATAGTTATATATTATAGTATAATAGATATATAGGTCTCAGATATACTATGTAGTGTACTGGTTACATAATTTAGCAAATAATTGTAATAGATTGTTAAGGTCTCTAATTCTTTGCCTTTTGAATATAAGCTTCTATATCCTTCATTGTATCACTGTGAATTTTCCGTTGGTCTACCTCCTCTTCCTGTAACATTAAAATATAATAATTTATTAGTTTAAACAATCGCATAATCTGAAAGTGAAATGTTAATTAGTTTTTGTTTCACGTTCACTTTGAAGAACGTTTAATCCTTTACGGCATCATCTTATGTTGCTTTGTCTTTATGGTAATGATAGGTAAGATTAATGTTCGAATCACAGAAAAAATGTAAAACAATAGAATTTTTGAATCAGACTAAAAAACAAAAAAACAACAATTTATGATACTCTAACCTTTAATTATTTGTGCCTAAATATGTTTTTTTCGGAAATTCTTTGTAAAATTAAAAATAGCGAGTTCTTCTAGTACTTAAAGACTAGTAAGAACACAAAAGTACACACTTACAGTTCTGTAAAACATCAAAAATGAGAAAAAAATGTAAAGCAATATCGAGAATGTTTGAATCATACTAAAAAACAAAACAAAAGAATTTATGATGCTCCAACGTTTATGTATCTGTGCCTAAATATGTTTTTTCGGAAATTCTATTAAAAATTAAAAATTGCGAGTTCTTCTAGTACTTAAAGACTAGTAAGTACACATACGTACACACTTATAGTTCTGTAAAACAACAAAAATCACAATTAAAAAAAACAATGAAATTCTTTGAAAATATAAAACAAGATGATACTCACAGATAAAACATTATTGACAGCCTTTATAAATTCTTCAGCTTTACTACTGAAATACATATTTGTGCCATCAGGCTCATGTGATATATCATTCCGTAAATGTTATTAATTTTTTTACTCGTTTTTGTTTCACTTTTATTTATAGCCTTCTTAGCATTCGTAACCTCTGACTGAAACTTTAAAATTAAATTTTCAAACTTCTTCGGGGCTTGAGTTTTTAATCCTTTTAAGAAGTTATAAAACTTTTCGCCGCGGCTAAAAAACTGTGATACTGCGTCAAACTGACTAACGCAGTACAATTCGACAATCTGGGTTTCTGCTCTGCAATTTGTTACTAAGCGTCCTACGTCCTTCTTGTTTGCATTTCTAAAGTCAGTAAATATCTTGATGGTGGAGTCTCGTAGTACAGCGATTCTCTTTAGACTCAACTTGACTGAGTCCTTATTCTTAATTGTTTTGGTCAAATCCTTAACAGTTTTTATCAGAATTTTAAAGAAGCTTTTAATGTTCTCCAAGGAAGTATTAGAGTACCTCTGTAGACCTTTTAAGGACTGTTCGCTAAAAGTTTCTATATTATTGTTAATTTTGTTAAACAAACCAGTGACTTTCATTGCCGAGTGTTTCGCTAGTCTCTTAGCGTTTACAAAAAATATATATCAGACAATTTAATAACTTGTGAAGCCTTGAAAACTACCAAATTTTTCAAATTAATACTGGATGTGGTTAAAATATTATGCAAATTTTTCACTGTCTTATTAGTAAGTGAAGAGGTGCCTTCCAAGCAACTCAAAACGAATATCTTTATATTGTATATTGAACTTAATATAATACTCCTTAATCTTTTCTCGAACAGGTTTCTCCTCATCTGAAACAAAACAAATGTACGCATTAACGAAACCAATGTTTAATTAGGAAACAAACTGTTTAAAAGGGGGTTTTGTGATATATAGGATGTAGAATACACACACACCCAAATAAAAGTAAATTAATATACACGCAACACACACACACACACAAATACACACTCACACACACACACACACACACACACAAACACACACACACACACACACACACACACACACACACACACACACACACACACACACACACACACACACACACACACACACACACACACACACACACACACACACGCATACAGAGAGTCAATAGCAATTAAACCAAGTACGATATTTACCAATGGCTAAAAAACGAATGTTTAGGCTTTCCATAATCAGAATTCCTAGTTGTTTCACCCTTTTGGTCTGGCGTGACTGTTTGCAACTGTAAATTCACAATATTAATAATTCATTTATTAAATTATATACGTGTAAAAATAGTTATAAATCACTGCACAGAAAAATGAGAAACAATGGACAGCGATATAATAAGCACTAGTAGATTGCTGAACCAGAAATTACCTTATTTTTAAAAACTATAAAAGAATATAAATATATGTTGAAGTTTACTAATTTGTTAAACTATTATACTTACTTGCAAATGTACAGAAGCATTTTTTCTTCCACACTTTATATATATATATATATATATATATATATATATATATATATATATATATATAATATGATAATAGATCGCCTACGTAGGTCCTTACCCTAAGGACTAGAAATGGACCAAATGTAATGTTGGGTAGATGCTATGTGTGGGGTTAGCAGATCTCCTCACGGGTGTATAGCAAATGAACAACGTTCCAACTAAACAACATTGAAAAACGAGCTTACGCGAGGTTTAATTCACCAACACACACGATTGTCAAACGAACAACATTTACATCTAGTCCAACTAATCAACAGTCCCAACGT